>JABXJD010000185.1:980000-1205227 GCA_013375575.1 Percina caprodes
TGCCGCTGTTAGCTAGCTAAGGTTAGCTTGCTAGCGCGTCAAATTACGGTACCAGTAAAGGTTAGAATTCGTGGTACAAAAATCATTACTGAAATTTACATATACAGGTGGCATATGTTGTAAGTATAGCAAAATGACTCACGTTCAACTTACATTAGTATTGCTCCATCAGTCTCGCCATCGTGTCTAACTCTTGTTAGCCCCGCCCCTTCCGCCACTTAGCCAAGATCGCGACCGTTGAGTGTGGAAAGTGTCCATCGATCCACACTCAACTTTCTGGCCGTTTTGAGTGCACCAACCGGGTACTCTAAGTGTACTGCATTTGACCGCACTTCGACATTGTGAACGCACTATATACTCAAATAGTTAGTATTTAGTACAGAAGTGCACGATTTGAGACACAGCCAGAGTTTCAGACTGCCATCACTACTCTCAGGGAAGTTTCCGACTGAGATTTCATTGCAAAAAGTAATTTGTCTTTTTAAGGGGGAGGGGGGTTGTGGTCACTGTGGTTGCCACATTTTGAGACATTGCTGTGGAATAAAGTTTGTTAGCCCTCGGAGGCCCCTCACCACCGGAGGCCACAAACATTTGCCTGGTTTGCCTATTGACAAGTGCCAGCTCTGATCATATTGTGAATTAATTCTTGGCATGGCACAATGATTATTTAAATTTCAATTCATCAGATCGTTGGGGCCAAACCATTTATTTTATACTTATTATTAATTTTTTTTCATGTATATTGTATGTATATTTTTCCTAGTATCTCATTTATATTTTTATATTCTGTTGTGTGACTAACGTACGTGTGCAGTTGTAACATCGTAATTTCCCATTTTTCTTGGGATCAATAAATGTCTATGCCCGCCTCACTGACTGTGCACCTGTGTGTCGCCTACATGACCGGCGCAGAACAATATTTCTCTGCTGTCTTTTTTTTCCCGCCAAGCATCAAACCATCACGGCAGCACCGACTTGGTCCAATCCTCCCCTGAGCTGACTTGCAAACAGCAGTCGGGAACTCATGTCTTACTCCAGCTAAGAGTTGGAAACACAACAGCCCTTTTAAGGGCCCCACAGTTTCTCCAAAAGAGCAGTTTCCTCTGAGTCAGTCTGCAAGTGTCCCTGCGGAGCATCTTGCGGCCACTGAAACACACGTTCCCCTCACACACGCACTATCCCGACCACCCACTCAAATTGCGTGTTAACCTACTCAGTTATTCTCCACCTCTCAGCTGATTTAGCGGGTTGGTGAGAGACCTGAATACCCCTTAGCGGGTTGTTTGTCGGTACTCCGATCCGAATACACATTTTGGCCGCTGACCCCACTTTTGACTCTGCCTACCACGGCTTGCGAGAAATGAGCAATCTCTTCACACAGCGGTGGTGAGAGCACAATACTTAGTGCTATGCAAACCGACAACACACAGCCATGTGTGTCCCCTCTCGAAACACTGTGCTGTGTGGAAAAACATGGTACCTATGATGAACATGTATGTTGAAGTTAATCACAAACGGCTATACGTTTGTAGTAAAAGCTATCATGTATCATTATCTCAAGTAGAGAGAAAGCTCCAGAGGACGACAACCATGGGTTTTACTATTATTTCCTCAAACAGGAGCAAGATGAGACTCATGCTGGACCTGTCTTTGTTAAACCCGTGCATCATGAAGCGACTTTTGACATTTTGACTACCATGCATGTGTGGCAGTGTGTGCGATTGGCACGTTCACATTTGTCCCCAAACAAAGAAGTCCTGTGCTTCTCCTTCCTGGGAGCTCCTGGGTCTTATCCGCACTTGACGCCATGTGATGCGCTGTTAGGTCTGATATGCCATCATCTCCATCCTCCTGTGCTAGAGTGCCCATCAGGAATATTTGATATTAATCTTATTTAAGGAGCAACTTCAGAATCCATGTGGCAGGGCCTCACAATGTTAAGCAGGAAGATGAATTAGTCTATGCTATCTGCTTTTGGATTTTGGTGTCACAGGTGGCATTGACTACATCAGCTTTGCCCTTAACCCAATAGAAACAGCTCTTACAGGGCGAAGCCTGCATTAAAAAGAATAGTTATATATTGTAACTCCAGATTCTATGAGTATAGGCATAGCCCTCTAAGATCTAGGCAAAGAAGAAACATGCTGATATTGGGAGCATATCTCTGATCTCAAAGCTGTAATATACAGTAACTGTGGACGTCAGAGAGACCGGCACTATGCCTTTACTCATATACAATACTTAACTATCATTTTATGGGGTTTTTGTGCAATAAATTCAAACTGTTACTTCCAAGACTTATACACTTCATGTCCATAATTTTTTGGTCACTTATCGAGAGAATTTTATTCCTTGTCTTTGAGAGTAAACAGTTTCTGTTTCAGTTGCACAGATAACAGCTAGGGGAGAGCCAGGACAATTGAAACGCGGGATGGATGAAACATTAGTTTTCTCCGAGTGCGATGATGATAGACAGACTTCCTCAGGTGAAAATAGTCCCCGTTTCTCAATGTCAAGGATCCTTCAGGAGCAGGTCAGAGTCCTCCTTAGCATTCGGAGAACATGTACAATGGAACAGGCTATCAAGTGCACGTCATTGCGGGCTCGCCGCATTTCAAAACACTGGACAAAATGGTTGTGTAACTGTTAACTGTGCTGTTTAATTATGCCTTTGGGATGGAGAAGATTAATCAGCAGCCGTTTCTTAATGTCAAGGAAGGATCCTCCAAAGCCAGAAGGAGGACGCTACGTCATCAACGTCCGTCGAAGGACCGTTCCAATTTCGAGGATCCTCCGAATTCCTCCAAGGACTGAGTCCTTCATTCAGGAAATTTCCCATAGACAGAGAAGGATGCATATGTGTATCCTTCGCGGTCCCAAATCACCCACAATCCTTTGCGCGGGCCTTTGCCGGCTTGTTAAAACAAAAATAGCGGACCTAAGCGGGAGTTTGAGCGGCATCGCTGACGGAGAAATAATATAAATGTAAGTATCTTTAATGTGTGCCGTACATTTGTTATCAACATTAATGTTTTACATCAATGTAAAGCTTAACGCTTTAAAGCTTGTACAAATTGCTATAATAATTAGGTAGATATACCCCGAGCTAACGTTAGCTAACTGAACCTATCATTTAACATTAGTCTGTAAGCTAGCTGGTTGCTGTCTTTGTAAAGTTTAATGTCCGGTGGCATGTTCATCTCTTTTTATATGCTGTTACCGTATATGCGTAACGTTAGAGATTTAGAAAGTTGGTGTGTTTATCACTGGTTGTATCTGTAGACGGGAGGTAACGCTGAACCGTGTTAACGTCACTAGCAACGTTCAACGAAGGCTAACGTGTATGAGCACTTTCCCATGTAGTAACGTTGTGTTACAGCATTCATAACATAAAATTCTTTTATTTGTGTTAACTGTCTTTTAACAGGGACTAACGGAGGCGGTCACCAAGGATGGCAAAGCCAAAGACCAGCAGGGAGACCGAGGCCAAAGAGAGATGTTGAATACATTATTTGCTATATTAAAGATTGGCATTCTAACAATAAATGCTTTAAATTAACTGGTTTGTCTGTGTCATTAAGTTTTTGGGCATGTGTATATAATATAAACAGTTTTTCTATGTCTATTTTTCTATCATATTGTGACCTGGACAGAGGAAACTTCAAACAATAATTATATTCAGATGCTATCTGTTTTTATAACTCGTAAGATATACATGTTTTAAAAAAGAAAAGTAGCAGTTAAAATTAGCTTGTAGTTTACTGCATACATGTAACATTACCTTATTTTTCAGGTTAAGAAATGCAAAATATGATCAGCAACTACAACAAGGTAAAGGCTACCAGCTAATGAGCTACCACAGGCAGGTATGACATGCAGTAAACTGCAAGTGAGAAAGATTAAATAGTACTGTAGACACACAAGCGTCAATCAAATCATAACACCATTGATAAACACCCGCGAACAGTAAAGGTAGGTGTTAGTGTGTTAAATGGTCAAGAGTTGTCAGTTACGTTCATGATGAAGAAAACTACAGTGGAGTTTAACTGTATTCTTAAATATACTTGTGATACAACTGTAACCTTACCAGGACAGGTTGGATGACTCACCTAAAACTTTCTCCTTGTCTGCAGTCTGGAAGCACCCCATCATCGGCAGCTGTGTCTGATCGCCCTTCATGTTGAATATACTTGTGTGTACAGTATATAGTAATGTTTGAATAAAAGTTATAGTAAAGATACATGTAAACCTTACGAGTTATTACAACAGATAGCATCTGAATAATTCCAGGTCAAGGTCACAATTTAATGAAAAAAAAACAGTTTATATTATATACACACCCCCAAGAACTTGATGACACAGACAAACCAGTTTATTTAAAGCATTTATTGTTAGAATGCCAATCTTTAATATAGCAAATAATGTATTCAACATCTCTCTTTGGCCTCGGTCTCCCTGCTGGTCTTTGGCTTTGCCATCCTTGGTGACCGCCTCCGTTAGTCCCGGTTAAAAGACAGTTAACACAAATAAAATAATTTTACGTTATGAATGCTGTAACACAACGTTATTACATGGGAAAGTGCTCATACACGTTAGCCTTCGTTGAACGTTGCTAGTGACGTTAACACGGTTCAGTGTTACCTCCCGTCTAAAGATACAACCAGTGATAAACACACCATCTTTCTAAATCTCTGCTAACGTTACGCTTATACGGTAACGGCATTTAAAAAGAGATGAACATGCCACCGGACATTAAACTTTACAAAGACAGCAACCAGCTAGCTAACAGCATAATGTTAAATGATAGGTTCAGTTAGCTAACGTTAGCTCGGGGTATATCTACCTAATTATTATAGCAATTTGTACAAGCTTTAAAGCGTTAAGCTTTACATTGATGTAAAACATTAACGTTGATAACAAATGTACGGCACACACTAAAGATATTTACATTTAAATTATTATTTCACCGTCAGCAATGCCACTCGAACTCCCGCTTAGGTCCGCTATTTTTGTTTTTTTACAAGCCGGCAAAGGCCCGCGCAAAGGATTGTGGGTGATTTGGGACCGCGAAGGATACACATATGCATCCTTCTCTGTCTATGGGAAATTTCCCGAATGAAGGACTCAGTCCTTGGAGGAATTCGGAGGATCCTCGAAATTGGAACGGTCCTTCGACGGACGTTGATGACGTTGATGACGTGGCATCCTCCAAATTCTGGCTTTGGAGGATCCTTCCTTGACATTGGGAAACACCCATAGAGTATCTATACTTCCTTCTAGCAGCCACATATCTTCCTGTTATTTTCTTTTTATCACAGAGTTACAGCCAACAAAACAAAACTTCATTAGCGGTTACACTTTTTTTGATTATTAATGAGTGTTTTTCATTTAAAGGTTTGACTGCATGATTATTCAGTAGACCATTTAGTGTTCTTGACAATCCCAGACTTTCATATTGCATGCTTGTTTATATGGAAAGCAAAACAGGCTGTAATGACATATGTCTATGTCAAGACAGTTGAAACAGCTGTTTAAACTGCCCCCCCCCCAACCTGTCTGGAACTCCATTGACTTTAAGTAAATGCGCAAATATCTGTTTATACAATTATTTCTGGAGGTGAGACATGGAAAAGCAGTTTTAGAAAGATGAAAATGTATTTACCCCCACCAGGTAGGGGGGGATGAGTTTTCCCATATTATTCTATGGAGATTGACGGGGGGCGTTATTTGGATGTGCAGTGGTCTAACCCACGTAAAAACCTAGTGAAACAATATTTTCCACAATAGAAACATGATTTAAATGGAAAAACGTACTGCTCTTGCTATAAAAATGGCAGAATCATCCCCGTACATGATCTTTCATTAACCGCTTTATACACGCTTCAGGATGACGGCAATTAGTTGTTAACAGACGTTCACAAAGACGTTTAGCCCTGCAACAATCTATCTAATAACACCTTTTGGAAGTACCATCCATGATACATATGAAACATTATGCACGTCCCACCTTTGCTGTAATAACTCAAACGGTTTTGTTCAAAGCTGAAAATGCAACTGTATTTGACCGATGACATGTGTAGGTTGCTAGTGACAAAAGATTAGCTTTCAGTGTGATATAACCGCTTTGTAAGTTACGTTTTAATTAAAAAGTGTTTCAACTGTCCCGGTGCTCCCCTACACCATTTAATAGCAGACACATATAACTAGTCTGTAGCACATCTGTAACACTGGTTTAAAAGAGTTCCAACTATCCCCAGTCTCCCCTACCTACATACAGTAACACACTGATTACACTACAGCTCACAAGGATATAATGAACTCAAAGGGTATTATTTATTTTGCAGAGCAGGCATACATGTTTCCCATGTGTCTTGACACAGCATTATGCCTGTGTGAAATTTTAATTAGGCCTCTTGCTCTCTGGCACTTGCAATATAAAAAAGCGTCAGGTGGTGGCGCCAATGTCACAGTTTAAATAATATGTAAACTTTAATCCAAGCAGAGGATTCAGTTTCTCTGAAGTCATCAGTGAAACTTCATTATTTCCCTCACATTTTATGTCAGATAATTGTCTTTTTGGAGTGTATATACATTTTTGTTTAAGACAGTTTTCGAGTAATTCTGAACTGTCTGCTTTCCCTCTGAGTCACTGCATTAAGTGGTTAGTCTAATCTAACACTTTGTACAGGTGAACATGGAACTAGTCTCTCTCTCTCTCTCTCTCTCGCGCGCGCGCGCGCTCTCTCGCGCGCACACACAAGTGCACCAGTCAGAAAAAAAACAGATTTTTGGCGAGGGGCTCTTGTCATCACATCGTCACAGACACCGCTGCTGAATGGAAAACCACCCAACCAACCCCTCCACCTCCCAGATGGTTTTGTGCCCACCCTCTTTAAATTAATAAGCTCCACTCATCGCTGAGAAGCGCACTGCCTTTCTATGATTACATGACCAATGCACTACGGCCGTGGACACTGCTCGCTGATTTGAGACCAGCTTTGACTTGAGTCGCCGCTGCGGGGTGGACGCTGACGCACGGCTTATCATCTGGAGCGGTTTGCTGCGAACATTGTGAGGGGCGAAATCATGGTCATGGTGCCGGTACCGCATCGGCTTCTCATGGCACCGTGAGAACTTTCTTCCGGACTGCCCCTTTTTTTCATCTTGTGGTTTTAGATGTTTGTCAGCGGGATTGTGCTTCTTTGGGAAATAATCCAGCGTTTCCCCTTTCAATTATGTTCACTTTTGCTGCCTTCTGCTATATGCTGTCTCTGGTCCTCTGTGTGTCGCTGATCTTCTTTGCAATATGGCACGTAAGTAGCCTGGGATTAATATATTTTCTCTTTTTCTTGTGTTTGATAACCAGCGGATGGATCTTATCATCGGGATGTGTGCTTATTGAACGGGCAGGTGTGATAGATTGTGCGTAATTCTCCTAGATAGCCCACATCCCTAAACATTCATTCATTTGTCATATGTATGTTGTTGTTTTTTTGTAGCTTGCGCACTGTTTACCAATGCAGGATCATTTTTGGCAGATATTTTCCCCAACTTGACAGGTGCACACCTGTGTCTTCAGCTCCTGATCAATCAGCCCTCTGCATCCATCGTTTTTACCACTTTGTCACAATTTTACTACTATTATTTGATTACTTTACAAATTCATGCTGACCCAATTTTATATGCACATCTCATTGCAACCCTTTGTAGCATCCTAGATAAATGAAATGGCCTTCCTTCCAGATCAATTAGGACATCTTGAAATGCAGCCTCCCCCCCTCTCATCTTCCTGGTCTGCTCCCTCTACCTCTAATCAAGCCTTAGCTCAGCTAGACACCAGTGCCAATGTGATTGACAGCATTTTTATATTTGAATAATCTAATTATTTGCTCCCTGAGCAACATCTCTATCATGTAGAGCCATATGTAAAGACAGATTTGGGTCAGGTCTTCCAGCCTATTGCCCTGAATCTGCCTTTTGTATGGAAACTGCACCAGACCTGATGCACTGATCCTCTGGCAATTACAGCTAGTAGTCAGTGTCAGACAGTGGCCTGTGTGTCTGACCAGAGCAGAAATAAAGACACCAGGAAAGTGGGAGTGCAGCCACCCATAATGGTACAGTTAATTCTGAGTGCTTAAGCTAAAGACAATACGTAAAATTGACTGAATATACAGCACCTTTTATGATGCTAGTGACTACTACACTGAAGGAAAGACATTCCTGTGTGTCGTTATTCATGATCGAGGGACATAAACCACATCACCACCTTCAGTTCGGTTTGTAATAGAGATTCAACAATGGTGGAAGGATCCCAATGGAACACATTATTCTGTAGCTTCAGCAATAATCCATATGGCGCCTGGTTTTATTTTGCCTTCTGCTTCAGATTAAAAAAAACAGCAGAGATGCCTCCTGCACTGATTACCATTCACAGTGACATACATGCAGCATAATATGCTAGGACTCCACACTGTGAGGAGAGATAATTACGAAGAGGCTGAGGTGGGAATGTGTGGAGCTGTGGAAGTGATCAGCAGAGCCAAGGCTGCACATTAACACCAGCCACCTGGAAAATGCTGGGTTAATTTTGTCTGTACCTCTTTTACTTCTATCACTTTGGCAAGTGGCCATCCCTCTTTTTTTTTTCCTTGAATTTCATAATTGATCTGGTTTCAAAGACCTGCTGAAAACACAGACTCCTGCTGCCACAGTGGCCACTTGACCGAAAGGTTAGTTTTTAACGCCCTGAGCAGCAGTGCATTGCTAAAAAGAGCAAGTGTGCTGAGTCAAACTACCCAGGGTAAAATCAAGCTATAAATAAAGTGAGTCAGTGTAAATTTACATAAAAAGACAGAGACTATGAAACCACAGAAGAGACAATGGGAGAATATGAGTAATAAACTGCTTGGACTCAAACATATTACAGGACTGTCAGCAGGTACCATGAGTGCCTGAGGAATGGATCTCACACAATGACAAATGACTGGACACAGATGGACTTCTGTCATTAGTGGACCATAATCAATCAAAGCATACACAGCCAAGTTAATTAGCTCTTTATCTACTCCACTCATTTTTAGATGCTGATAAATGTTATGTTTACTTGTTTTGAAGTAGCAACTGATATATCTTCCATTCCGCTCATTTACTCTCACATAAGGCTACTCAGTGAGGCCTTGGTAAGGGGAAAAAAAGGACATGTTGGCTATCTTCAGAATTTCTATTATTGTGAATTACCTCACTCTCTCTGATCTTCTCCTGGACTGGGTACGGGGGGGGTGGGCACGCAACAGGAAGCACGATATTTTTTTTTTTTTTTTTTTTGCTTACAGTAAAGGCAATGAGTCTGTGTCACCTTATTTTAAAGATATCTATGCATTTGCCTTTATTTCTGACAATTTGATAAGCAAAAATGTCAATTACACATTAAGAAATTAAACGCCAATCAAAAGTGCTTAAAAACAATATTTTTAAAAACCACCGGAAGAGACCATCACAGATCCTGCAGTGATCCTGAATTGAAAAACCTGCTGAATTGAGCGATTGTTTTGGCGGCAGTGGCAACTTTTGCTGAGTACTCTCGTCCGTGCAGTAACTCCAGTGGTGACAATGCGTTTAGAGCTCAGGCTGGTACATGGGAGGGATAGAGTATGCACAACAGGCCAAAGAGGTATTTCATGTATTACAGCAGCTACAGCAACGATTCTCTATAACTAAAGACAGTGTATTACCAATATTTACTCTATATGGGGCAAAATAATAGATCATAATGTGTCTTAATGTTCACTTCTTACATTGGAATCACTACATTCAGGACCTGCCACTAGTCTCCTGGAGGCGTGGCTTTGAAGCAACTGATGTGATGCAAATACAGGAAACTGGTGATCGCCAAATGAAGCCTCATGAACCAGCGCCATGTAGTGGACTCGGAAAAATTTCCCCCCAGCCTCCCTCTTTTTTCTGTTGTGTTTTTAAAGTAGATTCAAAAGGACCTAAAGCGGCTTAATTTTTGCTGTCTAAAATGCGTTTAGTGCTCTGTCTAAGCACACCTTAATTGTAGTACAAGAGTAAATCAGTCAGTAAACTGACCCAAATGAATGTCTATCATACACTAATATCTAACGTTTCTTAACACTAGCGGACATTAACCAGCATTAGCTAATGTTCATTCCAGACCAAGTAAGGCTGTAGCAGCAAAACCCCTTATCAGGAGAGAGAGAGCAAAGAGTGAGGGAGAATAATAATAATAATAATAATAATAATAATAATAATAATAATAATACACCTGAGGGGGTATGGGAGACAATTGGACACAGGGGCAAGACATTAGGTGCGGGAATGTGATCACACAAGGTATGAAAGGCAGACAAAGACCGGAAGGAAAGTGACCTGCAACACAAACGTGGTAAATTCGAGGGTTCTGCGCAGTATCTTAGCTGTTCCTAGGACTGCACTCTTCTGGACAGAGACCTCTGATGTTTTACCTGCAATCTGCTGGAGCCACTCTCCCAGTTCGGGGGTCACAGCCCCCAGTGCTCCGATTACCATTGGCACCACTGTTGCTCTTACTTTTCACATCTTTTCTAGCTCCTCTTTGAGCCCTTGGTATTTCTCAAGCTTCTCGTGTTCCTTCTTCTTGATGTTGCTGTCGCTTGGGATCGCCACATCTATCACTACTGCCTTCTTCTGCTGTTTGTCGATCAACACGATGTCTGCTTGGTTAGCCATCACCAGTTTGTCAGTCTGGATCTTGAGATCCCACAGTATCTTAGCTCGGTCATTCACGACTACCTTAGGGGGTGTCTTCCATTTTGACCTTGGGACTTCCAGCCCATACTCGTGGCAGATGTTCCTGTACACTATGACAGCTACCTGGTTATGGTGTTCCATGTACGCACTTCCTGCCTGCATCTTACACCCTGCTGTTATGTGCTGTACTGTCTCAGGGGCATCCTTGCATAGTCTGAACCTGGGGTCCTGCCTGGTGTGGTAGACCCCAGCCTCTATTGATCTTGTTCTGAGTGCCTCAGTGCCTTTTTCTCTCTCTCTCTCTCTCTCTCTCTCTCTCTCTCTCTCTCTCTCTATATATATATATATATATATATATATATATATATATATATATATATATATATATATATATCTATCTCACCTTATGTGTTTCATATGTACTCTAAAAGGGATATTTTTCAAGTGTTTAATGCTCTTCTCAACAAAGCGGACAAATATGCTTGCTTTACGCAAATGTTGGTCATGATTGCAACAATCCGAAACAAGGAAAAATATTTTCCTTAACTGTACTGAACCTTAAAGGTACTGAATGTTAAAAAAAATTATGCCAAACTCAAGTCCATCAAGCACCAACAGATGGGCACATATGACCACATGACGTATCATGCAGCGTGCCGTGCCTTAGGCAAGGGGAAGGAGGGTTCTCTGCATTAGTCGTATGCTTGGCCATTAAGTGGTATTTGAGACTCGGCGTACTCCGGTGGTAACTCAATTCACATCGACAGTACGTTTAAATAACTTTAGTCTCATTGAGAGAACCATCTGGAAAGGCTTTGAAGTTGAACTTGCCTTTCAAAAGAACTTTATCCTTTATCCATTTCTGCTTAAGGAGGTTTTTTTCTGCTAGCCATCCACAATGTTACTGCTGCCTCACTTCCTGATTTCCCAAACTAGGGAGCAACCCAACGGCTAAATCAAATAATGTGAAAAAAATATTGCTGTTGTAGGAATTTGTGTAAGTCATGTTATTTTTGACAGACCCATCTATTAAAGACTTAGTATGCATTGATGCTCCTCAGTGACAGTTGACAGTCCTTTTCATTGTATGGCATGTCATTATTTTCACTTCAAATATGAATTTTCTAACTTATTTTATAACTATCGTACAACTTACTTTAACAGATAAAAAACATCCTAAGTCATTAGCTGTGCAAGATGCATTTGTCCATTAAAAATAATAAATGTATATTTATGCTAAGCATGTCACAGTATTCTCACTGTGGGATGTAATGACACTTCAAACAAGATGCAGCAATGGGCAGAATCCTTCTGTTCATCAAATACAACACCAAACCACAGCCACCCATGGGAGCACCCATTGGAGCACTGATGTAAGCGATTACAAAGCCGTTTTAATTAACATACATGGTGAACTCTGACCTCCCCCGAGCTCGACGGCTCAGTGCTAAGATGGTTAGACTCTGCTTGAGTGATTCTTCTCCCATGTAACCACAGCCCCTAATGTACTCTAAGTGTCATTAAAGCTGGGAGCGAGCAACACACTCTGGTGCTCCACTGATAGATGGAAAAGCCCTGTGGTGCAGTTATGATACAGAGGTTGCCCTGGCAGGGTGACAAAGGGCGGACTGTCAAAGTATCATTTACACTCCCAGTTGGGGTTTTCCATTATATTGTGTCTGAGGGATTTAGTGCATGGAAGGTGCAATGAGGTACAAAACATGGTTTGTATAGATTAAGCTGTATTACCATCTGGGTAAAGTGGGCTATTGCCTTAGTACCCCACACCACCAGGACCACAGAAGGGTTGCCCTTTATAATAGGTTTATAAGTTGTAACTTCACATTATTAATGGTTAATCAATAATTTACTACTGCTGTATACTGTAGATCAGTTTATAACCTATGACTTGACTAACTTTGGGGTTTTAGAATAATACACATTTCCTTTGGTTGCTGTCTATCCTCCGCCACAATTGCCTTTTTCTTTTTAATCTTTAATAATGTAACTCCAATGGCATATAGACCATACTTTATTATTTATTTATAAACACATTTACAACTGCAGACTTCAGGGCTTGTCATACAGTGAGAAACCCATGTAAGTATTAATAAATGGAACACAAAGGACAAACACCAGCTGACTGGTGTCACAATCTCAACCCAATTTGTATTATTTTAAATGGTCAAAACATTAGTAAATAGTTTAAGATAGAACAACATGCTTATTTGCTTTCTTGCAAGCAGTTAGGAGATAATATTGATACCACTCTTGTAGGCAGATCTTTTAACCGTTGCACAAAGTAACACCAAGTACACCTAGTATTGGCTTGGTGTAGCTCACCGCAATAATATTTTGCAGCCAGTAGGCATGTTCATGTGTTTCAAACTGGAGATATTCTTTGTGATATGCTCTGGCAGTAGCTCAGTCTGTAGGGAGTTGGGTTTGGAACCGAAGGGTGGCTGGTTCAGTTTCCCCACTGGGGATCAATAAACAGGATAAATTATAAATTAAACATTGGTCAACATCACAGTAGTCAGAGGGCTCTGTTACTTATTTCAGCTTTGCTGCTGAAAGTTAACCTATCCCCAACTTTTAGATTGGCTGCACTTTGTTGCTAGGATCGGCTTCCACATATTTTTTTTTATTTTTTTAATAGAATTATTTTTTGGGCATATTAGGCCTTTTATTTTCATAGGACAGCTGAAGATATGAAAGGGAAGAGAGCAAGGGAATGACATGCAACATGTGTCAAGGAATAAACCTCTGCCCAATAACAGATGGTTAGCGGGCATCTGCGTCGAGGAGTAAACCTCTGCCCAATAACAGATGATTAGCGGGCATCTGCGTCGAGGAGTAAACCTCTGCCCAATAACAGATGATTAGCGGTTAGTGAATCTTCATGAACCAGTGTCTATTTTCAGAGCTCACTAGATGGTGCTGCCATTTGTAGTCTTAACATTGCAGTGTACCCAATGGGTAGTGGTGGAATGTAAGTACATTTACAAGTACTGTACTTGGATATATCGCCCCTCGTGGCTTGCTGCAGTATAGATCATAAATCCTGCCGTTGTTAGTATATAGAACACAGGCCAAGCTAAAAAAAAAACAAAAAACAAAGTACACTTATAATGCATTATTCTCAAGGATGTTTTCAGTCATTTTAGATAGATCTGATCCCTTTTGATGCTATGATAATTGGGTGAAAAGTCATGATTGACAGCTCTGATTGACTCTCAATGGTCTTAAGGTAGGACTTTGATACCGCGGCTCCACGGCCGAATCACTAGTGATTGCCAAACGAAGCTTGGTGAACCAGTGTCTTTATTTTCTGAGCCCACTACATGGTGCTCTTGGTTTTAAGAGAGAGGTCTAAGGCGTTGCAATTCAGTGGATTCTCAACTCTTTGTTGACCAGAGAGCGCCTGATCTAGTGGGATCAGAATATAAAGACACTGATTCACGAAGATTCACTCGGCCATCACTACCAATCACTACTGGGCAGACTTTTACTCCAAAATTACAAGATGGCAGCGCCTGTATCTGGGATACTTCTTCGTGCAGTAATGTCACTGCAGCTAACAGACTATTGAGACCTTTAAAAAGGACACTATAGTTATAAACTAGGAAAACAGAAATAAACTTTTAGCTTCTGAAAGAATAATGAAGTATTGCCGCTGTTCTTTGAGCTGCTTTTAATCGATGTTCCAAAGGAAAATTCCTCGTGTGTGTCCTCATACCTGGCAAATAAAGCTGATTCTGATTTTTAAAATTTTAATTTACTCAATTCAACTGGCCCAGAATGAGGATTGACCATGTGGCCACTATATCTTTAAATGTTCCCTTTCCCTCTTTCAGACTCTATTTCTCGTCTTTTTGCTCTCTCTCTCTCTCTCTCTCTCTCTCTCTTTTTCATTCCTCTTTCTTTGCTTACATGCCACGAGTGAAAAAAATTTCCGCAGAGGATAAGTTGGGGTATCCTTGATTATAGTCCTCCGGGCCAGCCTCCTCGCTCCTCAAGACTCTCTCCTCAATGTGCAGTTTAGGAATTGGGAAGTACTTTAAGATGGCAGGCTGACATAGGTTTCTGGGTCACCAGCCACAGTATCAAGAAGCAAGGAGCCAAGGAGGTACATTTTGAATTGAGAAAGGCCCCATATTGCAGCAAATGAGATCAAGTAGAGCAGTGCAATGAGTGAGGTAATGTTAGACCATGTGCTGTTAATTGTGGTGTCATCCTTCTCCAAATCCACAATTCAAATGTTTGCCATTCTTATTATGTTAGTACTGAAATGACAACTGACGGCAAAATCTGCTCTTTTTAACTTCAAGTGAACACCCACAGTCAGATAGTAGAGTCAAAACCGGAGAGTTAAAGAGAGAGAGATTTATGAATGAATGAGAGTGTAAGAGAAGAAAAGTCTTTCTGACTGAACTCTGAAGTCTCACATGAGAGGGAATAGCCTTGGCAAGACACAGTGCCGTATTTAATGTTTGTTCAAGGTCTCAGACCTTTGACAATGTCATTTTTGGGGTTTGGAAACAATTAAAACAGAATTATTAAGCCATTCATGGTTTTTGCTACTCTCCTTACCCAGCCAATGGCCTAAGCCTGTTCCTGCGATGTCTAAGGCCTCCGCACCCGGCCCCACGAGGGGACATCACACAAACAAACAAGCAAAGCAACACAATTACTATAATATACTAACCCACCTACCCGTGTCATTGCAGAGCAGCCGCCTAATGTGACAGGTGCCTCAGTTACAGTCAAGCAGTAGCCTACACCCAAGTTAGACGTAATTCGTGTAACGTTAGCAGTTTCTAATTTCATCTTAACTTTACTGTACTAGCTAAACTTTTTGTACATAATTTATTCGTAAGTGACCATTATGGGACAGAAATTTCTACAACCGGGAACATGCCCTGGGAAAGCACATTCGCAGGCGTGTGTGTTTAATTTGTAACGTTAATGAAAGCCTGAAGCTCAAACAGACTTTTAAATAGTTACTTTGTAAATTCATACTTATTATTAAAAAAATAGATAAGAATGGACAACTTGATTGCTTTAAGAAATGTGAGTGCTGACCTTGTTGCGGCAGCGCAGGTTAAGCCCGGGTAAATGAGTTACTTTTATCCAACTTTATGAAGAAAAAAACCTGCCACCTTGCAATTTTTACCTGCCCCCTTAGTCATTTTACCCTGGCGCCAGGACAGACAAAGTCACAGGGATTATTAAAGGGGGATGAAGCAGTGTCTGCTGAAGTAGAGCACAAAGACAGATCATATGATGGAGAAGAAAAGAGGGAAAGGTTATAGAGAGTACAGATTTTTGATTAGACCAGGGCAAATTAGACTGCTAGATAGATGACTGAAACAGAGTTCAAAATTATGATCAGACATGAAAAGGAAGGAAAAGGCAGATGCAAAACTTTGAGTAGGCAGCAATACAGCTAGGGAGAGATCAAAGGAAGACTGGAGTGAAACATAAAAGTTAAGTTCTGTGTGAATGGAGCTGAAGTTAGCTGGTAGGGTAAGGGTAACGTCCTAAGATGGATCAAGCTTTTCCAGTAGACAAGGTTGACAGCATTGACTACAAATGCAGGAATAGATAAAGAGATCGAGAGTGAAATAATAACTAGAGTCAGAAGAACAGACCACTTCAGTCACAGCAAGTAATGCTTTGTCTTGTGGGCAGGGCACTCAAAGTTGGTACGGTCTTCATCTGGATTATTCATGTCTTAATAACAGCAATTAAATAAAGATGAAGTACATCAGGCATTCCACTTAATGCTCTTGTTACAACTATTTCTAGCTGTATCTGAAACAATTTACTCATTCAATATTTATGAAACACTATATAGGGAATTCAATGTAGAGGATCAGGTCAAATGACAAAATCAAATAACCATCAATCAGATCCATGTCATCCATGTCTGTCCAGACTCACATACTGTAGGGATTTAATAAAACATTGAATTAAGTGCATTTTCAACACATTCTCACTCCCAACTCATCTAATTGTGACGCTTGGTCAGGACCCATCGCCTCCACTTTTTGACACTCTGGGTCAAGACACCTTCACGTCCCTTTTTGACGCTCTGGTTTGGGACCCCTTTGCGTAATTTTTCTATTGTGCAAGGCAAAACCAGTTAACTTGGTTAGGGTTATGTAAAGATTGTGGGTGGGGTTACAAAATGAACGTTTCAGTGACACGCTGGACAAGAACAGGACACAAACCGCAGTATCCTGGGTGCAAGTCCTGTGTTATTTTGACCTATACACCACCCCAACCTGTGTCATAATGCAGACTTTTGGCCTTTATTTCTATTCTCTACCGTTGTCGTTCTTTAGTCATCTTACAGCGCCATTGTTGAGCTGCTGTTATGCCCGGTGTGCCTTGTACAAACGCTTAAGTGTGCATTGGGCTATGGTCACACTTGGCATCTTTATTGACAAGAAAATTTGACTAGGGCACATTTGTAGTAAAAAAGCAAACAGCTGGCAGCATTTTGCTTCCAAAAAGTGAGTGTCTTTTGTCTTGTTGCTATAACAGCTACTACTACAGTATTCTAGAGTGCTATGTGCAGCGGTGCTAATGCTAACGCTATATATATATATATATATATATATATATATATATATATATATAAGTGGTGGTGCAAGCTTGAGTATAGCAGAGAGAGAGAGAGAGCAATGCTACTAAACATTCAAGTTTAAAGAAAATCTACTTTTAATAAATAAAAAAATTCATAAAATAATTAAGATTTAGACCTATGACTATATGGAATGTGATGTCTCTAGGTATCTATATATGTGATAGGTCTCAATCTAAGTTACCCAAATAGACTGATAATAGCTACATTAATAGCTACATAAATAATAAATACAATTGCCATGAATTCGACTGACTAGAAATGTAGTATCTAAATCCAAATGGCAATGTTATTAAATGCTTTTGTTGATTTATTGGTTAATACATTTGAAGCACTGTCAAATAAGTAAACTGACTATTTTTAACCAGCTTTGCGTCACTGCATTACAGTGACATGCAGATGAAGAGCACCTGTCTGCCTGTTTGCACACAGAGCTCCCCCCACTCACAAGCTGGCAAAACTACGCCGGTCATCTTCATCTTCATAAGTCTTGCACGGCATTAGTATTACCCAAAGCCCTCTAGAAAATGTGTACACATAGGTTGTGGGTTAATATTGGTCCTGTGCAAATCGGTATCCCTGTGTGATTTGGGCTCATATTGGGTGTGTTGGCAATTATAATTTACATCATATGTGGGAGATAATGTCAGTAAATTTGAGTAAAATACATCCTGTGCGAAGGCGCCGCACGAAACAGACTTGGGATGACAACTAAATCACAAGGTCCCTTGTTAATACTAGTCCTGAGCAAATAGGTTTTTACTGTCATCGTCACTGTTGATAAGCTCATTCATTTATCCATTTAACAAAACAGTTATTTCATACAAAAACAGAAGTTCCCATAAAATGTAAGAATTATTAATGTTTCAAGCGCTGCTTAGAAGCGATGAACATCACAACTTTCTCATTACTGTTTGCCATGGCATATCAATTTAATCCATGTTCGACCTCTGTTCAACACAATTACTGGTATCTAGATTACTTGAACCTGTCTGGAATTTAGTCTGATTGCATGAGCCTTAATCAACCTTTCAGGAACCGCTTAATCACCAACTGATTTGTTAGGTTTATTCAAGTTAGATCTTGGACTTTAATTCCCGCTTTTCTTAGTGTGCTTAATGGACATCTGGCACGGGATGTCACACATTCTCCTTCTTTTCTGTTATCTCCGCTGTGTGTTTTGCAAGGGCACCGTCGCTGCTTATGGAGCTTAGCGTTGCCCAAGACAAATGTAAATAGAACTGCAAGTAGTTACAATGGGGTCCAAGCCTCCCCGCGCAAGCCGGGCCCAATAACCCGGGGAGTGCACGAAAGCGGAACCCAAAGCAAAATGGCGGGAAATACGTAACAGAACGGATTGATGGCACAATGACCCCAATAAACTCTGGGCTTCTAGGCTGGATGCTAAACCTTCTGTAAGGGATAGGGAGACAACAAAGACATCAGCAGAACAGGGCCACTCTTAGCTTTTAGCTCCAAAAGACAGTATGTTTCTACTTGCTATATTATTAAGTTACAAAGTTATGAATCAGAAGTGCCGTTTGACATCACGTACGGCGCACCCTACGTCTAGGAGGAGTTCGAAAAAGTTGGTTTTCAATAAATTGCGATTTTTCACGCAAGCGTAAATGGGCGTGGCCTATGTCATGAGATCCAGTTGGATCCATGGAACGTGTGGATCCATGTTTTTTAAACTTTTGATGTACGGTTTGGGAGTTATAGGGCCAAACGCGTTTTTTTCGGCAACAGCGCCACCTAGTGGTGGAAATGGGTGAATTTTTGCGGCTGAGCTCTGAGGAGTTGTTGACCAGTCCTGAAAATGGCACAGCACCACCCTGTACGGTTTAGATTGCAACAGGGGTTTTACGAGGAGAATCAAAATAATACTGAAGAATCCTTAGGAAAACAATGGAAGCATTACTGCGGTGCATGCATCCTCTGGCTTGGACCCCTAATTACTGTTAGGTGTGCCTAATGTGTTAGTCTTTACCAAAATTCTGTTCTTCAAATGATTAACTTTTATCAAATTCATACAAACATATTACATTCATACATAGGGCTTAAAGTAGTCCAATGGACTTACCTATGTACCTATCACTTACTGTGGTCCTGGCCAATGAAAGAGCAATTCTGGACTGACAAAATTGATGGTTTACAATGGATAAGGAAAGTTTATATTCCTTATTATCTTGCATACTAGGAAACAAAATGGAAAAGAAACATGCAGGAACTACAGAACATATTGCTGCAATAGTGTGTCTCTCTGTAAAGAGGACAATACTTATGAACTGGAATACCTGTGTTTTGGTGAAAGTTAAAGTATTGTACATAGACAGAAGGGGTTTAAGTGGGCTGAAATAATCAAGAACCTTACCCTTCCTGCACCTTTGATTAATGAGTAAATATATTCAAGTGTATCCCATTTGTTTAAAATAAGGCCAAATATTCATTCCAGTGTTATCCCTATTAATTCTTGCGGTGCACTGCCGTGAACTTATGCACAAGGCAAGTGGCTAGGGTTAGTTCACATGTCTGTAAAAATAGCAGGGACGTCAGCAGGTGAAGATCACGTTATCGGTTACAAACAGGCTCAGACGAACAACACGGTGTTGTTTCACTGAGCTAGACAGAGAATATTCTGTTAAAATAAAAAAGGTGATGCTGTTTTGCTTCGATTATTTTCCGTGAAGTCAGCTAGAAGTGAATGTGTCCTAGTGAGTTTCATGTGGAGTGACTGTGTTGGACTCCATATAAAAATGGCACTTTACTTTCTGCCAGTCAGGCTGCAGCAGAAAAGCTGTATAAAGCTTTGCTATTATTTGTATTTTTAGCTCAGTAACTGCTGTTTTAATCAACATTTATTCACCAGATCTAATCATGGTTTATATGTATTTCTTTTAATGTTAGGCTATTATTTCGGTCTTATTGCCATGGAAGCTAGATTGCTTTTTTGTTTATTGATATGTTTAAAACTATAATGCTGCATCTATCAACATTTATTTTGATGCCGCCTATGCTGTAAGACAGAACAGTAAGATATGAGCTGAGCTGGATATATTCAAAGCCGATATCCCACAATGCAATTTGGGCATTCATATCAGAGAATCTGACAGCGATCCGCGGCTCTTTAACACCATTATCACTTCAATGTACGTATTTAATCAGTGGTTTTGTCACCGGCAACAAACCGCTGCTCTGTTTCGTTTCAGTACATTATAAACCGTAATAACGTTTTTAAAAAATCAGCTGAAGACTCCGGAAGTGACGTAGTAATTACCGCTCCGTGGATAGGAAAGATACAAATACATAATATTTGTACTATTGATGTTTTTGTCACATGTATTTAAGGATTTGAACAATGAAGATAAACAGTAATTAAAGCTGCAAGCAGCGTTGGACAGGCCCTCACTCCTCTGCGTGCGTCGGGGTTAATGCCGGACGCCGCTCTTTGCAACCGTGCATTTGTGCGGACTCAGACTACAAATCGTCAGCAATGAAAAGGAAACTCCCTGCTGAGTTCAGTGATCTCGCACAAGACTCTACGTCATACAGTTCAATAGCTGTGAAGGGGGCGTGGCCAAAGCATAGGGGACAGGGCAAACCATTACCAATAAAAAAGGTATTCTCTGCTGAGTTCATTGATACCGCATATAAGACTCTACCTTAAATGGGTTACCAGTTACTGCCTATGCCCAAAACACATAAAATACGTACCTTTTTACCAGGTAAGATGTGACCGCTAATTTTGGTGAATTTTTGAATATGTTAAACCCCTTAAAAAGGCAATTAATTTGCCGGCAGAAAGAAAGAAGCAATAATAACTAGAACTGCATGCAGTTACAACGGGGTCCAAGCCTCCCCGCGCGAGTCGTCCTGACGCCAGTTCGCATCGGCGAACCGTGGAACTCGCGAAAGCGGAACCCAAAGTGTAATGCGGGGAGGCAAATGTCAGGAAATATCGAGAGGCGTGAGCCCCAAGGTCGACGGTACATTGCTGTTGCAAATATCCTAGAGCCCTAACGACAGACCAAACCTTGTGTAAGCGATAGGAAGACAACAAAGACATCAGCAGAACGGGGCCACTGTTAGCTTGTAGCTCCAAAAGACAGTATGTTTCTAATTATATTATTAAGTTACAAAGTTATGAATCAGAAGTGCCGTTTGACGTCACGTACGACGCACTCGACCTCAGAAGGGATAAAATGGTCTCTGTTGATTATAGCGCCCCTTAATGGCCTTTCTTTACCAAATTTGGTAAAACGTCTCCAGGCAGCATGAAAAACAATCACAGGTTTCTCACAAATCAAACTTTTTTTCCTGTTATTTTGAAAGTGTAAATGATGGAAATAAAATCTAACTTTTTGTGACATATTATAGGAATGTCTAATCTGTCATTTGATTCCTTTTGGATATTTTTTAATCTTTTCTTGGCATCTTTATGCACATTAATACACATATTTACCTGAGGTGCCCAAACCTTCGAGCCCCACTGTATATACATCTTACTCTGTCAACAAAAACCTCGGCAACATTCTGCTTATTCTTTTAATTTCCTGAAACTGTTTCCTAAAACTAGTCCTTTATTAATTTTGAAAAGGTAGTCTCTCAGTAAAGGCTACAAAGGTCAGGAAGTCTACAAGCTGTAACCACGGCGATTTATATATCGATCATCTTCTGAATATAACAATATGTTAGGCCTACCATAAATTGTTTAAAAAAAGTAATTTATTTAAAACTACTAATAATGCAGTGTGATGTTAAATAAATGTGCTCATGTTTTGTCCTTCAGTCTTTTCTATTAACATTCATCAACCGCTAAATTAGAAAATTGCGTTTTTAAATAATGCATGAAAAATAAAATAACAATTGCTTCTCTTTGTAAACAGTACAAGTCAAACCAAATGCACATTAGTCATACAATCAATTAGGCTGTATTTCTAAATACTCAACCGTGGGTTTTTATTTAGACCTAGTATTTTTCCACAACAAGGCAAATCAGAGTGCTTTGCATAAAACAATATTTTTTCATTATTGGTATTTTTCTTGTATAAATTCTCACGTACAACGTGCAACAGTCTCTCACAGACGTGGAGCAGTAATTACTACGTCACTTCCGGAGCCTTCAGCTGATTTAAAAATTTTTTATTACGGTTTAAAATGTCCTGAAACAAAACTGAGCAGCGTGTGGCTGCTGGTGACAAAACCACTGATTAAATATGCACAGTGAAGTGATACTGGTGTTAAAGAGCCGCTGATCGCTGTCAGATTCTCTGATATGAATGGCGCATTGTGAGATATCGTCTTTTGAATATGCCCAGCTCGGCTCATATCTTACTGTAATACCATGATGACATCTATATAAATGGTAATAGATGTAGTGTTATAGTTTAAAAATATCTAAACAACAAAGCAATCAAGCTTTCTTTTTGTGACGCCATCACAAACTGCCATGAGACTGGGTTGGTTTCAACTAGCATTGAACATGCAGAGCCAGAGTGATTTTCCACCACGCTCCCCTGAACTGTATAACTGTGTAAGACATCAGGGCGAAGAAATGCATAGGTGATCAATTGATTGTAATCTCTATGAAGCAAACAGTCAACAAGGTTTTCCGGGACCAGGCACCCAAGGCTATAATGGAGGTGGTGTTCAGTGTATAGCTGGGTTGACTCTGCATCAATCCCTGTGTTCATTAACCCTTGCTGGCTCCTCATTCATCATTCTGACTCCACTGTTTCTATTGTTCCACGGCACAGTGCATAAACTGCAGGATTATATGAGTGATTCTCGTCACCCCTCGGTTTCCTTTTTCTCTCTTATTTCAACTGTCACCTCACTAGCTATTCACAAAAAGGGCAGTTTTGCTTATTTTCTGTATTTATTCTTATTCATAGGCATTGTCATTGATGTTACAAGAGACTGGTGACAATTTTACAGAAAGCACAGTGCAGAACAGGCTTGATTAGAGATAATCAGACTTGTAAAGCCATGATTGTTCTAATTAACCAGCCCCATCACGCATACCTTCCATCATCATGCAAAACACTATTCCAGCTCTTTCCCAATTGACAAGGGGAAGTCTGTATGATTTGTGCATTTGCATTGATTTTTCTTTAATGTAAAGAGACTCAGAAAATCCACTGTTGCCTTTCACATACAGTTTTAGATAGCAGTCAGTACTGACAGTAGGGGCAAAGAAGAAATCATGCATGCATTTGATTGATACGTGTAAACAGGCCAGGGTAAGAAACCATGTAAAGGTTGTAATGCTTTCACTTGCAAGCTTGAGTGCAGTGGGATTTGTCACATTGTACGGATTACTACCGGGATCATCATTTGATTCCAGTGTATCTGATGCAATTTAGTAGTTTACTGGAGCTTAGCATCGCTCAGTCAGACTGAAAGATGTCGATCAGGAGAGACTTTCATTTTGTGTGAACCATTATATATTGATGTGCACGATAAAAATGGTTAAGGAAAAAAGTCATCGGGACGTCATCAAATTCCCATTGTGATGTCATCATATTTTAAGAGAGATCGAGAAGCTGTGAGTAGTGTAGGATAACCCGCGATGCAGTCTAGACACTGGTGGTGATGGTGAGGCCGATTTCTGTATGGATAAGAGGAGGAGTAAGCTCTAGTGAGCTCAGACGTTGCCGCTGTAAATGATGTGTAGAGTGTTAACGCTGAAATAAGAGAATACAACAGAGAGGAGAACATTTAAGTATTGATGGCAAAGATGTAATTGTATTGTTAAAAAAATTTAAACTTACAGAGCCTTCATGAGGTAACGTTTTCTTTACTCTTGTGCTGAAATCTGAAATTTGTTGTCTTAAAGGGAAACTATTATGTAGGATTTTCAGGTTCATACTTGTATTTTGTGTTTTTACAACAACATGTTTACATGCTTTAGTGTTCAAAAACAGTTTATCTTTCTCATACTGACCATGGCTGCTGCAGCTGTATTTGCCCTCTGTATGAAGCGCTCTGCTGGACTGCCTGTCCCCCCTCCTGAAAAAGCAAAAGTCTTTTCTGACTGGCCTGCGTTTTTCCTGGAATCTCCACAACGCTTCAGTTTTGTATCATTTGTAGCAGCCTGGGCTAAACCAAATAGTTCACAACCGGACATGTCCCAGCAGTAATGTGACCCCGAAATTGGCGAGAAAATGACCAGCATTGGCTGCCAACAGCTATCTGGTGTTAGCATGCAGCTACAGTATGCCAGCGTTAGATTGTAGCAGAGATGGAAAGTAAGAAAGTACAAATACTTTGTTACTGTACTCAAGTAGATTTTTCAGATATTTCTACTTTACTATTTATTTTTGTGGCAACTTTTTACTTTTACTCCCATGTTAACACAACTATCGGTACTTTCTACTCCTTACGTTTTACAAAATTGGCTCATTACTTTATTTTTTTTGTACGAAAGGTTGTCATGTCGGAGAATAGCGCGGACACGCACCTCACAGAGAGAAGTGAGAGAAAAGAAAAAGTGCGGAGCCCCGGGGTCAGCTGAGAAAAGGATTAATAACAATCCGTGCTCAAGGATTTATAAACGTGAGCAAAATAGGAAAGATATTCTATTCTTACCTTAATTATAACTTGTCTCCTCCTAGTTGTACTACAGCACTTACTGTTAAAACATAAATTTGGAGACACTACCTTATTTAATAATTAAAATAATAGACATTTTTGTGTCGTGTTTTAGTTTATAGATGTCTAAGCACCGCCGGCTGCTGCTAGAGACCAGTCTTATTTCTCCAGGTTGGAGGACGGCTCGTTTTGATAAAAATCAGTTTTTAGCTCGTTGTTAACCTTACTACGTTAGGAAAGATGTGTCATTTAGACACAGAATCAGCTTTAAATCCAGTCCTAATCTAGTCCTCACTAACAAGTTCACAATCCTTTCACTTGAGTTAACATTATTGTTTGTGTCATCAATTCTGAATTCAATCTAATTGTCAACACAGTAGGCTACTGTACATTGCACTTGATGCACCACTACAAGACAGCTCGTTAGAGTCCCAATCATCCTTGTCCTTATCTGAGAGAGATATCTGAGATAGTAGACTGTGCATCAAGAATGACTCCTGGCCAATGTGCTGCATAATTCTAAAATATAGGTCAGTTATAATGTCAGTTTAGTCATTCATATTTTATCCTTTATTTTCCTTCCAGAAGCCAGCTTTAAGCCCACACACATACATGTAGATTCCTTTAAATGTTAAGGACAAGATTAAAAAAGAGAAACTAGATCTGTGAATTCTCACAGAATTCATATCTTGCTGCTCAGTCAGAATCTTATTAACCTGGAGTCCCAGTCTCTGTCACAATATTCATATATGGGATGTTTTAGGCCTATTGTACTTTTGCCATCTCTGGATTGTAGTGGAACAAAACAGTAATTTCTACCGTCAAAAATAAAGATAGATTAAGGCTTCTGAACCAAATACGACCCAGACGTGTTTCAGGTGTAATGCGGCCCAGATGACATTGTTTACTCCAGTTAGCATGTAGCAACTATAGTTTGCAGTGGGCACTAAGACACTATATCAGCACTTTCTTAAGTTAAAAAGTTAAAGGCTTTTAAACCAAATACTACATAAACAGAAGTAATGTGACCAGGAAGTGAGGAGAATTTAACAACACTGGCAGCCAAGCTTACACATTTGCCATTAGCATGTAGCTACATTCAACAATGTTAACACTGCAGTAGCTTAAAAAAGAAAAACACTCCATTCCTGCCTACGTCGAGCAGATGACAAATAACAGAAGGCCGGAGAAGGCCTGCTAAGTCTTGCGTACCACTCTTCCCAGAGTAGAAAAAGTTGTTGAAACAGGAGCGTTCAGATTAGGAAAGAAACGTTTTAGCTCATGGATATTTATTTGTAAAATATGTTTACCTCATTGCTTTGGCCATGAAAATCCGACATTGTAACATTGTAGATATGACAGTAAATTCAGAGAAGCCTAATCAGTCCACTTTAAAGTACCGTTAGCCTTAAAGCAGAAACTATTTACTACTATTTACGGAACAAGCATGTGACACCGTCCAGGCTCTCTTTAAATTACACTCAGTATTAATGACAGGTTTCTTATACTTACTTTTTTTACATATTTAAGAAATAAACAGTGACAAACAATTCCAAACAATACACTGAGACAAAGAACGCGTCCCTGGGCCAACAAAAAAAGAAACAATTAAACAGAAGAAAGACAGGAGGGAGGGGGACAAAACACGCACACAAAACAGAAACAGAAACACGCACACAAAACACATAAACAGACAGAGACAAGACAAGAGACCAAAAGCCTGTACAAGTTAGAGAGGCAGGCTGTAGCCTTGTGCTCACAGAGTCAGCGATGCGCCGCCATGTATCCAGAGTCTTCCCTGGGGCACCAATAATCCGTGCCGTGGACAGTTTCAAATAAACCACATCTTTATAAGAGGGGGTCCTCGTGTGGATAGACAGGTTGTGAGGTAGTTTCCAATGGGTCCCTATCATCCTCTTTGTAGCTGTAAGTCCAGCAAATTTCTGAGTCTCAGAGAGCTGAAAGGCTGACAGGTCATTCAGATTCAAGACCTTAACAGTAACAGGCACAGTAACATTAAACATGGTGGAGATTTTGGATGCAATATTGTTCCAGATCTGACCAATGGGAGAGCACTCGCAGAACGTGTAAATATGTGTCCCATGCTTTTATTGGGCAGAAACTTCATAAAGGGCTTGTAATCAATGTTTTAATGGTAATGTAAATCCTGCAGTTGTATTTAGGACAAATTAAAATATGGTCCTGCAGTGATGTCATGGAAGTGTAATTTATTGGCTCAATCAAATAAATTTTTGTGTCACATGAAATCGTACAAAGTACAATCCCATGTAAATGTAATTATCTTATGTGTATGTATTATGCTCAGTTGATATGTCTAATTACCGTCACTGTAGCTGAATATGTGTTTATCATATGGATTTGGTGCCTTGCAGAAACTTGTGACAGCAGAACTATGCATGGAGGGAAGATATGTTACATTTGATCTTGTCATAGTAAAGGAAAGCATTAACTCTGCCAGCAGTGTTTTATTAGCATCAAGGAATATGCCTTCTTCAGCAATCTCCGCCCTGCCAAGGTATTCAGCACAGATACAGGCCAATACTGATGGGAGCATGTTGGCAATTAAAACACAAGCCAACAGCACACGGAAATCCAGTGACCTTTGGGTACTCTGAAGGACAGGGGATATTTTGATGCTTCATATAATGTCCATAATGGGTTAAACGGATATTGAAATGCAGAGATAGACTCCTTATGCATCTAGGGCCCTATCTTGCACCTGGCGCAGCGCAAAGCCCGACACAAGTGTCTTTGCTATTTTTAAGACCAATGCAGTTGTCAATTTCCCATCCAGTGCCCTCATACTTATACGCAAATGCATCTACGCCCATCTTTTCGCCCATGGGCGTGCTGGTCGTATGTTGGTATGTTGAGGTGAATTCTTGGCGTATTGCTATCTTGCTATCTTGAGGCAGCAGGAAGTGATCGTACCATTGACCAACAAAAACCTGGTCTAAAGTCAACAGCGCAGCATTTCATAGCTCAGTTTCCATCCACTTGTCAATCAAATTATCTGAAGTTCGGTAAAAAAAACTCATGTGAATAAAGCTGGTGAAAGTAAGTTTCCATCCAACGGCTTTAAAGCCAATAAAAACCTGTGCATAATGACGTCGCACACTGTTTTGTGATCAAATTGATTTTAGACATTTTAAGGTGTTTCCATTCATTTTTCACTGAATTGCACAACATTCAACAGACATTTGTGAGCAAAGTTTTTTTTAGACAAAATAGCTTGTGTCATCTACCAACAAATGACCAATATGGAACAACCAACAAATGACCAATGTGGGACAACCATCACATGATCAATATCGGACAACCAACACATGATCAATATAGGACAAGCTACATAGTACTCATGTGCCAGCTGATAGCGACATATCAAGCTAGAATAACAAAACATTATCAACACATCGCTATGACGAGGCAGATGCAACTTGTCTTATCGTCCCTCCGGCACCACTGCAAGACTTTTTTTTTTTTTTTTTTGAGACGTCTCTCTGTTTGAGCAGCTTCCATTTACTCCGCAGGACGTCCCACGGCTTGTCCTGACCTTTGTCGGCCATTTCCTTCGAGTTCCTAATAAATTAAATTCAAAAGGTCTCTCGTCTCCTCGTCCGTCCACTGTGTGCAGACAGACAGGAAATACTGGGCAAAAATTAACTAAAACTTTTTCGTTTTGTGGTGGGTTGCAACCATAAAATTATCTAAAACTTAATTGCAATTCATTATTTATCCAGCAAATGACATTTCCATCAGTGTTTATTGCATAAACCGTATATCGATGAAGATGAAGTCCGATGAGACCAAAATAATTTCCTTTGATTCAATATTCATGAAATTCCATTGAATTTTACTGTTTCCATAAGGCATTTTTTCATGCGATATCACTTTATTTCCATACAATTGTATGGATGAAAACATAGCTATTGTTATTTTTACAGAGAATTAGGAAAATGCGCCTATGCTTATGCACAGCGCGCACACACTATGCAGATAACTCATCATGCTTGTTGATTTAAGCAGAGAAACAGACATATTTCATGAATTACATCCAGCACAGTTCCAATTGCAATTGGCTGCATGCATATTAGACTTAATGTTGGTTGCTAAATTTTGCATCACAGGTTGGTGAGGAGTGGCAAATTAACCCATATGCTTTAAATAATTAAAGTGGACCTTGTAGTGTTTCACATTAAAGTGGAGGTTTGTCTGATTGCTGTTGTTTTTTAATCTTGTTATTTCCATAAGAATGCCTTGAAGGCTGCATGGAAAGGGAAAAAAGCATGTTCAACTGACCATGAAAATGAGTACACATTTACATCCACACACTAATACCAAACTAATTAGGCTACATCCATATCTCTGTTCCCCTCTCCTTCAGATATACATACATACATACACACAGTAAGGTGTCAGTCTTCTAGCAGCCACCGTCTGCATTGAAACACTCTATTTATGCAGAGTGCCAAGAGAGAAGCAGAGGGTGCCAGTTTGTTTGCTGTAACTGCCAGCCAACCTTGATTTCAAAGCAGTCTGTTAAAGTGAACTTTCACATTAAAATAGAATGGGATTTGCAAAAACAGAAACCCACAATGATTGCCAGTGGATCTTTAGCAGAAATCACTCCCTGAGCATCACAGATTTTACTTTTGTTCCTCTGGTCTGCAGCTCCAGGGCAAATGTTACTTCTGATCATGACTGGCTAAAAGAATAATACCAGATTATTATGACGTGGGTCTAATTTGGTTGTTTTAGCCATCATCTTTAGTGGAAATAAAAACATTGTATTAGCTAAATTAACTGTTGATATTTGGGGATGTGGTGTCATTGGTAACAATGACTTTTAAAGAAAACACCACAAAGTCAGGTGATTAGGTTGGAAACATCTCTTAGTTAGGCAAATGAATGGAAACAAATATGTCCAACATTCATATCCACAGTTTACAGACCCGATCCTGGTTAAACTTTCGACTTACCTTATGTTCATGGTTCAACTTGCTGTAGGTTTACTGTGAGAGATTTTTACAAACATTTCAGTTGCGCTCCTTTCCTTTTGGTTCTACCACCTTTAAAGTTGTTTAGCCACGTTTTGCAGCATGAGCCTCATGGGTATGCACAACTGCCTTCCCAGGCCTGGCTTTAGGAGGGTTCTGGTTTTCCCTAATCAGAGCAAAGTGGTAATTTGGTGAGTCTTCAATTAGGGGTCTGGAGTTGATACTCCCAATACCATTCAACATCCTACGAAGTCTGAAAAAGAATGAGATCACGCATACAAGCAACTGAAATGACTTTCCTTTGCATGGTGACTGGGGTCACCTTCAGACATCCAGAAGGATCTAGGTCTATGAGTAGAACTAGTGATGGCCAAATGAAGCTTCATGAACCAATGGCTTCATTTTCTGAGCCCACTAGATTGCGCTCTCTGTTCAACAAAGGGTTGAGAATACACTGAATTGCAATGCCTTATATTCATAGGACAGCAGAAGACACAAAAGGGGAGCAAGATGGGGAATGACATGCAGCAATACACGCAGCAGGTCGGTGTTGAACCCTGGCCCACTGCGGCGAGGAGTAAACCTCTATATATGGGCAACCGCTCTACCAACTGTGCTATGCGGGCGCCTGTAGAACCACTGTGTCATCGTAAAAGAACCAGTTGAGGATACCTTCTGGAGGTACTCTAGGCATGTTCAACTGGGAGGAGAACCCTGGAGAAGATCTAGCCTGGAAATCCAGACCCAAATCCGAAAGATTAAGGGTCTGGCATTGAGTAATGAAAGTTGCCCATCTCAAGGGGTGGCACCAAGCGTGCATTTGAAAATCTCAATGCGCGCAATTGTGATTCCGATGTGATTGGTGCAGCTTGCCTCTGGCCCGCCTATATCAGATATACCGATGTGATTGGTGCAGCTCGGCTACAAGTACATAGTTAATGAGCAGAATTACTTGATTTCTCGCAAGAACTCTGGATTTCCAGGGTAGAGGTGACCCAGATGGAGGCATTAAGTATTACCTTTGGCCCAGAAATGGATGCCAGGATGCCCCAGGGAAAGCTGGATTGTGTGGCTAGGGAGAAGGACATCTGGGTTAACTTGCTTAGTCTGTTTCCATTTGAATTCCGATCAGATAAGAGGTGGAATTTGGATGGATAGATGGATGAGGTAGGTTATATAATCTGGATTAACTGTTACAACTAGTCTTACCACTCATTGTTCCTTGCTTCATAAACATGTAAACATGTATTTAAGCAATGTTGTCACTTCCATATCTCCGATGGTGAAAAAGACAAAAATCTGTAACTAGTCATTCTAAATTGAATGATCCTTAAAGCCTGACATCCACTCAAAGCATGCAGTCTATAATGTTCTTTTCATGTGGGGCACATATATTAAGGATGTATAGGCAATTTGTGTGTCTCTGTGGAAGTGTGTTCCTGTGCACAAATACGCACATTGCCTAACTGTATGCTTGGATTTATGCACCCGTGTGTGTGTGTGTGTGTGTGTGTGTGTGTGTCGCTCCCGTCACCCATGAGGAACAGCCTGAGGGAGGCTAACACACTGTAACAGAGCGAGGCAATGAGCCAGGATCACTGTTGGGATCTACAGGGAAATAACATGTAAAGAGCTTTCTTTCAGTGTGGGGGCGAGCCCAGGGAAATAACCCAGGATTGGTGTGAACCTCTGCCGTCTCTCTGATGTTAATTCACCATGCTGGGCTAATATACACATTCACAAACTGCCAGTGCCTCCTCTGTTTCTTCATAACATAGCACAAAATTCATAGATAACATTTAAATACCACACAAACAATAACTTATTCTTACTATACACATACATACCCACACAAACTGGAGACAGTGTAATTCATATGCAGATACACTGACTAACGCACATATGTCTTCCTGCAATCTCACTCTCTAGTACACACACTTCTCTCCTGAGGACAACTAGTCAAGCAATGACATTTGTCTTTGTAGTGTAATTGCCTCAATTGCCACACATGCAACACCAATAGAACTGTTGCGTGTAATTCCACTGTTCTTTAATACTTGGCAGTGTTACTACATAGAGCTGTCCCACAATGAATCAGTGGGTGGGCTGCAGGATCAAATGACACCATTTCAAAAGGTTCTGAGTTCTTTCTCTTGCAATGCATATTATGTGCTACTGGGCAGATTTTTAAACTGGAGCAGATCATGTCATGATTGTAAAATGGAGGGTGTGAGTACATGATGCCTCCTTGTGAGAGAATTCTCCAGCTACGTATAATGTCCATGTGTGAAGCAGTTTTTTCCTGACAGTGCAGAATGTGGATTGGTTTGTTTAGCAGATGATGCTGATATTGTGTAACACACGCTGCAGGGCAATAGATTGGTGGAAACAAGTGAATAAACATAATAATAATAATAATAATAATAATAAATTTAATTTGTAATGCACTTTATATTTGCCCAAATCCCAAAGTGCTACATGATAAAAACAGGTAAGTGCTAAAATAAAACACTTGGAGAGTGTGAAAATAAAAAAATAAAATAAACAAAAACAATAAGGAAAAGGGCAAGTTATCTAGGATGGTCAATGATACGTAATCTCATTACAAAAAATAACTATAATTAGCCCAGATTAGATTTGAAAAATGTGTGATTAGAATGTCAAGGATTACTTTTTTTCATTTTTCTTCTTCTTTAAAATATTGCAGTTTTAAATTTTTTTTTTTCACAATACAGTGAACCCTCGTTTATCACGGGGGTTACGTTCCAAGAAGAACCCGTGATAAGTGAAATCTGTGAAGTAGTAACCTTTTTTTTGTTTACCATTATTATACGATGAAATACTCCATTATACACTGAAACCAAAGAACAAAACCTTTTTACAGGCCCAAGCATTTGTTTAACAAATAAAAGTACTGTATAAACGATTTTTTACAAATAACTACTGTAAAATAATAATTTTAATCATCAATACGAACTGAAGGCTTCAAATTGCGGAGATTAGCACCCGCGCCCCCCCCCCCACCGCGACCAGAGTCATTGGAACGGGAGAAAATGAAAAATGATTATGAAAACAAAGTAAAGTACAGTAGGAAAAACCGTGACTCAGGTGTATTTCCCTGCTCTTCTGACGGAGCCGCTGCATCCCGACTCCGCTCTGTAGCGTTTTTTTCTTCTAAAGCCCGCGGTGCAGGTGTGTTTTTTCGAGAGAAGAACATAGTTATCGGTAGTTGTTGTCGCTCTTTTTTCTTCTGGGCAAAAAGATTCTTATAAACCGACGTGCCACCATTGATTATGTTTGCAGAATGCAGAACACAATGCATGATGCAAATCCGTGAAGTAGCGAAACCGTGAAAGGTGAACCGTGATATAGCGAGGGTTCACTGTACCAATTCTAAGTGCTTGTAGTTTGTATTCATTTTTATTTTCATTGTATGTTGTAATGTTGTGATATTTTTTTGTTGGTATAATATAAATATTTTCAATGTTTCAAGGATGTGAAGATGTGCTTTCAGAGTGAGACATTTTGTTCTATATTGTCCCTCTATTTAACAGATCATACAATCTTCGCTTCTTTTCCCCTCTCTCTCACAGATAACAGCTTTTGATGAGCTCCAGGCTGACTTCAAAGTGCCGATTGATCAGGGCAATCCACTCCATGCGGTAGGTTTACTCTCCCTACTCATTTTGATTTAAACCAAACATTTCTTTATATTATCCTTTATGTGTGGATGGCAATATTTGAATCAATTTGCTAAGTGAAACACATTTATTAGTTTATTATTTAGTATTTGCATGGCACTCAGATGCTGCAAATCATCACCAATGAAAAGTGAAGTTTTTGTTGAGTCCAATAATACCTGACACAAGACTCTATGTAATACAGATAATTGGCTGATAAATGGGGCATGGCTAAAGCATAGGGGGCGGGCTGAACCAATGAAAAAGGAACTCTCTGCTGAGTTCATTTACACCTCACACAAAGGTCTCCTTAAATGGTTTGAATGTTATGAAAAGCGAGTGGCCTGATCAAGTGGGCATGGTTAAATTATAGGAGCCAACACATTACAACGTCCTAATTATAAATCACCTTTTTTAGGGGCTTAACATACTCACAAACTCACTAAAATTGGCAGTGGCATCAAGCCTGGTGGAAAAACTATGTATTATAAGGGTTTTGGGAACAGGCACACAAAAATTGCTCGCTAGTGCCCCCTACACAATTTAAAGAATTGAGCCCCTGCAGTACGTTTAACGTAGACCCACGAACATGGTACATATATGTAGCATGGCTACACAAAATCTCATTGGAGCCATACCCCACAATGGAAGTCCTGGCTTGAATTGAAAGTTCAAAATTATTATGATTCTGACCATTTCCACATGTCATACTTTAATAAACTCCTCCTAGAGATTTCATCCCATTGACTTCAAATTGGGTGGGTGTAATTTAAGGGTCCATAGTCTAATCAGCGCAGACATTTTCAGGATTGAGGTCCTTAGGACATCTAGAGACAGATATTTACTCAAAGTCATAGCATCCCCTAATGGAAACAGGAAATAGACCTAAATGCCAAGTTGCTATACTAAACTCCTCCTAGAGATTTCATCCAATGAATTTCAAATTTGGTATCTCAACACCTTATTTAGATGAAACTTAGTAAGGGTGGTCTACATGTGATACTGAGCCGCCCCCTATACTTTAACCATGCCCACTCACTCAGGTCACGCACCTTGTCATACCATTTGAACCATTTAAGGTACAGTCTTGTGAGAGCTCCATATGATTAAGCCACGCCCCATTTAATAACTAATAACTTGTTTCTTGTACACTATTGTGTGAGGTATCATTGAACTCAGCAGGGAGTTTCCTTGTCATTGGTGACAATTTGCAGTGTCAAATGCACGGTCGCAAGGAGCGGTGTCTGCCAGTAACCTCAACATGGAGGTGCAATGGCCCGTCCAATGCTGCTTGCAGCTTTACTTATATTTTTATTTACTTGAGTACTTACTTTTGATACTTTCATTTCACTGTGCATACTTCTGTATTTGTAAATTATTTGTTGGATTATGAATGCAACATTATAACTTGTATTACTGTACTGTATTGCTGCTTTTATTTGAGTACCAATACAGTGTGCAAGGGCCTTTATTGTTGCCTTTATAGGTGCCAAAAGCTAACAGTGTTCACTGCAGTTTATCCCTGCTGTTATTTAGAGGCTTTTTCAGGCTAATGCAGGAATTTAGGTTTTTAGTCGTTATGTGTATCTAGTCTACTATGTCAATGAGAACATTTATTTTTTGGCTTACTGAATTAGCAATAGTCATTTCACAGGTTAATACACCGGATTATACATATATCCTCTACTCTTCTAGGCCGTCTGGTAAACAAATAGGATATGCAGAGAATATTAAATAAATGCTGTGCTTTAAACTGTGTCAGATCAGCATTAATTTATTTTATACATAGCAAATTGGAAACCACAATCTTATCTCCTTCTACTATTTTTTTCACAGTGAAAAAACAGGCAAATATGTTCTCCTTCATCGCTCCTAAAATTAACACAGCAGTAATCACGAAAAGTTGTGGAGAAAAATACATAAGTATTGGCCAACATGGGAAAGCTGCCCTCTGTGAAGTTGTTGTAGGATTTGTTCCAGCCCTCTAAATCACTTTCCCTTTAGTCTTTTACTAACACAGTTGGCCCTTAATAATGCATGGTGCAGTACAGCAGTTAGTTTGGAGGTGACTTTGACTTAGGAGCTCTGGACTGTATAGCTTCTTTATGTATTAACTTCCATACATGAGGAATAAAAAGGAGGAAATGTTGGAGGAGACAAATTGATGAAAAAAATTGCAAACTGGGTGAAATAGGAAAGTTGGAGATGGAGACAGACAGAGGGAGACATGGGTGAATGAGGATTTGAAAATACACATGAAAATAATTTTTTTGCTTGTTTTTTAGCTTGAAAGTCATTTTCCAAACTCTGAAAACTGTGCATTAGACCAGATTTCCCCACTCAGTACCACTTTCATATTTTGTCATATTTGCATGTCCTTATGCAGTGCAGAACGTATCAAAGAATATAGCAGAGGAATGGGTACAAAAGGTTCCATCTAATTTTCTCTTTTCTAATTTCCCATCTTCTCTCACGCTCCCATGTTTCCCATCCTTCCCCTTTTGCCCTCTCTTTCTTATATGAAATGCTTCACTATTGTCCAATTCCAGATACAAATGTAAACTGAAAATGCATGATTTCTTTTTCAAAGACATTAATTAAATATATTCTCAAAGTTGTAGCTTCTGTATCAGATTCTCTGACAGTTTCAAGTTAATGTCTTTTTTTTTAAAGACAATTTTTAGGTTTAGAAAAATTATAATAATGAATAGAAATGTTTTCAAAACAGTATAAAATATATATCTTTTATAAACAAATGAGGTTCCAGAGTTTAACAGAAATTACAATTGCATGAAAACATACAGAGATCCTCAAGATTAAATAAACAATGATTGGTTATTATTTAAGATGGCTCTGTGCACCAGGGTAGCTCACCTGGTAGAGCAGGCGCCAATATATACTGTAGACGTTTAATCCTCAATGCACAGGCTGTGGTTTTGACTCTGCATTGCAGGCCTTTGCTGCATGTGATTTCCCCCTCTATCTCCCCTTTCTTGTCTTTATGTGTCTTTATATGTATATATAAACACCTAAAATGCCCAACAGATAATCTTTAAAATAAATAAATCAAAGCAGTGTTGGGTGGACCTTTGCACCTATGCATGTGCCAGGGTTCCTTGCGGATGCCGCTCCTTGCGACCTTGGATTTGCGCGGCACTCAGAAACTGCAAATCATCACCAAAGAAAAAGAAACTCTCTGAGTTCATTAGATGTGAAATGGGGCGTAGCCAAAGCATAGCGGGCGGGGCAAACCTTCATCAATAAAAAAGAAAGTCTATGCTGAGTTTAGTGATACCTCAGATAAGACTCTACATCAAACTGGGCATAAATTATAAAAACATAACATAAAACATGACTATTAATTTGCTTCGAACAGCTTTTTGAAGGACATGGAAAAGTGGATGGGTCTCCCCATGTTGATTTAAGCCTGTATGGCAGGGGTTACAACCCAGTTGGTTTTACCCAGGGTACATTTTGTGAGCTCTATGCTACCTCTCTCCCCTCCTGCTGGCTACTGGTGTAAATTACAATCAGCGGTATCTAAATTTATCTGGAAAGGCAAGCGGCCGCGACGTAAGATGCCTACTCTACCGAGGAGGAGAGAGGATTGTGGCCTTTCAGTTCCCAACTTCAAACACTATTTCTGGTCCTTTATGTTGAGGCCCCTCCTCACCTGGTTCAACCCAGACATGTCTGTTTCTTGGCGTACCTTAGAAGATGCCATGACAGAGCCTTGGTCACTCCATGACTTTCTCTTTGCCAATGTTTCTAACCAACAGTGCCAGCTACGCTTTGGCCCCATTATCTCTGATCTTATCAAAACTTGGAGATTAGCAGGCACATACTGCAATATAGCTTGGAACTGGCAGAGTTTTTTCCCCATTATTTAATAAAACAGCACTCCTGATTGGTGGGAGGTCGATAACAGCTCCTCGGTCATTGTCTAAAAGACATTTTTGGTGAGGTTGGCTTGTTACCCTTATCTGGCTTAAAAAATGCATTAAGTTTACCACATTCCTCTTTTTTTCTTTTAGCTTGAGTTAAGATCAGCACTCAAGGTGTACGGTGTCCCTTGGCAGAGGCCTTTGCCCATCCATCCTATTCAGAAGTTATTTACTCCATCCATCCATCTTCATCCGCTTATCCGGTATCGGGTCGTGGGGGGAGCAGCTCCAGTAGGGGACCCCAAACTTCCCTTTATTTACTGTGCAGCCTAAAACCTGTGTGAATAATGTTACAGGAGAAGAGTTGTTTTTAACATTGAACAACTTAGTAGATTCCAGGAAAAGTGGACTGGTGTCGCTTGAGAAGCTGAGGCTCTGGCTCTTGTTTCAAAAGCTCTTTGATAGTTTATGTATTTAGATTTTTGTATACATCCTGGTCTTCCTAAACTGCCATAGCCCACGCTGTTAAAAAAACTGAATTATTCTGTCAGTGTTACGTTTCCTTCCTGCCTTGACTTTTCCTAAATGTCTATTCTGCATTTTGTATTTTTGCATCTCCATGGTCAAACCAGCTTATTTCATCTAAATAATTATCCAGATATTGTATTGCAAGCACGTCACTATATCTGCTTTGCTCACTGAGACTTTAGAGCCAGCTGGTTTGACCTCAGAGATATGAGTTGCAGTGAGCCTGTCACAGTATATTTATCTGAAAGAAACATAGATAAAAAGCACACTGCATCAAAGGCTACTCTGAAACCCATGCCCACCGGAGGGGAAAACAATCTCCGCCACAATATGCGACCAAAGGCTGACATGCAAACAAAAGGCCTGAAACTAGCTAAAAACATTAGCTTTAGATTATTTTAGCAACCAGAGCGGTTAGTTAGCTGTTCATAAGCTAATGATAACTATGTGTCAGCAAGCTTAGGCACTTGCGATCATAATACTTATTGCCTGAATCCACTTTTATCTTCCTAAAAGCTTAGTCTTTCAGTTTGGCAAGTTATAACAACTTTGTCATGTGTTCTTTACCCTGTTGTTATTGCATTTCACCACACAACAGACAGAATGGACAAGGAGGCAATTTCACGCAATACAAAGTCAATGTAGAGTGTTGAATTGTTTTTTCCCTTCAGTGTGGGAGGGACTTAAATGTGTTTTGTCTATGTTGTAAGCTTGCATGCTCTGATGCATCTTAAAACACGTACCGTTTAGTTTAAACTTACGGAGTACAACGTAGTTGGGTTGGAACATGGTCGGATCCCCTTCTCATAACAAACCATACCAAAGCATACCATAGGTCGTCACTTTACTGTTATCTACGTTGTGTGTGGGTTCAAGCTGTAAGATAAACTATCTGGCTGTAAATAGTGTGTGGGACTGCATGTATCTTTGCGGCTATAGAGAATAATACAGCGCAATAGCAATCAAGTGGGTTGATTCATTAATGGCCTATCAGCTATAACAAAAGGATTCAGACGCTCTCACGCATCAGACTTGGCGGTTATACCCCAAAAATGACTCCATAAACTAACTCAGTTAACTAAATGTTTTACCCATTTTGATATTTCTTCTAATTCTTTAACTGCATTCAGTGCTTACACTTTAGCTGACACCGTAAATTGGTGCATAAAAGTGTATCAGAATACTATGAAGTCGTTGATGCTGTCCCCACAGGCAGATTATGTTCAATAAATACAGTATATACAGTACAGGGTACCCACTACAATACAATATACTACACCACTGCTCAGACAGACAGATTTGCGTGATGAAGCACACACTTACAGTACATATTCATATGTGCACACTGCTTCTTTACAAAGGGATACATCTATAGCCAGGAGCAACAATATATGCAATGACAATGACCACTTCTGTAGCCTCTTTACGCTCCCCTCAATCCCTCATTCACTGTATTACCCCATCTCCCTTGCTGCTCCACGCCTGTAACCCCCGCTTTAGTTAGTCTTATTTGAGTCAAAGGGGGAAATTTTTTTCACAGCTTCTAAACGCACTTTGCGGCAGTAGACCATTTGCATTACAAACACCCTCTTCCATGTCATCTTTAGGGGTTTATTGTCCAATGATGCTTACATGATACACAGCCTGTAAATGTGACTTTGCTCTTAGTTGGTCTGCCTGGTTAAGTAAAGGTCAAATTAAAGCACCTCCCCACTTCCAACCCCCCACTCTCTTACTCCGACTCTTGTTTATACCTCGCCAATCCAAAGTCATGCTAATTCTCGTTACATTTCAAAGAGACATCAGCCTAATTGCTTGCTAATGAGTAGAACGTTGCGGGTGTTTGTGCATACACTAACAAACACACACACACACACACACACACCCACACAAGGCTATTTGAGTAGAATATATTTGCATGTTCTTCAAACCTGGCAGGAGATGAAAGCGACGGAAGAGGTGTGTTGTGCAGGAGTGAATTGGCCTGGTCCCCAATAGGGTGTGTGGACTTAACCAGAAATAAATTGCAGTGGAGATAATTGGCTATCAGACTGGGCTTTTTTTGTGTGTGTGTGTGTGTGTGTGTGTGTGTGTGTGTGTGTGTGTGTGTGTGCGCGCAGTGGATGAGGTCATATCAAGGACAGAGGGAGGGTTACATTTCTGGATTTTGAAGCATAACACATGAAAGACTTCCTGTGCATGCTGCAGCAATCTGTAATCTACCACTATGAATACAAATTTTTACCCTGACCACACTTCCCTGCTGTTCCTCCTCCCAATCATGGATTCCCTTTTTTGCCCATCATGTTGCTGCCTCACATTGCACTTCAAAGTCAAACTTTTTTCAGCTGAAATGGCTTCTCCTTGTATGGTGAAACATTTGAAATAATGCACAGTTAAAGGCATTTAAAAAAACAATACGTAAGCATGTCTATTTCACATCATTCCAGGATATAGTGTCCTTTTCTCTCATAGAAAATGTTTGAATCAGAATAAAATCTGTTTTACTACTGCGAGTCTGTTCAACTGTCATATTTCATGGTAAATCAGCCTTCAAGGCTTTTGTCACTGTTTATAACTTTACCTGAAGAAAAACTGCTGTACTCGTTAACATGGTTGTCATGACTTCCTGAGTGATGACATCCTGTCACTGTTCCAATTACTCACCCTCAAAGGGGAGACAAAGGGTAAATGCTAGGTCAGATCTTCTAGAGATGTCAATGTAGTTCGTTTGTGGCGTGGGGAGTGGTTAGGGTTACTGTACAAATAACAGGGTAAACTAATCGGAGGCAGAATAAGGCGAACAAAAAGGTGATGTCTAGCTGATCCGATCTAGCATCTACCGAGAGAAAGTGAATGACTGTTCATTTGAGTTTAGTGGAGCTGACAGCTCTGCGGGGTCATGCAATTACAACTTCATGACTATGAAATGAAATACTGAAGCAGCGGTGACAACAATTTAGTAATGGCGGACCTCCACTAAGAAATGCAGTGTTATGTAAACACTGGTATGCTACTTTTTATTTACCTGCCACTGTGGATTTCCATTGAGCTGTGATGGTATAGTTTTACTTACCACAGTGAAGAAGCAACACATCACCGCCACCCACTTACGAGAGTAGCGTAAGTTAAAAGGAGAATGGCAGCGTGCCCAGAGATGGTTTAGGAACGAGACGGCCACACTTGGAGTGGTCACCTGTACCAGTGTCACATGGGCTCCACCACGGCCACGCCTCTTTAGGAGACTAGCGGCAGGCTCAAGTGTATTGATTCCAACGGGTGAAGTGAACGTGAACACAGATTAACCGCAATTCTTTTGCCCCATAGTCACCAAAGTAGATATTTCACCCATTTCTCACAAGCCATATATTTCCAAAACATTCAGACACAATGTTTTTTCAGACAGACACATCAGGAGTTTGAGACCTGTTTCTCTGTTCATTGTCTTTTGCAAATGTTGGAGGTGGAGATTGTGTAACTTAAAAAGTGTTTCCTGTAATTGCAATAGTTAAATAACACACAAACATACACAAAAATTACACAATATAAAACACGTGTAAATTCTACAAAATGATACAGTTGTCACCTTAATTTTTAACGAATATTTACTTATTTTCTCCTCTTTCTCCATTGTTATCGTGGTGTTACATCAGATTTATTTGCAGCCTCTTACCCAGTAGCCTCTGGTTTTCATTATTTAGAGCACATGCATAAATTAAACATTTTCCAAGAGAAACCACTGACACAGTCTGCACTTCTTAAAAATAGTAATCAAATACGTATGTTTACATCCTCATCAAAGCATATTTACCCTCAGCATTTGAAGTACGTATTGGCATCTAACATTGAAATACATCAAACTACTTATGTTATAACCCTTCTATATGGCCCTAAAAGCAGTATATATTATTTTTTTAGCCACTTGTGGGCAGAAAACACCCAATGTTTTCTCCTTAAGTATAACAATTAAGGCTTAATTTCTTCTTAGCTGAGAGACTTACTTAAGTGTGTTGCACAGAATCCCTTAAAACGTAAGGTGTTATGCCTAGTAATGTCCAAATGTTTCCTGAACCAGTCTTTATTTTCTGAGCCCACTAGATGGCGCTCTTGGTTTTAAGATAAAGGCCTAAGGCATTGCAATTCAGTGTATTCTCAACCCTTTGTTGAAAGGAGAGCGCCATCTAGTGGCTCTAAAAATGAAGACACTGGTTCACAAAGCTTCATTTGGCCATCACTTGTTAAGGCATTTACTGCAATGAAATAGATTTTACAACAGTAGTTTCCATGGAGATTGTTTAGAGGGAGTCAGTATTTATAAGAAGAATTTGCATGTTTAAAAAAACAATTGTATATTATGTATTCATTTATTATTTATTTACATGTGTATTTAAGTTGTATTTGTATTTGAGATGTCTTTATGTTGAAAATGAGGCACCTTAATCCTCCTTGTTTTGACGAAAAGACCATTTAAAACAGCACACCATTAACTTGTGGACATGGAAAAGACTGGAAAGATCCCACATCATATAACCATAGAGAAATCAATAAATGCAATGTGGCTAAAAGAGCACAGCGGTCACAAGTAGAGTTATCCAACTTCAGAGGATTACTTTGGTTGCTAAGGTCTTTTGTAGAATGATTTAACTAACTAATATTAATTAATATATATATATACATATATATATATATATATATATATATATATATATATATATATATATATATATATATATATATATATATATATATATATCCTTTAGTACCCTATGCGGATTAAGCCAATACCACATAGAACGAGCATTGGCTGCCCAATAGTAGTACTGCAAATTGGGTAATGATGGACCTCCATGTTCCCGGTGTCGCCGTAAAATACTTTTGCAGATGCATGCATTTTTCCCATTCCATATAAAAGCTGATATCAGCCTGTCAGTAGGAAAAACGATTTAGTTAAAAATATTGGAATACACTGGAAGAGATATAAAAATCTAGGTAGGATGTTCATTTTGACGGTGTTTATCCTACCTCCTAATGATAGCGATAATGTACCCCAGCGCTCAAAATCTTGTTTTATAGAGTCTATCAATGGAATAAAATTTGTTTTATATAGGTTCTTATAATTACTAGTAACCCATATGCCTAAATACTTAAATTTATCTTAAGTCAATTTAAATGGCAAGGAGTTAAATGTGATAAGTCTGGCTGCAGTGTTAATCGGCATGAGTTCACTTTTTTGTATGTTTATTTTATATCCCGATATTCTTCCAAAACTGCCAAGTAATGACAGTAATCGAGGCAGGGTCTCAAGTGGTTCAGACAAATACATGAGGGTATCATCCGCATAAAGGGACACTTTATTTTCGGATTCATCCCTCAGTATGCCTTTTAATAGTATTATCGGACCGTATTGCCACTGCCAGGGGCTTAATCATCAGCGCAAATAATAAGGGGGAAAGTGGGCAACCTTGTCTAGTCCCACTGCCTAATTGGAAAAAGGATGATATATTATTGTTTGTCCGAATTGCTGCTACAGGAGAAGAATATAAAACATTAATCCATGAGATGAATTTTGCACCAAAGCCAAATTTCTTCAAGGTATAGAAGAGGTAGTCCTACTCCACCCGATCAAATGCTATTTCAGCTGCTGAAGGCGTGACTGTGCCTCAATCTCACTCTGCCTCTCACTGAGCCCCTCCACAATTACATCATACAGAATGAAAACTTTTGCCACTGCAGCCAATCTTGAATCACACCTGGTTTCACACCCTCGCTCCAATTCCAATGACCTCTGATCGGGCCGCGTCTCTCTTTGCGCATTAAGGAAATGGGCATGACCTTCACTGCCGCACATGAAGGTGTGCAAGGTGTTGAGAGTGTCAAAAAATTTTGAGGCATCCAGCGATGTCGGGCCACAGCTGACAGCACGAGGTTTAATCTGTGAGAGTGACAGTCCACATAGACGGTGTTTTGAAAGGTGCTCTTAAGGATGGCTTGGAACCCCCTTATGCCCAGCCATTACTGATGCACCATCAAACCCAACACAAAGGCTAGTGTCGAGCTCAAAAGGTGCGACAACTTCCAATATTTTCTGTGCTATTGCATCAGCAGTCATGTTGTCTGTGGCTACGAGGCCAACAGCCACACGTGCACGTACCGTAAGCAAACGGCCACCAGCTGCTTCTTAGATACATCCTTACACTCCCTCAGATCCCTCATGCAGTTCACGTTTGATCCGTCGCAACAGGAGAGTGCACGCAACATCCAACAGGTCATGCTGAATTTCATGACTGAGCATCTTTGCATTGCTAGGGATTGCATCTAGTCGCTCTTGAATTGCTTTGTCATGCCTGCAGACAAGTCTATAAAATTCCAGGAAATGACCTGCGTTTTTGACCTCATCATTCTCACGGTTGCCACTCAGGGGTACTTCCTGTTTGGCACAAGTGATGAGAACGTCCAGAATGTGAATGTGTGCTCCCGATTCCTCTCTATGATTTCACCCTGTCTGCCATCTGTGTTGTAGAGTTGATGGATGACAGAGCCACGCTCAGACATTCCCAGCCTGTACTTATTACATTTATCCAGTGCAAACTTGTGCAATTAGCTATTTTGGTGCTTTAAACAAGCGTGGTTGAGGTGCTTCTATCCAGTCTGGCTGAACTTCTCCTCCCTGCCCCGCTCACCAAAGTGCCTGCACATCTTACAGAATACTGCATCCTTCCTAATGCTGTCCTCAAGGAAACTGTATCTGCTGTACCAGTTTGTGGAGAAACTCCTTGCTTTGTCACCTATCACTGTGACCGGATACTTCAGCACTGGTTGAGTTGCAGGCTCATCCACGGAAGACAAGTCCACAGGACTATCTTCCACTCGCGAGTCAGAGGCACTAGCAACAGCGGTGGTCGCGCTTGATGCGTTGTCCATGCTAGCTGCGCTAGCATCCTGGGGTGGCAAAGGCAAAGATGTGATAGACGTTGTGGATCTCAACTCTCCATCATCTCCTCGTTGCCGTGATGACTCCGAGACCGTTCGTTTACGTTTCAGGTACCTAAACAATGACTGCTGCAACATTGTCTTTTACTGGAAATCACACTTTCAGATCAACTGACGTTAGCCTAGCATACCCGCTATACCGACAAGTTCCATCCTCTCCCAAACCTCATTGTCTCAGTGTCTGATGAACTTGCGCATAAACATCAAAATAGACAAACAACTTTTTAAAATAAAGTTAAAAACTATTTAAGATTTAAACTTTTTAGCACAAATTCTGAGATAATTTGCCCTTTTTTAATAATTCTTTATAATTAAGATTTATTTATTTAGTTATTCATTTATTTTTTTAATGAAAGTTTTTGGGTGGGCCTGTTGAAAAGTGGGTGGACCTAGACCCATGACGCCGTGCCTGATTGAACTCACCAGAGCAGGGTGCTTAACACAAACAGCAGCAAAACACACTCAAAAACAGGACTATCGCTTGCTGAAAAGAGTTATTGACTAACATTAACATTATTTCCTTGCCACGACATTAACAGTACACAGGATATTGTCTCTCACTAGCAGGCCGACTGATGGTAATCCCGCTTTTGGCACCATGGAGCTGCGCGCTTGCAATTTAAATATTAAAAATAGCCTTGTCTAACAGTCAAATATCACGTGTAATATGATTTTCCTACAACGCTACAACAAGCAAAGTAGTTTTTAAGTGTTTTGGTTTACTTCCAAGTTGTTTCATAATCGATACCGCGTCACTCGTGAGGCTGCTTGGAGAAAAGCTATTTCGGTTTTTAATTTCTTAAAATGAACCAATATCCTAGCCCGTTTCACTGTTCCTTGCAATCCTTTAACATTCCAACTAGAAAAGAGTACTATGAATTCTCCTTTTTTAGCATTGCTACTTGATTTATCATTCATTTTGTTCAGGATTTTAGTGCGTACGATGCTAGTTCAACTTTCCTGGAACAATAACTGTCCACAAATACTGTTGAAGAATAAAAAAGACAGACATAAACAGCATAACCCTTAATATTCTTTTTCGCCCAGCGTTTGCCTTTGAGGCAAACTGCTTCCTCTTACTTACCTCACAGATCTCCAGATAGAGACTTCCAATACAGTACTAGGGGACCACTAAGGTCTTTATAAAAGAGACTTCAGATACAGTAGTAGGGGACCTCTTAGGTCTATATAAAAGAGACTTCAGATACAGTATTAGGGGACCACCAAGGTCTATATAAAAACATCCAAAGAGCACCATGTCATGAGATCTTTAAATTAAATTGTCAGCCATACCTTGTAGACAGTCCATAAGCAGAAAAAAGAAAAGAAAAATCCTTGTCGCAGTGTTCAGATCCATTATTGTAACGAGTTGGTGATCCCTTGGGAGAGCTGTCCGGTTGTAGATTAACAATAATGTTCCGTTTAGTCAGTGGAAAGAATGGGGTGGGAAGGAGGATTATGAGCAAGGGGAAAAAAAGACGTCCACACACACATACCTTTTTCTTGCAATTTGAGCTATAAGCCACAGCCAGTCATACAACAGCCCGCTCACACATTAGTAAACAAATTAACATTAAGGACAACAAAGATACAAATAAAATTTCAGTTTTTGTTGAAAACCGCTAACGTTGGTTGCCAGTGGACGACAGCATTTTAGCCCCACAGTGATCATAGAAAGTTTGGGCCTCTTCTGGTGTTTCACACAAGATTCTTTTTTTTTTTTTTTTTTTGCTGGCTTTAGACCAAGTGTGTGATGCGCTTAGTCAAGTTCTGGAGAATTTGCAAACACATCTGCTACAATGGCATCTTTCAGCATCTTGGATACAAACGGATTGGGGTCTTGGCTATCTTTGCTACCTTCAGGTATATTCAGGATGCGTAGATTAGCCCTGTAAGACCTATTTTCAAGATTTTCAAGGCGGTCAGACAGAAACGTGTTCAGGGCCTGAAAAGATTTGATGGTGGCTTCAGTTGCCTTGAAAAGAGTTGACTGTCTCACACAGTCCCTCCACTGAGGCTTGCAGTGGCTTAATCAATTCTTGGATTAGTGTGGCCATGTCTTCCATAAAACCAGTATGTTGTTTTGCTAGTTCTTCAATCAGTTGAGGCACTGAGAGAGAGTCTCCAGAATGGCCATTTTCAGATTTGTCAGCAATAGTAGTAGTGTTAGCTGCTGTGGCCATAGAACCTTGTCTCTGCTGCTTACTCTTTTTGTTCCCTTGAAAGACCAGGAACTCCAACTCCTACACTTCAGTAAAATATTGGTGGAAAGTCAGTTATGTGGGTAGTTAAGAGACTTAATTGAGGAACCCCCCTGCTCTGCATTTCACATCAAAATCATCAAACCAGAAGTCTCACTGGTATCACTCTGTTATCAAGTATCACTATTTGACGACTTGGGAATGAGAACGGGTTACCCAAGCATGTCTTTGCAGTGGGCTACCGGTGTTGTGCCAAAAAGTAATCATCCCCCAAAAACTGGAGACAGCTGGAGAGGTTTCACCATCGCAAGGCTACTGGCCCGGATGGCATCAGCCCCAGGGTCCTGAAGGCTTGCACAAATCAACTGTCTGGTGTTCTCCAGGACCTCTTCAACCTGAGCCTACAGAGGGTCCCGCTGCTGTGGAACACGTCCTGCCTTGTCCCGGTCCCCAAGAAGTCGACTCCATCTGGCCTCAAGGACTACCACCCAGTGGCTCTCAAATCCCATGCAATGAAGGTGCTGGAGAGGCTGGTCTTGGCCTACCTGAGGCCGCAGCTGGGATCTTCTCTGGACCCTCTACAGTTTGAATACCAGCCTCGTCTGGGAGTGGACAACGCTGTCATCTATCTTCTGCAGCGAGCTCATTTGCACCTGGATGGCGGTGGCGGCACTGTAAGAATAAAATTTTTTGATTTCTCCAGTGCATTCAACACCATCCAGCCACTGCTACTAGGTGAGAAGCTTCGGGTGATGGGTGTCGGTGCGTCCTGGATCACTGACTACCGGACAGACAGACCACAGTTTGTCAACCTGTACCGTGTTCTGTCTGATGTGGTGGTGAGTGGTCCGGGAGCCCCACAGGGGACTGTGCTGTCTCCTTTTCTGTTCACCTTATACACCACAGACTTCCAGTACAACTCAGAGTCATGTCACCTAGAGAAGTTTTCTGATGACTCTGCAGTTATAGGGTGTATAAGGAATGGACAGGCGGGAGAGTAGGGAGCGCCGGTAGATTACTTTGTGGAGTGGTCTGGTAAGAATCGCCTGCTGCTGAACGTTGATAAGACCAGAAAGATGGTGATTGACTTCAAGAGGAAGGGAACGGCTCTGCAGCCCCCTTGCATCCTGGGAAGAGACGTGGACATGGTGGAGGAGTACAAATACTGGAATTGGAAGATCAACAGCACTGCTTACAAGAAGGGGATGAGCAGACTCAGTTTCCTGAGGAAGCTGAGATCCTTGCAACATGTGCAGCAGAATGTTGGAGATTTTCTGCCAGTCTGTTGTGGCCAGCATTCTGTCCCGTCCCCCCCCCTCCCATCTGCAGCATCAGAGCCAGCGACTGAATAAATTGATCAAGAAGGCTGGCTCCGTGATTGGCTGCAGACAGGAGACATTTGAAGCTTTGGTGGAGAGGAGGTCTCTGAACAATGAATGGTATCTATCATGGATAACCCTGACCACCATCTCCACCCCCCGCCGGTCTAAGAGGCTCCGACAGCTTTGATGTAGCGCGGACTGCTACAGGAATCATTCATACCACAGGCAATAAAACTCGTTAACATGTTATCACTGGGTGTTGATAAGACCCTGAGACCCCACAATACTGCATTATACTATATTTTAAACTATACTAATACTGCACTAAGTGCAACCAGCACAATTGGTCTATTTACATTTTAGCATACTGTTTTAACAGTTGCAAATTATTGTATTCCTATCCTGTATATATTCAAATATTTGTTGTAAAGACAGTCAGTTTAAATCCAATTTAGGTCGATTTGGTGGCATTTGTCCGAATCTGTGTCCATCAACTTCTCTCATCCTCAGCGTCATCCGTGCATCCAATTCATGTATTGATTTCGACAGTTCCCCTATCTTCATTGTCAGTCCGGTGGTTGCACGAAGCAGGTCCACCGACTGAGTCCCGATGGCATCCATCCATCTCTGCGCTTCCACTGAGATGTTACGAGACAGTTTACTGTTCTGATCAGCCCTCTGATGTAAAACCTTCAGCTTCTCGTCCAATACATTCAAACCCTTTTTAAATTCCCCAGACCGCATTTAGGCAAATTTAATGGCTGCTGTCCTACCAATTTTACGATGATTCAGGTAGATTCCAAGTCCCATGGCTAGAAAACCTCGGAACAGAATTCCAATTATCCACAAATCTTCTACATCTCCCACGTTCAGAACATCCAAGCAGACCGCTCGCTAATTCTCCCAAGAATCGCGAGCGTAGCCCCCAGCGTATGTTCCACCCGGTGAAGCGCGCCTGGGTGAGAAAAACTTGCCAATAGCGCTGAGTGACCGTATGATCAATTCCATTTCGAAAGTTTCCCAGGAAAACAGCAGGCAGGTGGGAGAGAGAAAAAGGAAAGTCTCCACACGACAGAGTAGACAAAGAAGTAAGATAGGAGGGGAGAGTAGGAGAGAGACTTCACTCAAGTAAGTAAAAAGAGCTAGAAAACCGGAGAGCTACTGGAGAGGCAGCTGTCTTCCACAGCGCCTACATTGTTTAGATGCTTGTTTTCTATGGCCTGCTTCCCCCGCCCTAGCCACATTGCTACCTGGATGTGTGATGGCTAGACGTCAAAAAGAGACGCACCTTACCACACAGAGTTAGATGAAAATGTGGAGGAAAAATACTGGAAACTAGTGATGGCCAAATGAAAATTCGTGAACCAGTGTCTTTATTTTCTGATCCCACAAGATTGCGCTCTCTGGTCAACAAAGGGTTGAGAATACACTGAATTGCATTGCCTTAAGCCTTTCTCTTAAAATCAAGAGCGCGATTTAGTGGGCTCAAAATAAAGATACTGGTTCACAAAGCTCCATTTACTGAAAACCAAGCAATCAGCCTGTTCTGAACAGGCTGGCGCTCCAAACAGGCACTGCACTAGTGGATGTAAAATTATGAACTGGATACATCGTTCAAGGCAGAGCTCCGGTTAGTTCCAGTTTGGCACTCCGCTAACGTGAATGGGGATTAAATGATATAAATCAAGTTATGATAGTGGGTGGTTGCCCCATAACCACAACGTTGACAGTCAATATGTCAAAGTGTCCCTGAGAAAGACTCCCTTAGCACAGGGAGTTGAAATTCCACTCTCTGGCGTCCTGGTTGTGACTCATTTAAAATGCTACTGTCATGTGAAATAGTGCACCCAGGAAATGGTCTTGTATCTTTTGTGCTAAAATAACTTATCTGTTATTGTGTTCTGGGGTGAGTGTGTGTGTGTATGTATGTATGTATGTATGTATAATATATTCTTGTCCTACCATTCTGATCCACGATTCTAACGCAACACAATAACAGTCAAGGGTTTGCTTAGCTTCAGTAGTATCAGGCTTAGCTCAGTTACATTAAGTTACACCTATTTAACAGACATGAGGTTGGTACTAATCTTTTGGAATCTCACTCTTCGAAAGAAATAGAATAAGCATATTTCCCACTGTATTATAAAAAAGCACACACATATGCACACATATAAAACAGAAATAGCTGCGTGGTGCTGGAGGTGTTAAAGCTCCTTGTGGTGGGGATTTCTGTTAAATGAAGGCTCACAAACAATGTCTTTTGAGTTTAATTGTTTGCAAATGGGCAACAGTCAATGTTGAGCATGTCTTAGACAGGATGCAAAAAAACCTTTGTCATACAGGTCGGAGCCTCTGTTAACGTTTCTAGCCAGCCTGCGAGAAGCAGAGATAAAGTCCAACTTACTGTCCACAAGCATAAACAGCGTGACACTCAGATCAATATATGATTCATAAGCAGCCAGAGTTATGCATCGGCCAGTCAAGTCCCAAATGTGTCTCTATATAGGAATTTGTTAATATTTGATGATGCTAAAAGCTTTGGTGGAATGGTGGCTGTTAAGAGTCAGCATTGTGGCAAGTGCTGATTTAAGCATTTTACAGCTTATGACACAAGCCTGGAGCACTCAAATATAACAATATAGTAACTTTGTTTGACTACAATGAGTGCTGAAGAGAAAAGGTCTATTAATCTCTACTTTTTTATTTCAAAATTCCACGAGGAAATTACTTGCCGTCACACTTCACTACTAATGTGCAGACAATCAAAATATTGATGAGATCTTAAAGTGGTCCAGATAGGTCATACCTGAAACACAATTCAAAGGTAAGAGTGAGGGCAGTCATACCTGATTTCTACAGACCAAGGGATAATTACATCTGATCCTAATTGTTTTCGACCCTAAAAGACCCAAATAGAGAACCGGGAAGCACCACCATTTAAAAATTGTTGTGGAAGTTTCTGTACAGCGAGGGAGGAATTTCAGTGGCAGAAGAGAACTTGTTGAAACAGAATAAAGACAGGCTGCAAACATGTGATTGTGATTCTCTCGATAATTATAACCCACTTCATATTCTGAGCTAATAAGTCCACTTGGAATCCCTTAGGCATTAGACATATTGACACCCGAGACCTGAACCAATGCAATGGTAACTTTTTAACCTCTTTACTAACACTTCAAAATACATGCTTTTCTCGCCTAAATTTTTACCTCAAAACAGGTTTCCACATACTTTGGCCCTCTGGGATGTTCCTAAGGTCATTGGGAAGCTAACACTCTTAATTTCTTGTTTCTAGTGTCAGTGTGACATTAGGCCTTACTGACAAAGAGCTAAAGAGGTTAGAATAGAGAATTTCTATTTCTGTCCAAGTAAATCATCTGTAAAATGATTATAAAAACACTACTGTAAGCATATTACACGGGCTAGATACAAAAATAGTACCCTAGCCACATGTCTCAACTTAATACAGAAAAAATCCAGAGGAAAATGACTCAGAAAATGGATTTTATATGAATTTATTTCTACAGATATGCGTTTTTCTTATGTCCTTTCAGAAAAAAGCCCAAAAAATGCAAAATACAAAACAAAACAAACAAAAAAAAAAATAAAAAAATCCACATGACTCACACACATACCTGAAATAACGGCATACATAAATTTATAGAATTGAATGAAATGCAATAACTAAGGCCTTATTTTTGCTTTGACACAGCTGGAGCCATCACAGGATTAACATTTTCTGGTCAAGTTTGGGATCAATCGATTTGTCTTCTTATTGGCTAAACAGCGAGGCTGGTTTCAAAACATCTGGTTTGAACTGGAAGGAATAGCTCTCAGTCTTTCCCACTTTGGTTCTTTGTGATCCCTGCGACTTGATTTGCTTCAATAAGGGCTAACTCTGGTTACAGTAGACGGATTGGGTGAAAAAAGCTGTCAATCAAATCCTTATACGTCATCCAATTTGACTGTCGGCAAAGACACAATGTGGCGCCCTCGGGGCAGACGGCAGTAGCGATCAAAATCCAGAAATGATGGACTGTTCAGATTTGTTTACAAGGAAACATGGCCAGAATCTACAAGATTGTGAGGGAACCAGCTCGTTTTGTATTAAAAGGATTGGATGTACTTATTCTTTGAACTGTTGGCGATGTAGGAAAAAAAGGTTTATTGCGATCTTTCCCTGCTGTGATTAAAGACACGAGAAAACAGGTAGGAATGCACGCTCGACTTTAGACACTAACAGCGCAGAAGCTGCGTTTCTTTATTTCATAACATGATTATAATCGCTGTAAGTAATCTTATGCTTTGTGTGTGGGCTTAATGGAATCATGAGACCTTAAGCTTTCTTATGATTTGCTGCATGAGCGTGTTTATGAAGATTTAATGCTTGCAATCTACGAGTGAAGAAAGCATTTTCTCAAAAAGGTCCCGGAAACGGGACAGAATATCTAAACAGTTAAGATTATTTTTGGGGCTTTTGCCTTTTATTAAAGTGACAGTAGATAGACATGACTTGGTGAGCTAGAGGCCGCCCCATGCAATGGTATCTTACCAAACACTGTTAGACTGAATATACGTTAGACCAGACTTGACTAGGGTCCACTTTGAATCTCCGATACTTTGAGCAGAGTTTTTAGGTTTGAATTATGGAGAATGACTTAGGTAATATACATTAGCCTAGGAAAATATCTGTTGATTTTATAGAGTAAAAAAGAGAGAGGGGGATTGACATGCAGCAAAGGGCCGCAGGTCGTAGTTAAGTCAAGGAGTAAACCTCTATAAATGTAAATGAACTTTTCTTATATAGCACTTTTCTAGTCTTAACCACTACTCAAAGCTCTTTTACATAGTACAGGAACCATTCACCATTCACACACATTCACACGCTGTGGCTGAGGCTGCCATACATGGTGCCACCTGCTCATCAGATGAACACTAACACGTTTAACTAAGGGTTCAATGTCTTGCCCAAGGACACTTCGATATGGGACAAGGGCCAGAGACCACCAACCTTCCGATTTGTAGGCAACCGCTCTACCACTGAGCCACAGCTGCCTTATGTGCAACCTGCTCTAGCAACTGAGCTATCCGGGCACCCGAGAACATTTTAATGGTGTAGTCCCACAAAATTAGCTTCCTATCAATTACTATGAAGAATGGCGTGAAACACATTTTGGTTCCAGTTGTGAATTGACCCCTCCTCTTTCTTTTGTGTTCGATCAATGTTTAATTAATTTCTAATCTACCATTTAAATGAGGTCCAAGATCTATCCATACATACTTGGCTGTATTTGTTTCTTTAGTTTCTTCTGGAATATAATTTTAATCAAATGAACAGCATACTGGGAATGTATTTTCATCTATACTTTCAGTACAAGTACAAGGACAAACTTGCAACATTTGTATTTTGTTTCATCTTTCACCAGATGTCAGCATACTCAACTGACTGAGTCATCAATATGATCATGTTCTGTGAATTGTAGGAAGTTATAAACATACTTTTCCCTGTTTCCTCACAGAGAGAAAGACTGCGCAACATTGAGAGGATCTGCAATCTGCTGAGGAAGGTAATCAGAGAGGGACAAATCAAATCTTTTTGTTGTTCATGTTCTGAATGTAATCGGTAACTGGCTTATAATTATTAATGGTGAAAGAATATGTACTCCAATGAGAAAGTACATAAAATGTTTTTGAGCGGGAGCCAATGTGTAGAGGTTTACTCTTCAATGTGGCGGGCCTGGGTTGGACTCCAACCTGTGGCCCTTTGCTGCATGTCATTCCCCCTCTCTCTCCCTTTTCATGTCTTCAGCTGTCTTGTCAAAGGCCTACAAATGCCAAACAAAAAATATGTATTGAAAAACCAAATGTAATCTTTAAATGAGCATCTTGCTCTCACCTGATAGCTCATATCTTTAAATTTAATAAACATGTTTTGGCTTCATGCATATATCATTACATTATCACGCTTGACAGTGTTTTTAACAATTGCCTTGTTACTTTTTAGAAATGCAAGGCTACTGCTTGACAATTAATTGTTTTTTTATTTTTGAGTTATGTGAGTATATAGAACTGCATTTTAGTATTCTACAGGGCTAGTTTCAGTAGTTTTGACGAATTTCTGATTTGCACAGTGATGACTCCTTGGCTCATGTTGCACTGACATCAAAGACGAGACAGAGATTGAGAGGTTCTGGGTTGTTGCCATGCTTGTGCTGTGCTCTGCAGAGCTATGCTATCATTGTTTGTGTGTGTGTGTGTGTGTGTGTGTGTGTGTGTGTGTGTGTGTGTGTGCTTGTGCGTGTGTGCATGCTTGAGTGCCCGTGTTCGTGTGTGCAGACAGTTTGCCTTGAGGACTCCATATGTGGATGAGGAGGGGTCTCCTCCCAGCTTCAATGTGACATCTGTTTCTCTCTCCACCTCTTTGAAACTCACACTGTGCGTGCACGTGTCTGTCTGTTTATGCTGGAGGCTCATTGGTTGAACAGCTGATCTTGGTTATCAGTGTTGTCAACTCGAGCCCTTGGGTCGTCCACTGGCCCCTGAGGAGGACATTCTCCCTGCGGTGCTTGTGCAGAAATAAATACACACATGCATTAACACACAAATGCAGACCAAGCAACACACAGTCATGTCACACACATCCAGATGCACTGTCCTTGCAGCTGTGACCGGGATAATTGGAGGTAGCTGCCGATGTGCTACCACAATGTCACGTAGAATGCCACCTAATCCATGTTTCGAAACATGTTTTCATGAAAAACCATCTTCCAAAGTCAGCAATCAGAGACCTTCTAAACCTAATGAATAACATACCATTAGATTGGAAACCCCTGACTAATTCTATAATTGCGCACAACTTCGGCCAGAATGGGGTCACAATGCCTGAAGAATTCCCAGTGTGAACAATGATCTGGACGATCACATACATTTCTGGCCTACAACCATAGATATCTACCTCAGAAGAAGTGGTATTGCGAAACAGGTTAACAAATTTCTATCATCTCATAGAGTATATATCACGATATTGTCTAACCTTACTTTAAAGGGGCTGTACTTGACATATTGTAGAAGATTAAAATAGCAGCAATAACATTTTTGCTAATTAAAGTTTTAGTGGAGTAATGGCGTCCTGAGCAGAAAATAAAGTCACACCTTTGTGTGTGTGTGTGTTGTAATCTCTCTGTTCTTTGTTTTAATAGCCTGTCCTGCCGCACGTGCATGCTAGTGCAATTGGCCATAGATAAAATTAGGTAGTTTACTAATTTGGAGAATGGTCTGTGGAATAAATCCCAGCCTGCTGTGTTTTTCTTTTAGTATTTTGAGTACAGCCCCTTTAACGTATGAGATGACTGACGAACAGTGTAGTCTAGTGACTCAACCAATGCAAAGAGTTCTGGAAAGTGAGGACATCACAGATGAGTACCTCAAGTGACCATTTCTTTTTTAATACATCTAGTCAAATTTACCATGGAGTGTGAGATTGGTCGGAGAATCGGAGCGGCGGGGGCGGTATTACATTCCGTTTATCGCACCGTTGTGACAAAAAGGGAGCTGAGCCAGAAGTCAAAGCTTTTGATCTACCAGGCAGTTTTTGTTTCTACCCTCACCTATGGTCATGAAGGCTGGGTCATGACCGAAAGAACGAGATCCAGGGTACAAGCGGCTGAAATGGGTTTCCTCAGGAGGGTGGCTGGCGTCTCCCTTAGAGATAGGGTGAGAAGCTCAGTCATCTGAGAGGAGCTTGGAGTAGAGCCGCTGGTCCTTTGCGTCGAAAGGAGCCAGATGAGGTGGTTTGGGCATCTGGTAAGGATGCCTCCTGGGCGCCTCCCCAGGGAGGTGTTCCAGGAACGTCCAGCTGGGAGGAGGCCTCAGGGAAAACCCAGGACTAGGTGGAGAGATTATATCTCTAATCTGGCCGGGGAAAGCCTCGGGATCCCCCAGTCGGAGCTGGTTGATGTGGCTTGGGAAACGGAAGTTTGGGGTCCCCTACTGGAGCTGCTGCCCCTGCAACCCGATTCTGGATAATCGGTTGAAGATGGATGGATGGATAGTCAAATTCATACACCTTGTTTATGAACTTCAATAAAACAAACTATGAGCTATATATGGACTCTATTGAATGCAGTGCATGTCAATTTGAATGCCTTTTTTTTTTTTTTTGCTCCTTTCTCCAGAGGTCTTCTTTTCTCTGCTAAAACTATTCTGCTCGCTCCAACTGGCACAGTCACAGCATCGGGGTTCTGATTGATTTGGTTAAAAGCTTTGGCTGTGTTTCTTCATGTTGGCATACCTATTTGATAGTTTTTACTACAGACACACATACACATGCATGCACAAGGACATGTGCTATTTTTGTTCTCAATAGAGTGTGTCGTTTTTTGATGGGTTTTGGATGCCCGCAAACACATACAGATATAATAGCTTGAGGGGATATACCGTGTTCTTTACTGTCAAGTGTGCGTGTGAGTGTGTGCGTGTGTGTGTGTGTGTGTGTGTGTGCGTGCGTGTGTGCGTTATTCATTTAGTCTTGTGGCTTGAAGCAATGAGCCGGCGCGTTGTCACAGCAACTGAGCAAACCTGAGTGTTCTCATTAGTGCACTCCCTGTCTTTATTTTTGGACCTGCCTTGCCCCTTGTCCTCTCTCCTCCTCTGTTTCAGCATTTCTCTTCCTTCCTCTCCCTTTCTTTCTCTCCTCCTCTTCTCTCCATCCATCCCTTTCTCTAAACCTTTGTAAGTATAGTAATGTGTAGGTGAATCAAAATAAGCATGTTTTTATTTTTAAAAGTGCCAAGGATTTTTTGAAACATGCTGTCTTTAATTGTTCACTTGTGTGATCTGTTGATTATCAAATCTGTGACTTTTAAAATTAAGTTTGGGTCCCTTAGGAGAACAATCTTCACAAATTCACAAGAGACACAAAAAGAGAGAGAATGAAGAGAGAGAATTAAAACTTAAGTTTTAAATGATTATATGCTTATGTTGCGCCATTTATTAAATACTACAGTATATGCCACATCATTCACGCACCATAAACTCAATGCAGTTGGTGTTATTCAAATCACAATTTAATACATTCCTGGCTTGGAAAGAAATGTACAGCACCTTTATTCTGCCTTTGTCTTTGAGTCTCTTGAGTTCTTTAGTTGTTGCCAATTGTTATGATCATAACGCCCCTGTTAGCAAACTGCAGTCTATAGGCCTAAATAATGTACCTTACTTAACTTTTTGAGAAAACTCAATCTGTTATGCTATACAAGTCTAAAGCCTAGTGATGGCCAAATGAAGGTTGGTGAACCAGTGTCTTTATTTTCTGAGCCACTAGATGGCGCTCTGGGTTTTACGAGAAAGGCCTAAGGCCTAGCAATTCAGTGGATTCAACCCTTTGTTGAACAGAGAGTGCCATCTAGTGTCTAAAGACACTGGTTCATGAAGATTTATTGATACACTACTATTTGCATTGTATCATAATTTCTCTTAATCAGTAATTTAATGGCTATTTTTGACATTTTATTGCCCTGGTTTTACTTCCTTTTAATCTCCTCATTTCTTAAACAGACTGATTTTATATGCGGATTAGACAAGTCTCTCTGTGTTTCCGACTGTACTGTAGTTAAGATTTTAAATTATCAATTGCACAATATTGCTATTGAATACAACAATATTAATTAAGTCATAGAACATAATAGAAATCATATATTTTTCATATATGTTGTTTGGAGCATTAGGGCCCAATAGTTTAGTATACATCTTGTAATTAATGTGTTATTAATTCTAAAATCTTTGGTTGCAAAATATGAAACCAAGTGCATCACAGAAGACACAAGATAAAAACGGTTGTAAAATTGGTCTCCTTCTCTCTCTTCTTTTTGCACCCTGCTCTCAACACTTCTGTGTCTTCTGACTTCCCACTGCTCATGCACTCTTATTTTTTTCTCATTCACTTTTATATATTTCTCCTCTCTTGTGTTCCCCCCACCCCCCACTCTCTCTGGCTCTCACTCTCTGTCTCCTCACATTGGAAAGAGATGAGAGAGGAGTCCGAAATTGAGTGGTGCTGTGCTGAGCTATAATATCTGCTTCTGTTAGGCACTGTTTGTGTGTTTTTGTGGACACTTTCACATACTTCTTTGTTGGTGGTAGTGCAAGTTTGTGCCCATTTTTGCTGCACAGTTATCTCAGTGCAATTGTATTTTGTGTGTGTGTGTGTGTGTGTGTGTGTGTGTGTGTGTGTGTGTGTCTTTATCTATGCACACACTGGTGATTATGTAGGTCCATGGAAGTAAACAACCAACAGGATCTTTCATTTATCTGGATTGACTTGGTGGTTACTATGGTAACTCCCAACCATTGACTGCAGTAAATTCACAGAAAATGTTAAATTCAAATGACGTTCTGTAAAAAGTTGAGGGAAAAGCTGATAAAATCAGGAAGACACCACAATAACTGTAGAAAGGGCTGTGTTGTGTCAAAGAGGTGTTTGTAAAGAGATTGTTACTTTTACTGGACTGCCTTTCATTTCGGTCCATTTCACATTAATAAAAAAACAGTAGTTTTTGGAGAGAAGAGGTGCGAATACCTGGATATAATTAAAATTATATTTTAACACATACTCTTTGGTAGATTATGTGTTTGGTAAATTAGAGGAGATGCTTTGACAGATTCAGAGAAGATGGTGACTCTATCTTTATCAGTAGATTTGGTCAGCAGCTAAGAGTTGCAGTGTTATTTCCCTTGTTTCCTTGTTTTTTTTCAAATTCTGCTGATACAGACAAAAGCTTAAGGCGGTACTTTGCTGCAAACTTATATTCTTTGACCGCCCTGACCCTTGGCAGTATCTATGGCTCTGACCTGCAGCAAAGTTTCTAAAAGTCGGTCTGTCAAGACAACCCGCTCCCACAAGATTTGTGTTGTACTGCGGGATCCCAATACAGTCCTCTATGCTCTTTCTTGCAATGTTAACTAAAGCAGAAAATTGTTTTACCTTGATTCAAATCTGCTCAAAAATGTAATGACTCTTTCTTGGCCTATGCTACACTTTTCCACTCATGAAAATTGGGCCTGTAGATTTTCAGTAATCCTGCTGAAAGGAAAAAGAAAGAACAGATAAACCGAGCAAAAAACATGACCTCCTTAGCGCAGGTAACAGACTGCTTCATATGAATGAGAATAGGTACTGTTCTGCTACCAGGGAGGCTGATCAGACGCATGGGTCTGAAATGCTCTTTTCTATGTCACTGGAATCAAGCCAAGGATGGGGACGGCATGTCCCACTGTAATCTGCCATACTCTGCCTCTGAGTCAGAATAAATCTTAAATGAGCTAATGGGACTTAAATAAGAAACACATAACATGGAAAAGCATTGCCTGGGAAATTAGCTACTTAGCCTGCCTCTATAGTGTCAATGGCATTAAATAACTGCCCTATCAGAAGTAGGTTTCCCTGGAAACTTTTAATGGGAATTAATTGAAATTATGGGAATTAATGAGAACTAACTGGAAATGTTGTGTAATTCATACAAACTCCATCTAATACAAACATAAATATAAATATTTTGTTTTGTAATATGCAGAGAGGCATATACAGTGAATACAAATGTTGAGTTATTCATCAGTAGTCCTTCAGCTCAAATGCAGTCCTGTCTTCATTCTGTCTTCAACTAGCTTCAATCTTCTGTAGAATGTTGGATTCTAGAAATGGCCTCAATAGCCCTGCAGCAGGCTAAGTAGTAGCCCAAACCATTGACCGTTAGCTTAAAACATGAAGGTAGCTAGCATGCTGAGTTTGATTTACTGTGGTTATGGTTATATGTGTGCTAAATTAACTATCAGCGCTGGTTATGTATTATGTTTTGTATTATGTATTACCCCCCAAGTATGTAATAGCCTATGCTGATTACTGTCGGCATGCATGTCATTGACATATATTGATAGGACATTCAGCTGAAGTTGCATTAAATCAGCTTGTTTTAACCAAGATTTTGCTGCAAGACATTTTTCTCACTACACTTAAGTTATAACAAGCAATATTAAAACATATCCAATTTATTCACATTAATTCCAATTTATTTCCATTAATTCCTATAGAAAGTTTACAACCCTAATCAGAACTGAGTAAGTAGGCTTATGACAGTCCTGGCACTTGGATTCTGTTTGTATGAATAGGGGTAACAGGCTGGCTTGTGATAACAAGGAGTGAATCTGTTGTCAGCTCTTGAACATTTTGTTAGACCCTGACTGCTCAGGGAGGAGTGATGGTGGAAGTTTCCATATACCATGACATATGCCAGATATTCTTGCACCTAGCAAACACATGCAACACAAATGATTTTATGAACTCTTGTTTTTGTTACACTGACTACACTGTAAAATTGATAATTGGTTGGTCTTTTGACTATTTGATAGCGCGTGGTCCGCATTACTCAAAATCCCTAGTTGGTTTACTGTATCTGTGAAATGGCCTCAGTGTCCCTGTTTTAAGATCCCACAAGCTACATGTTCTTATTAGCATCTTCTGAATTTAAGGCCTGAGGCAACTGACCATCACAATCAATCAGTCAGTAGAGGAACAGAGGAGTGATGGCATTTAGCACAGCTCCTCAGGCCGCTGTACACAAATGCTTGAACTTAAGTAAACTAATGAAGAAAGTATGATTGAATTGACTGCAACAGTTGATTTTAATAAAAGCAGATGGACAATGTGATGAAAGTGGGCTTAATTTGATAAATTATTTTTCTTTTATCGTTTAGAGGCACTGGAGTGAGCTTTCATGATTCCACAAGATTCCAAATGGGGGTTTGAGCTTCCTGGAGAACTTTGTATCTCCAGTGGTGACCTCAGACTGCATGAACTAAAAAAGTACAACTAACAAAAGCATCATATGTATATTTTTTTTACAATCCTGTCCTTTCACCCTCCCTTCAAACTCCCAGGCTCTCTTTACGGAATCTTTCTCTGATACTTGATAACCCACTAAACATGACCAGGCTGAAAGCAGTGCTTCTCTTGGAAGCTGCTGTTTTGAGGACCACAGCAAGATTTTCTCCTTTTTTGTTGTATTTTTATTTTTTTTGAAAGTATGTTTATTGATTTTCAAGAAAAAACCTAAGAAAAAAAAATAAAACCTAACAACGAATACTAAATATACTGAACATAAAGAACACACCACATCTTGGGTTATCAATTCATAACAAGAGTTATCTCGAGACACTTTACAGATAGAGTAGGTCTAGACCCCACTCCAGAATTTACAAGGACCCAACAGTTCTAGTAGTTTCCTCCAGAGCAAGCAACAGTGCGACAGTGGCGAGGAAAAACTTCCTTTTAGGCAGAAACCTCGGACAGACCCAGGCTCTTGGTAGGCGGTGTCTGACGGGCCGGTTGGGGTTAGAATGAAGTGTGGCAATAACAAAAATAGAAAAAATAGTAGTTTGTAGTAGTTCTCTGTAGTAGTTCATGGCATAGCAGGGCACCGTGCGGCATTACAAGGCAGGACGTAGCAGGGCACAGCAGAGCGTGGCAGGATGAACACGGCATCGCAGGACGTGTAGCGGGACCATGGCGACAGCTGCTACCCTGATTTTGGAGCCTCCCTGATCCGAGGGAACAATAACGTTCCTTGGTCAGGGTCTATGGTTTCACATTTCTAAGATGATTCAGTATCTGGTCCCATGTCTATTCAAACTTGTCTCCTCTGTCTTCATTATAAAATATCAGTCTTTCTAGATGCAAAGTATTTGACAGTTCTTGCAGCCACAAACAATATGAAGGCACAGAATCCATTTTCCATACAAGTAAGATTAGCTTTTTTGCAATCACCATCCCAAATTGAATGGCTCTTCTTTCAGGTTCATTGAAGGAGTGGAGGACACTTGCGGCCCCCAAGATTGCTACCAAGGGGCAGGATGCCATATTCTTACCAAAAGCCTCAGAAAAAAACAGAAAAATGCACTTCCAATATGTAAAAAGTTTAATACATGCCCAGAAAGAATGTGCTAGAGTACCTATTTGGGATTTACATTGGTTGCATACCGGTGAAATATCAAATTTGTGTAGCTTTTCTCTTGCATAATATAGTCTATGGAGCATTTTAAACTGTATTAAATTGTGTCTAGTATTAACTGAACTCCTTTGCACATTATGTAGACATTGTTCCCAAATTTCATAATTTAATTCCATATTCAACTCCTCTGCCCATGCCCGTTTATACACCTCTGTGTTCATCAGAGCCCTACCGTGAAGCATACGAAGGAAAGCAGAGATTGCCCCTCGGGAGCCCGGTTCAAATTTGTTAATTGCCTCAAGAGTATCATGTTTGTTCAGAACTTCAAAGTTTGGTATGTTTTTTTTTTGACAAAATCTCTAACTTGCAAAAACCTGAAAAAACTTGTGGCTGGTATTCTATATTTGACTTGCAGCTGCCCAAACGAGGCTAAATTTCCCCCAATATACAAATAATTTACACTTTTAATGCCTTTCTGTTTCCAAGCAGAAAAAAATATCATTTAGGCCAGGTATAAAAGCGTGATTTTCACAAATTGGAGTATCTGTATATATACCTGGCGCCTTGTTATGGAGCTTTATTTGCTCCCATATGCGCATGGTGCCATTGATTACAAAGCTATTACCATAGTGTGACTTACTAACTTTCGTGGGGCTGTTGAGCATAGCCAGCAAAGAGGTCTTGTTACAAAGCAATCGTTCTATGCATAGCCAAGCAGGGCAGGAATAAGAATGGGAGGGGGGTCCTTTCCTCCACCAGGCAAGTAAAGACAGATTAGCAGCCCAGTAGTACATTTTAAAGTTCGGTAAGGCAAAGCCAACAACATTTTTTGGTTTACATAGATGTTTTTTGGAGATCCTGATGGCTTTGAAGTTTCAGATAAAAGAAGCAATACTTTAATCTAATTGTTTAAAGTAGTACTGGGTAATATAGCATGGAAGGGACTGGAAGAGATGCAAAAAACCTGGCAGTGCAATCATCTTAATTGCATTAATCTTACCAACAAGAGAAATAGGAAGAGTCTTCCAAAATTGTATACTTTAAGTTGCTCAATCTTATTAGCGCAATTTTTCCATAGAAGGTCATCAGGGTCTTTAGTCACAGTTATACCAAGATATGAAAAGTCTTAAGAGCTTTTTTAAAAGGAGTAGACTATATAAATGTCATATCGGCTTGATTAGAAATTGGCATTAACTCACTTTTATCCCAGTTAACAGAAAATCCGGAGAATCTGCCAAAATTGCTAATTAAAGACAAAAGATGAGGTATTGAGGCTTGAGGGTGGGATATGAATAAAAGAATGTCATCCGCATATAGTGAAATATGATGCTTTTGTCCATAAATTTTGACTAGGATAGGAGAAATTAGACGACTTTGTCTAATACTGATTGCTAGCGGTTCAATGATCATTGCGAACAGGAAAGGGGAGAAGGGACACCCCTGACGAGTTCCACGACCAATTGTAAAAGGGCTTGAGACATTTTGGTTGGTTATAACAGAGGCGGTAGGGTGTGAATAGATAATCTCGATCCACTTCATAAAGGATGGCCCAAAACCAAATTTTTTTAAGAGTAAACAACAAATAGGGCCATTCCACCTGATCAAATGCACACTGTGCATCTAAAGAAATGATTACTTTCTCTTCAGTGTGTTCTGTATACAGAGAATGAAACATATGTACATATAGTACATATGCCTACCTGTCATGAACTCTGATTGGTCAGGATGAATAATGGAACAGATGTGCTCCTTTAATCTATTGGCTAAAACTTTCCCAAGAATTTTCGTTTCGATAGGTAGCAGGGAGATAGGACGATATGAAGAGACCTGGTTAGGATCACGTCCAGATTTGGGTATAAATATTGAAATATTGGCCTTATATAAAGTGGGAGGCAACCTAAAGCTCACCAGCGAGTGATTCAGCATTCGTAGGATAAGTGGGGAAAGTTTATGACTTAGTACCTTAAAGAATTCAATACAAAAGCCATCTGGTCCTGCTGCCTTATTGTTGGGGAGAGAGGCAATCACATCTTTTTACCTCACTCAAATTTATGTCTGCATCCAGTGAGGAGGAAGATTCCCCTGACAATCTAGGCAGTTGCAGATCTTCAAAAAAATCCTCCACATCCCCTGGATAAAATCCACCCTGCGACTGATAGACCTTTTCATAAAAATCAGCAAAACAGTCATTGATACTTTTAGGATCTGTCAGGGGGGTCCCACCACTTCCCCTTGATAGTGTATGGACTTGGACGCCTGAGATTGTCTTAACTGGTGGGCAAGTAACCTTTGGGGTTTATCACCAAACTCAAAGTACTTTTGCCGTACTTGGGCCAGCAAACGTGAAACATTTTTGGACAATGTAGAATTGTATTTATATCTTAATGCTGTGATTTTCTTCAGTACTTCAAGTTGATTGTCCACTCTATATAGTGCTTCCAAATATGATAGCTGACTATCAATTTCAATTAACCTAGCTTTAGAATTTATTTTTTTCCATCGCTTCATAAGATATAATGTGGCCCCTAAGAACAGACTTCATTGCCTCCCAAAGTGTGGAGTCGCTAACTTCACCGTTATCATTAGTGTCAATGTAAAGATCGATTTTGTTCGAAAGATAAGAACAAAATTCCTTCTCTTTCAGTAAAGCATTGTTTAACCGCCAGTTAAATTCCCCCCGTTTAAGATTCAAATTAAGCTTTAAGGAAACCAAGGCGTGGTCTGAAATGAGATGTGGTAAGTGCAGTCCACCACTTGTGATATCAATTTAGAATGCAATATAAAATAATCAATCCTAGAGTAGGATTTATGAATGGCTGAAAAGTAGGAAAAATCTCTTGCCTCCAAATGTCCACCAGATTATGAGACCGTATCAGGTTATTAAGAGCAGAACAGCTCCTCAATGTATTAATTTGAGAGTGCTGCCGATCAAGGACTGGATCCAGAACGCAATTAAAGTCTCCACCCAAGATTATATTTGTGTGAGACATATTAGATATAGTGTTAAAAAGATTCTGGAAGAAAATGGGATCATCAAAATTTGGGCGATATACGTATATCAAAGTCACAGGTATTAAGTTAAGCTCCCCTTTGACTAATAAGTATCTACCTTTATCGTCAGAAATGGTTTGCCAATGTACAATGGGAGTGTTTTTCTTAATAAGAATTGGCACTCCTCTTGCTTTTATACTAAAGTTTGATTGGAAGACATATGACGCCCATGAAGGACATAATACTTTAGCAGTAGTTTTTTTTGAGTTTCCTGAAGGAAACATATATCAGCTTTGAGTGTACGTATATGAGCATACACTTTTCCTCTTTTTAATGGGCTATTCATCCCCCTTACATTCCAGCTAACTAGATTAACTCCACCATCACTGTGCTTACTAGGCCCTCTTAACATAATATAGTATCTACAATGTAAAATAACCTATCACCTGACCATGGCAAATAGGATTGTGCAATACACGAACAAATGTGTGCTAAAGCAAAGAGAACCCCAAACGGAACATATGTACATACCACACAGGGAAAACAAAGACCACGAACGGTGTTACCATACCTCAAACTAAACATCAAAGCTAAACAATGGTGCCAAGTTAAGGCCCATTTTAGCATATAACTGCCTGTCCCCCTAACTACCAAGGTGCGAACCACCCAAAAATGTTCACTAGATAATAAAGCATTTAACCTCACCCAGATTATCATGCAATTATCGATCAAGGATCAGTCCATATCATGACCCAATCAAATGTCCGTGTCCCAGTTATGAGCCTCCCGGCTCAGGAATTTCTCTGCTTTAGCCGGAGTATTGAAGGTTCCCGTGCTATCATTAACAGTGACCACGAACCTTGCCGGATGCTTAAAGCCACACCGAATTTTCCTGGCTCTGCATTTCTCCTTGATATGTTGAAAAGAAGACCGCTTCTTCATGGTTGCTGATGTTAAGTCAGGAAAGATGACTACCGGGCGCCCGTCATATTGTAGCGGTGTCTTCTCCCTTGCGAGCCTGAATACCAACTCCTTTACTTGGAAGCGGTGCAGCCTGGCAATGATAGCTCTCGGTTTCCCATCTTTCACTAGCGCTGCGCCTCGGTGGGCCTGGTCCACATCCACGGGAGAATTGAAGTGCTCCTTCCCCAGGAGCTCAGGTAACAACTTGGTGAAAAACTCCACTGGCTTGCCTTTCTCGACTTTATCCTTTATTCCAATTACACTGATGTTTTGGCTGCGGGAGCGGGCCTCCAGGTCATCTAATTTAGCTTGCTGTAGCATGCACTGGGATGCTAGGCTCTCATGTCGCCTCTCCAGCTTGTCCAGACGTTTTTCATGCGATTCAACGGCATCTTCTGTTGTGGACACATGTTCACTGACGGCTGTCAAAGCCGATTGAAGGTTGGAAAGTGACCCATTAAGCTTGTTGAATCGGTCGTCCACGATGCTTTTCATCTTGTGTATTGCCGTTAAAATGTCGTTGTTAGTAGCCGGGAGCACAGTGCTACCTGCATTAGCACTAGCGCCGCGGTCTAAGCTTCGGCATCATTTACGACCAAATCTTCTTCATAAGAAAATTTTTTTGGCTCTGCACCCCTTGCCTTTTTTCGACATTTTCCTGCTGCTCGACATACGACCTTTGTTTAAAACTTATGGGTGAGGTGTACTAACAAGATTAGGTGGAGCTACCTACAAACACGTCTACTCCTCAGCGTGGTCCGCCATCTTCCTCTTTTTTGTTGTATTTTAAGAAGGTGTATCATCACCATGAAAAAGCCTGATTGTACTTCTATTCTAACTTCAAATTTTAATGCTTTTTCATAGCTAGATACATCATTTGTTGTGTCTAAATATGAATGTGGAAAACATTAGTGATAATCAATGAAAACACATTTTATTTCTGTGATTCACTGCTTTGTTCTAAAGCTGTTGAGCGCTCCCTCGCTCTCTTCAGTCTCTTTCTATCTGGCTTGACCATATAACGTTACCATGCTTTCAGGCGGTCGTTTGAGGCTTTGTCTAAAACTCAGCCATTTGAACCAGCTTTTTGAACATTAAAATAAAATGGATTGTGGATAATTTTATTTCTGTAGTTTTTGGCCAACTTTCTTGTAGTTAGAAGTAACTAAACTGACGCTGGTGCGGGAAGGGAATGGTGCACACTGATCTTTGACCCTCTATCCTCAGCAACTAGATCCTGGAAGCTCATTTAGAGAAAGGAGAGAGGGACCAAAGGAAAAAAAATAATACACACTAAATGACATTAATCCCATTGAGCCCGAGAGATGCGTCTGCCACAACATTGTCCCGTCCCTTAATTTGATGACTGTCCAGTCTGTAGGGCTGGCGCAACAGAGCCCAGCAAATCAACCTTTGGTTAGAACGCTGAAGGGAACTGAGAAAGGTCAGAGGATTTTGATGCATAAAGACTTGTAGCGGCACAAAGTTAAGGTAAATGATAAAAAGCCAAAATAAAAGCAAGTATTTTGTAACGCATTCAAGTTCTGCAGAGACATATGTCTGCCACAGAGAATATTCCCAATCCAAAAATTTGAAGGACAAGAGGAAAAAAGTAAGTTACTGTCAACCACACAGCCAGTAACATACATTGCAAATGTGCCTAAACGCAAGGCTTCAAACATACATTTCCCAGAGTGCAACAAACATACACATAACACCTGATTTCCACTGGTTGCAGAGTGGCTCCGCTGTGTGTCGGCTTCGTGCTCCACCCACCAGGTCTGGATTTGATGTGGAACGGCTGCGGCCATGACTGACAGATGAAGTCTTGAGGACCCACGAGATCTCGCAAATTCACATAGAATAGAACCACAAAACCACCAACAGTTAGTTTCCATCCAGAGGAATAGAGAGGACACAACTCTATGCTGTATTCAAGGTGTAGTGCAGTGAGATATAAAAATGAACAGGATGTTTTGATTCTGCAATCGACTTCCTGTCCCGCAGGACATTTACGCAGCCGTTCTGCAGTCATTGGAAATAGACTAAATGACTTTAAAGGAAACCTAATAACTCTGCCGCCGTTCTGCAACCGGTAGAAATTGGGAGTAAGGTTACTTACATCACAGTCACTTAGGCAAACCCCCTACACATGCTGTCTCTGCACACAGTCACTCAAACCAGAATGACAAATGACAAAAACCCGAGTCAATCTCCATCGTGCATTCAACAGATTGGAGACAATTACAGTATTGTAAATGATTTAAAACCAACCCTGAATTGGCACTCAGTTATGTAATATGTCTATTTCATTCATAACATTAACATAATATTATATTCAATAACATTACAATTTGCAATGTGGTTCTACGGAAGTAGCCTATATTAAATTATGTCCCCCTTCCATTTAGCACCTGGTTAATTATAATTTATAACCCTGGGACAAAGTCATCAGATGGGGTTCCATGGAGTAATTTGTGTCAGTTTAGGGGTCCTTGATGTGAAAAAGTTTGAGAACCACTAGTCTAACGTGTCCTTGGCTTTCATGAAAGGTGATGTATGAATCTTAAAGTTAAGAAGATAAGGTTATTATTGTGTTAGTTGCTACAACACACTTTTAATGCTTTGGCCGGTTTAGCTCCCATCCAAAGTAGGTTAAATTAACGTTACCATATGCAACACTTGAAATGCAGCGATGCATCTGTAACATATTATCTTATAGTAAATGAATGATTTTCTGTCTGAGCAAAACATTCATCGCAACTATATGACCTCCCGGTCCACACTAACTCTAATGGCATTTTTCCACTGTTGGTAACAGCATGCTTCGACCCGTCTCTAGTCGACTCGACGCATGGTAAATATGGGAAATTACACTGTCAGAGCAGCACACGTACATCAGTCACACAACACAGAATATAAATATAGCATGTAGCAGGTCCCAGGGACTTTTTTTCGTAATGGAAAACCAAAAAAGGCAAGTATAGGCGACTCGAGTAGATATCACGCAGTGAAAAAACGCCATAATAGAGCAACATACTTAAAAAAAGACCTTTACCACCGGTAAAATCAACACAAACGGAAAGTTCCCACTTCATCATCACCATCACCTCTTAATCGAAGGCAGCAGTAATATAGTAAGTCTGTTGTAGTCTATTTAAGGTTGTTTAGAGCCAATTTACTGCAGCTTCAGCTCATTGTTGCGGACAGATTAAAAAGGAATAAACTCCATAAACCTGATTACAGATTTACTTACAAAAAATTTTTTAAATCTTTCCTTCTCCAAATATACAAGGTATGCCAAAGAAAAACATACATCCGAGAGAAACATGTTCAGGTACTGTACATCGGATTAGAAAAGGCAAAGGACGCAATGCCAGACATTAAGGAAACCAAAACAACAACAATGCCATCCTTTCTTCTGCTGAGAAAAGATGTGCGTGATTTGCTCTGTGCAATCCCTCATGCAGGAACAGCGTAAATTCTCTGTCAGTCAAAATAATGAGCTTATATGCAAAACACAGTGCTTCTGTGATCCCACACAATTAGACCAGGAGAGAAGACCTAAGAGGTGGAGACAGAAATGGGAAGAAGGTAAGAGATAACAGGGAGAGAGGGAGAGAAGGATGTGAAGAAAAGATAAATTGAGAGGGAGAATCAGGAGAGGGGGGGATGGGAAACTCCTCTTTGACAAGAAAATAGCAACCACTGTTAGGCTCAGCAGGAACTGAATATTAATAGTGCTGCTGCATGACTTACACTGGAAACAACCTAGATTTCTACGGTTGTAGTCATCAAGCAGATACTGTACTGTGTCTGAAATGTTCCATTCTGCACAATAATTCTTCAAAAAGTGACGCTGTGATTTCCTTTAGACTTGGAAGCTGGTTTGGGTTAAAGGGACTTGTTTTGGTGTAAACGACATCAAATATTTTTTTTTCTCATTTTAGAAGTCCTTAAATGCATTTTGGCTTTTTTTTCACACTATTACAGTTAGTGATGGTGTTGTACTGCATTACATTCACTGTTTTTAATATTCTGCCCACCCTTGCTTATTTTATAATTATGTTGTTAGCAAACACAAACAGTAATGCACAATACTAATGTATGCAAACCAGTGATTTGCTGTTGGTTGTAATAGCAGTTTGCATGCTATTGCATTAATGTATTACACATAGCCGAATGCCCAAACAACTCCATGGACAACCACTCCATGAGGCGCTACTCCATCCAACCATCTGTCAATCCAGATGCCACTTTTACCACTTTATCATCCATCTCTCAAAATGTACATATGAAGGATTTTCTCTTAACATACAACCATTCACAAATTCCAACTAGTGATACAGGATGCAGTATTGCCAGGGTGGAGAACTGCAATATCATAGTGTCAACTCTAAATATAAAGTCAGCTGATCAGCCTGTCTTCTGGAAGTTAACTCACTATAGCCCAGGGCAAAACAAGGTGCTTATAAATCATACAGCAGAGCTCCACTCGGCATGTCTGACCACAACTCTGTTTATTTGGTTCCGTCTTACAAACCGGCACTGAAGAGAAACAAGCCGAAACAAAAGTTAGTTCCGGTTTGGTCAGAGGACTCAATCCAGTGTCTACAGGAATGCTACTGCTGCACTGATTGGGATTTATTCAAAAACGAATGTAAGGACATTGATGAGCTCACAGAGACTGTTTCTGCATACATCACCTTCTGTGAGGACTTAGTCATCCCTCGTAAATCCATTTCCATATATCCAAATAATAAACCATGGGTCTCCAAATCTGTCAAAAGCATAATTAATCAACGAAATATTAGCTTCAACTAAGGTAACATGACTCAATACAGAGTACTACAAAAACAAGGTAAAAAGGAACTTAAGCTTGCAAAACTTAATTATAACGACAAAGTTGAGAACATGCTGAGCACAGGAAACTCACGTCCTGCATGGGAGGGTGTGAAAGCAATGATGGGGATGCAACCTAAGAAGTGTCTGATCTCCCTTAATGGCATGTCAGACCTTGTCCTCTCAAATGAGCTGAACACTTTCTATAATTGTTTTAATATTTATGATTTTAGTGAGGAGCTGTCAGTTTTTAATAATGTTACCCCCGGGCAGGGTAAAGTCCAGGTTGACAGAAACAAGGTCCTGACACTCTTCAGAGGCATAAACGAAAGGAAAAGTCCCAGCCGTATATTAAAGAACTGTGCTGGCAGACATTTTTTGTTCTATTTACAAAATGTCTTTACATCTCCACACTGTTCCTTGCCTTTGGAAAGACTCAATTATTGATCCAGTACCTAAAAAAAAAAAAGGCTCCAGAGTCTCTTAACGACTTTAGGCCTGTGGCACTCACGTCCCTCACTATGAAGACGTTAGAAAAGATCGTGAAGGATGAACTTTTGAACTCTGTCCAGGATCTACTGGATCCGTTTCAATTTGCCTACAGACCAAACCGGGGAGTGGAAGATGCTGCATGTGCTTTTTAACTTGATCCATACCCATCTGGAGAGTGCTAAGAGCTTTGTGCGACTGCTTTTTATTGACTTTTCTTTGGCTTTTAATTGGATCCAACCACATATTTTAGCGGGGATTTTAAAGAGTACTTTTAATATCGATCCTTGTCTTATCTCTTGGTTGATGAATTTTTTAACTAACAGGTCTCAACGCGTGAGAGTGAATAGCATCTTATCTGATGTCCTCCTTTCCTCTACTGGTTCCCCTTAGGGCTGCGTCCTCTCAGCGATTCTATTTATTTTATATACAAATGCATGCCAAAGTCAGCATACCAGGCGTCATATCATTAACTTTGCTGACGACTCGGTAATAGTGTCGCTGCTGACACACAACGCCCCCGAGCATGGCGCTATTTTAAATGATTTTACAGAGTGGTGCAAGTCGAATTTTATTAACATTGTGGCAAAAACTAAAGAAATGTTAATCGACTTTAGAAAGAACCCCCCCACCCTCTCTTCTACTCTCATTAATGATCAAGCTATAGAAGTGGTGAAGCAATACAAATACCTTGGTATTATAATCGATGACAAACTCACCTTCGAGCCACAAGTTGACGCTGTCTGTAAGAAATCACATCAACGCATGTTCTTTTATCGCAAACTTCACAATTTTAATGTCAATAAGACTTTTATGAGGATGTTTTATTGTTGTTTTATTGAATCTATTCTTTCTTTTGCCCTTGTGAGCTGGTTTGGGTCCCTCACGCTTAAAAACAAAAACAGACTGCATTATATAGTTAAGGTGTGTGGCAAGATCTCCTACAACCCTCTGACTGACCTAAACTCCGTCTATGAGACAAGGTCCCTCAAGAAGGCCCGGTCAGTCGTGGCCGACCCCAGTCATCCCCTGAACAGCTGCTTCATTTTGTTGCCGTCTGGCCGCAGAGTCTGCCTAAATGCAGAACAAACAGACATAAAAACTCTTTTGTCCCTGCTGCCATAAGCTTTTTTAATAAGTCAATGTGAGGTGTGGTCTTCCGTGTAGTATGCATTTTTTTGTTTGTAGAAGTATGGTTGTTGTCTTGTATAACCTGTGTGTTACATGCTGCTGCACAACAAATTTCCCCCCTCGGGGATAATAAAGACTCCTTGAACCCTCTGCTGGAGTGTCTGTCTCTTAAAGCCCCCTCTTCCAAAAAAGACCAGTCTGCTCTGATTGGCCAGCGTTCCACAACTCCAAGGCGGTTTCTCAATCTCAAGAATGCAAAGAGAGGACCTGTGTTCTTGGGGAGAACAATCTCACTGGTTGTTCTTGGAAGAATGCAAACGCAAGTTCACATACACATAAAACATTAACAATTTGAGATGATGCGTTCTTGCTGTTTTTGTGCAACACCCCCATAGGCTACCTACAGTCTACATCCAAAATAACGGATGGAAACAATTTTATATTTAATAATCACCAGACAAGAAAATGTCATAACATTACAAATGTTGCCATAATATCGAAAAAATTATTGAGTTTTCAATTTTTTTGTTTATGGTTTAGTGGAAACACCCCTTACTTAGTCAAAAGAGTGGAACACTATTATTGTTACTATTATTAGTTTTTGTCCATTTAAATAAAAAATAAGCATGCGTCTCTGAACGGGTATGCACTGGCGTGTCCTAGGTGTCCCTCTATGCACAGATGGAAATTAGCAATACAAATTATAAATGTTGGAGCAAATTGTCAATTCGGCATGGATTTTCGTAAGAATTGAATTTACTGAAGAATAAGATGGCATAAATTGTTGAAATTGTCCCGTTGTTGGTCTGTCTATGTACCGGAAACCCGACCCTTGTTTAATGCCGAAATGAATGTTGGGATACGATTTCGGCCAAGTTCATACAAGTTGCCAACCAATGTATCCTCCGTAAAATGAGCACATCAAGAACATTTCCGTGAATTTTAACTGTTCTTGGCGAAATGCAAAGTTGTGTATTGGGACAGCACTTTGGCCACAGAAGATGACATTTCACAGGGACAAAAGAACACAAGTCCATAGCACAACACAGATGGAGAAACGCCCCTTGTCTCATGGAATCTCCACTCAGCTGGAGCTACTGCAATAGAACATCTAGCAGGACTTTGTACAGTGGAAAATCACTAATAAATGCTTCTGAACCAATTACTACCCAAACAGACATGTTTCAGCAGTAATGTGACCCAGAATTGGGGACAATTTAACAACATTGGCAGCCAAGATTACATATTTTACTGCTGTTAGCATGTAGCTACATGCAACAATGTTAGAGGTACAGTATGTATCATTTCTGCATTAAAATGTCTGAAAATGACCATACCTATGTTATATATTTTTAAGAGTTGTGTTCTTATACTATCAAAATGTTTCCACCAAATTTGAAACCCAGAGAAATCTGTTATTTCATTTAGTCGCCTGTCAGTGGTGTCACATAACCTTTCACTCTCTAGTTCAGACCTGGGAATTGTACGGCCCCCTGGCCACATCGGGCCCTTTGGGCCCTAACCAGCCCAGGTCAATGGGAAGTTAGCAATCAAACGTAAATAAGTGTACATCATGCATGAAATACAACTGCATTGCATTTTTTTTTTTTTGTGTAAACGTATGCAGCTTCTTCTCTGGTTGGAATTTGCAATAAAAAATAATTAGAGTAACTGCAATGTGTCGGAGAGCCGCGAACTGAGCTCACGAGAAGTTAACATGGATGCAAACGAGCTGTTATCCCTCAAAAATGTTCATGTTCAGCTCATGGGAAAGAAATAAATAAAAATAAAGAAACAAATCGATATAGAGCACAGGGTTTTAAACCAAACATCGACTGTTGCAGGCTCCTCATTCCTTCACACATTCCTTCCCTTCTTTATGTTACTGATGTCAAAATGAAACTCGCTCCACACTCCAGTCACAGCCGATTAGATTTGAGGATGCAGAGGAGTCTGGTGGGGAGTGGTGGAGGCGAGGGGGGTCCCATGTGGTTTCTATGTGGCTTTTGAAGTTTCAGTACAAAGGTTCTCTTGGCCTCTTTTTCTCCCTTTCTCCTCTCCTATCTCTCTGTGACTCATGCGCTGTGTCCATCATTCAGGTCACATCCATCCCCAGTTCTTACTCATTCAGCCTGTCTCTCATCCTTTCTCTTTTATCTTTTCGATTGTGCAAAGACATGTACATATTGTTGCGAATCCCAACTTGGAGGGTCCAAACGCCTGGCTAAGGAATCACTCTAGCTTCGATTAAGTATACCAAATTGATTTATTAATAAAAACAGAGCAATGCATTCCGTGCAGTTATACGTGCACGGTCCTGATAGAAAACGTGACTAGCTCAGAGGTTTTCCAAATCAAAGGCGCTTAAAACAGGGATGCGCTAGTGTTTTTAAAGGGTCCTCCTTAAGGGAGCCCTGCTGGTTAAAGCGTCACTGGTCAGTTCATACAGTCATGTCAACAATGCTTTCCATTGGCCGGGTGAGCGCGCCAAGTTGTCTCAGCTGACAGGATATGTCTGTCTGTGCGTGTGTGTGTGTGTGTGTGTGTGTGTGTGTGTGTGTGTGTGTTTTGAACACCTGTCTTGTAGGGGGATGTCACATACAACTGCTAATGTAATCAGTGCAATCTCCTGGCCTTTGATCTCCTGTTGGTCTCCTGCCATATGTGGTTTATTGTTCTACACCCGACACAGGAGTGTTGTCCTTATTTACACACCAAAAGGACAAGTTTCACCCAAACCCATCTGTTTACTCAGTATCTTGATTCACTCAGTATCTTGATCAGGGCTTCCCTCCATTTACCTATACATAAGTCCATTCACAGTATCTAAACATGTACACAATACCTGAGTATAATTTCTTAGAATAATCACAATACTTTGAGTATAATTTCCCACAAATCCCCCTTTTCACACCTACTAGGTGTGAATCCTACTGTAAACAAGGAACTGTGTGTGTAAAACCTTTTAGAATTCATTTTAGTACAGAACGTGCAGCAAAGGTTTAACATAGTTTAAAAAACGTATATCCCCCTTTTCACACCTGCAAGGTGTGAAAATACTATAAATGTAACTGAAAACAATGTCTTGTCTTATATGAACATAAAATATATAACCAAAAATGTAAACATCAGCTGCAAAAGTTGGAAGAAACAAACATGATTTTACAAACAATTCATTTTCTTTGACTCTGACCTCATCTGACTCCTTTTCTTGTAAACAATGCAATGTTCTTTAACACAACTGTTGCTCCTATGGCTGATATTACTCAGTGATTAGTGACTAACTTTTGAAACAAAAACAAATCAGAAGATACTAGAAGTCTTTGACCAGGTTAAAAAGCAATGGGAACTTAAATTATTTAACAGGAAGAAACAGATAATCTCCTAACTAAATGTAACTTTCTAATCCAAATCTGCACAATTAACTTCATACTTAATCTCAACTCTGTCTGAAGTCCAGATTTTTTGAAAGTTCCTTGTTCACTTTCGTCTAATCTGGAAACAAAGTCTCTGGAAAAAAATAAAAATCTCAGAAAATCTAATAAATATCTCAGAAAATCTCAGATCAGTTCTGGTTCATTAGGCTGCATGATGTCACCGCAGCTGACCACGGCGCTTTCCATGATGTCACATTTGTGCGCCCACTCGGCGGCCGCTGCTGGATATTCAGGTTCTTTACCGGTTGGATGGAAGGTGACTGAATGCACCCTCAACACCTTCCTTTTCCCTCCTTTTCTGAAACATAGTTTGTTTCAGAAACATCAAGAGGAAAGATGATGACGCTATGCTTAATGTGCCCCTGAGTGGAACGCATCATGGAATCAGGACACTCCCTCACGTCCGACACCTGGTGTGGATGTCATCGCGGTCTAACTGGGAAACATTGGGATGGACCAGCTGGGTGTGCCTCCACTCCAGCACCTGGAGTTGATCTGGTCAGCAGAAATCCGCATCAGGAAGGGGACTCCAGTCTCCTCCTCTTTGCTGACAGTGTCAGGAGCCACCACAGGAAGTCAGCAACAGCGACGCTCCAAGCTCTCTGTCGGCATCTGGTCAGATGTTTGTTGGCCCCCTGCTGGGCTGTTGGTCCCATGCTGTGTGGGGTGTCCTTTACTGCAGGGCTGGTAGCCAAGTCAACAGCACCCAGAATAAAACTTGGCCCACCTGGATCTGGATTTCTTGAACAGCTGAAGCCATCAGTCTCTGCTTTCACCTGTGAATAAATGGTTTTGACAGACTTTCTGCTTTTCAGAAGTCGTATTAGTGTTTCAATCTGGGAGGAAAGAATTGTGATATGAGTTTGTCTTTGATCTGTCCATTCATTTCTCTTGGAGGGAGAAATGCTTTCCTTGGTCTCTGTGTTTTCCAAAGTCCTTAACACAATGGGCAAAACTTCAGTCCAAAACACAAAAAAAATATGAAATTACCCATCCAAAATCATCAGTCCATTGAAAATATACGTACATATCACCAATACCACATACATATATTCAAAGAATAAAACCACCGCAATTATTCACTATATAAAATTCCCAATATCTCTCAAGGAGGCTGGGCTGCTGATTGATCCTTTCAATTCAAAATTTTGACAAATTTTCCAACAGATTGTTATTTTTGGAGCAAATTAATGTCAATATCAGTCTTGTATCACGTTCTGTGCCACAACACTCTCAGAAGAAGTTTGTTTCAACGTTCTGTGTGGCCAGCACAGAAGTTTAGCAAATTTTCATTCTCACTTTTTTTTTTTTTTTTAAACATTTTTACAAACTAGGAGAAAAAATAAAAATCAAACCAAAGAGAAACAGCAGAAAAGCTACCGTCTTGACTAAAAACGTGCATCCCCACCCCTACAGAAAATCAAAAGGTTGAGTGAAAGAAAGAATAAACCCAAACAAAAGTCATGAAAAACAAATTTCAGAATGAATATAAATGCAATTAAAAGAAAACGGAAAAAGAAAAACAGATGAATCCAAAATTCAAATGCACTTATCAATTACAAACATTTGAGAACATTACACAATGCTGAATGTCACCATGATTCTTTGATGAGCATTCACTATTAAGACTGTCTGAGTATATATATGGATGATTTAATCTGTCTGCATCGAGGTGTGAAAACCCCAGTCCCTCCTTGGGAGTCCTTCATTAACACAGGAGACAACAAGGGAGGTTTTGAAAGAGCAAATTAACACTTAATCAGGGAGCAGGAAAAAGATTTTAAAGTTAAACCAGACTAATGTATTCCTTTGTCCCCATAGGACAACACCAAACATGAAATAGAAGATGTAATCAAATGAAACTAATTATTTTAATGTCCAGTGTTTGACAAATTTTCAACTGCTAGCTGCTCATTTATGCATTTTCTGAGGCACTCCAAATCCCTCTTTACATTGTTTCACATCAACCATTCACACTTTTTCAGCAGTTCCTCACAAAACATCAAGCCAGCAATTCTGTGTAGCATTTCAACATGCCACAATCTCATCAGAAATTAAACTCTCACAGTTCAATTTCATCAGAGGTAATCTATTGGGGTGTTTAAAAATAAAAATTTTCTAAAAGAGATGAGGCCCTTTCCTTCTCCACTAATTAATATCAAAATGTGATTGAAAATCTTTTCCCTTCCCCTTGCCGCAGAGTAAAACTCAAATTTCTTTGTTTCCAATTTAATTCTCCTCTTTATGAGCCAAGATTCTACTGCTTGAGCATGCACGTTCCCAATTCAACAAATCAAATATCCATACCATGAGTTATTTACAGTCATCATCAGCACAGCTGGAGCCGCCTTCTACCAGCTCCCAGCAACACAGCCAACCTTTGCACCAGGCTACGTTTTATCACAAAACACTCAAATTACACCACTTAAATGTATTTACACGATTAATTATTTACAGTATTCACACTCCTAGTTTTAATTGTTCCTATTTTTTTTATCAACTAGATCTCACAGTCTGTTAAACTGGCTTTTAAAAAGAAAAGACTTGGTCTCGCATTTGCCCCTCACAGAGACTATCACTCTGTCGCCGTCCCTTATCGGTCTTTTATCTAAAATTTAACGGGATTCTAAACCTGGCCGTCTATCGGACTTCTAAAGTGCACTTAAATTCGGAACCCTCTGCAGGGTTTTTTCAATTGACCTTCGCAGGATTTTACATATCACGTAAACAATCAACTACACAGACACACTTGCTTAAGTTCATTCTCAACACTGCTTCAGTTGCGCATTACTTTTTACAGACTTACGGCGGTTATGTCTACTGAATCTACACGTCTAAATGTTTTCACATCTTCCTAAGCTACGCAGCGTTTTGATAAAACAGGGTTTCTGCTCACCTCTCAATCTTTCGGGCCCATGTGTAGATTCAGCAACTTACCATGATCCAGTCTTTTGAATTTGTCCGTCCTTTTCCTCAGAGATCACGCTTTTTTTTTTTTCAGACTAACGTCGTGTTCTGTTGGATCTCTGAGGAAGGAGGCTCGAGGGTCGAATTGAGAATTAAGAAAAAAGGTTTAATGCAACAGAGTGATGAGGATGATGCGACAAAGACATAGGCTACACAATAACAAAGACAACATGAAACATAATTACATTATCATTACATTAACAACATTATTTAATTAACTGTCGACTTCAAATCTTTTTCTCTTAAATCCTACCCTCAATCACTCTCCACATTTCACTGAGGCTGGTCTTATGGACCGAGCCTCCCTATGATGAAAACTTGTTCGTTATCGCGTCCCGACCGTCCCCTTGGCAGCAGAATGATCAGTTCCACTGGCTGGTTTATTGCATCTCTCGCATAACGTAACTCCAAAATTATGGAATCATCTTATTTCTTTATCTCATTCATTCCCTCATTCAATCTCAATATCTTCTATCACAAAATCTTCTATTCTCTGTTTAAACTCTTTTCCTAGGCCTGTTTTCTCTTCTCTTCTCTTTTAACCTCTTACACTCATTCACACACTTTCACGCCTTATTTTACCTTATGGGTAAATATACTTATGATGAACGCTGACTCGTTATCGCGTCTTGGTCTTCCCTATCACCAAAAACTACTGCAGTAAGTCTAATGATAAGTTTATCGAACCTGTCGCACAACGTAGCTCCAATTATGGAATCATCTACGCATCCCAGATGCTTTTTCTCAGTCACACTCCTCTCTCATTCTTCAACAGAAAAACGGAATGCATTGCTCAATGTCCACAAAACACTTAATAATTTTTAGTCTATATTTTTACATTACATTACGTACTCACCCGGAAGTTCTGATCACTTTAATTTAGTTTATACTATTATACAATATGCTGAGTTTGATGAAACCGGTCCAGCCTACCTTTTTTAGAGAGCTCTCAGTGACCAGACCTCCGAGGTTTGCACAGAATGTCTCCTTTGTCTCGTTCCTTCAGACGTGGACTGTCCGTGAAATCTGGACTTGGAGTTTAACAACTGCTAATCCTGATTCCGTGGGATTCTTAAATTTAACCGCTACTCGAAACCATCCTCTGCTACCATTTTGTTGCGAATCCCAACTTGGAGGGTCCAAACGCCTGGCTAAGGAATCACTCTAGCTTCGATTAAGTATACCAAATTGATTTATTAATAAAAACAGAGCAATGCATTCCGTGCAGTTATACGTGCACGGTCCTGATAGAAAACGTGACTAGCTCAGAGGTTTTCCAAATCAAAGGCGCTTAAAACAGGGATGCGCTAGTGTTTTTAAAGGGTCCTCCTTAAGGGAGCCCTGCTGGTTAAAGCGTCACTGGTCAGTTCATACAGTCATGTCAACAATGCTTTCCATTGGCCGGGTGAGCGCGCCAAGTTGTCTCAGCTGACAGGATATGTCTGTCTGTGCGTGTGTGTGTGTGTGTGTGTGTGTGTGTGTGTGTGTGTGTGTGTGTGTGTGTGTGTTTTGAACACCTGTCTTGTAGGGGGATGTCACATACAACTGCTAATGTAATCAGTGCAATCTCCTGGCCTTTGATCTCCTGTTGGTCTCCTGCCATATGTGGTTTATTGTTCTACACCCGACACAGGAGTGTTGTCCTTATTTACACACCAAAAGGACAAGTTTCACCCAAACCCATCTGTTTACTCAGTATCTTGATTCACTCAGTATCTTGATCAGGGCTTCCTCCATTTACCTATACATAAGTCCATTCACAGTATCTAAACATGTACACAATACCTGAGTATAATTTCTTAGAATAATCACAATACTTTGAGTATAATTTCCCACAATATACACACATGCTGTACAAGTACCACACATATATATATATATATATATATATATATATATATATATATATATATATATATATATATATATATATATAAACCAGCAGCTGGGCTTGCAGGTGATGGAGTCTGTGTGAAGTGTATTGTCTGATGTGGGGCCACTGAGGGGCCTGTCCTGCATACTTTGATAAAACTCTGGGAAGTTTGCCAAGACCCACAAAGGGAAGCTGGCTGCACTGATTCCGTTTGTGTGATTATAGCCCTGAGAGTGGGTGTGAGTGGGTGTGTGTGTGTGTGTGTGTGTGTATGACAGACACGTGAAGATACGTTTTTCATTTTAGTGAATCTCTAAGGTGTCTGGGCAAGTATCGTAGTTGTAGTGCAAAACATAAAAATGAAAAATTTCAATTATAGGTTTTTGTATTACTTGTACCAATACCCTATTAATTCAACGCTGGTATAGGGACTATTGATGTAAATTTGTATTCTTGCTAACTCCTGCATGTTATACAAAATACAATAGATATAATATAAATGTCTGAAACAATTGCAAAAAATATTTGTCCTTTTGAGGTCATGAAAACATTTGAGGAGGTCTCACAGATTTTTTTAAATACTTTTTTGGGCATTTTCTGTCTTTATTTTGAGGACAGCTGAAGACATGAAGGGGAAAATAGAGAGGAATGAAATGCAGCAAAGGGCCGCAGGCCGGAGCGGAAGCTGGGCCAGCTACGACGAGGAGTAAACCTCTGCGTATGGGCGCCATCTCTACCAATTGAGCTTTCCGGAATGACTGATTTTGATGCATGTACTGTATATGATTGAGCGTCAACCATGCTGTGATTGATTGATTATGCACATATGGGTAATGTTTGCATAGTGAAACAGAATGGTTATTGTTTTAAAATTGGAAGACCTAACCAGATTTGGGGATTATTGTTATCTGCAAGCCTGCCTAGCTGTAAATAGTTTATTTGAGGAAGAAAAAAAAAAAACAGGGAAAAGGTGGTGTTTGTAAAGAAATTGTGTCTTTCGCCTACACATTCACGACTTTTCTGGACTGGACTATTATTTCCCTCTGTCATTCCTCTCTGTTATATCTTTAAGACCAATATTTTCGTCTCACATTGTCTCTGCCTGAGGCTTTATAGCTTTCAGGCTGTGCATCTGTTTGAGTTCCAGCTTAAGGTGATTTTAGAGCCCAAATCCCTTCCAGCTCCAGCTTTGTAGCAGGGATCCAAGAGTGCCACATCATCATGTGGCTGTTTTGTAAAATATAGTCCATGTTCTCATAAAAAGATAATTATTACATACAAACATTATCACAAATAAAACTATAAGAAATCTATAAATAAGTAAGTAATGATAGTGACAAACAGTGTTTCCGCTTAGGGCAAAGATGCTCATTGATGAAGGCATAGCTGGGTTACGGCTGCACCACTTCTCCATTACAAAAGCAATTGCTTGGAAAATTCAAACAGCATTCTTTTTTTAGTCATCCGAAGACACAAGCATGGGTATGGTTAGGGAATTTGAGCCTATCTGAAACCACATTGCTCTGGGCACCACTTGATTACTGTAATTTGTACTGTTATAGACCTTCTGTAGCACTGCATCCCTATAATCAATGTCACTTTGCAATAGGGAGCCAATGAAAACCTGCAGGATTGGGTTTTCTTTATTTGCATGGACAAATGATGAATGGATATTGATTTTCTTATGTTGTTGATTCTTAGTCTTGAATACATGAAGAGAATGGGGCTACAAATATACCTTAACATAATGTGTTGTCATTAATATGAAACGATTGTGAAGGATATTATGTTTCCATCAGAATGAAATGGGTGACAATGTAGTGACTAGGGGTTAGAAGAAGAATCAATTCAAAACTCCTAAAGGACTAGTATTACTTAGGGGCCTCTGGTAATTTGTAGTAATTGCGGAGGTCTTCTGTAATCATAGTCCTGTGCAAATCTGCCATTTCGGTAATTTGTCAAGTAAAACTTCCACTGCAAATGACCTATAGAGGTTATGTGATATTATTCTCGGGTGAATCGGCATCTTTGTGATTTAGGGTTGTATTGGCTGGGTTGGCAATTATAAAAGAACATTTTGACATCATATAATGTCAGTAAATTTGAGTAAATGACAGACTTTGCTTCTCCCATGCGAGTGTGCCACACGGAACACAGATGCAGGGGTGTAATTTCTAAATCACATGTGGTCCTCTGTACTGGTAATACTCCTTGTTGTGTGCAAATAGGGCTTCAGATTGATCGCAAAGTGTCTCTTGATTACGGCTCGGTACAGAATGGTCAGTAATCGGTAATTCACCTGTACATCATAGAGAATACAGAATTAAAGTGCTTGAGCCCCACCGCAATGTGCCTACAATATATGCATGCACGTTGTCATTCCCAACTCGTCTCATACGGACGCTTGGTCAGGACCCCTTGGTGTCACGGTCTGGTGCATTTTGATAAGTCTGTTGTGTCTTCCTTGTATAAACGAGCACAAGCTGCCGATTAGATATTATCAACAAGTCTATCTTATGATAGAGCATCAATAATTATTTGTTGACAAATAAGCCTTTATTAAAGGCTTACGTTAAAAATTATGGCCAATGAGCCAAAGTTCAATGTTTAAAGTTTTTGTAAATGTGAAATGTAAACGCAAAAAATATGTTATGTATATTCATCTGTGTATTTTCATTTTGGTGTATTACACATAGGTTTTGTTTTCAAAGTAGCAAGTAGTCAGATTGTGAGAAAAAGAGTCATGTAAATGTAGAGGGAGATCTATGTAAAAAAAAAAAAATATTTTGATGCATCAATTAATCATTGCATTGTAGTCCTCTGAATCGGAGTCTAATTGTGACGTCCCTAGAGAAGACACAAAAATATACTACACGTTGGCGTGGATATGAATTATTAAGCTTTGGTCCTTATTGAAAGGTCGTGTGTAGCCACTCCCTACAGCATTTCCTTGCTATATCGTCAATTTTAAAATAAATTGGACCAACATTTTCAAAAAACCTGCTGTATTGAAGATTAAAGGTACTATAGGTAGGATGGTGAAGATCTAGGATTTAGCCAAAGAATTTGAACATCGACAACTTTGCAGTTGCTCCCCCACTTTCTGCTAAAGCCCAAACGGTGTCCTAAGCCCCTCCCCCCATGAGGAACAATGAATTGGCTCGTTCGAGATGAACTGACCCTCACCTGTAAAGTAGACAAGAGCAGGCGGCAGTAGCAGGGGGCGGGGACAAAAAGCTGCGGTAAAGTCAGACAGTTTCCAGCCAATTCTAGCCGCCTTCAGGCTGGACAGGAAGTGACAAAAACCCTGTGGTGCGACTCCGATTTAATAAAATATAATCAGACCCACATATCAGCTGGTACACAGTCTTTAGTTGTGTTAATCATGACAGAGTAGCTCTCAGAATGTTCTACATGCAATCTGTTGCTGATTTTAATTAACAACAGACTGTAAATGATCAGTGATCTGAACATATTTAGTCTCTCTGACTTCTTAACGTAACTATCAGCCACACAGCGTGTGTTCTGTATAGAATATGACTTTAAATCAGACAAATAGCAATTAAAATCCCCCCGAAGTTCATATAAAATGTCATCATGTTGAGTTGATTGTGAGCCAATCAGGTGTTAAATCAGCTGAGAGGCAAGCGTTTCCCAGCATGCTCTGGGTCTGCCTGGTTCTTGCAGTCAGTGAAAAGCAACTGTGCTGCCTGCGTCTCAGAACTGCGGCCGCCTTGCTCTCGTGAGATTAGCATTGCCTATGTGTGCATGACGTCAGTGTAAGTCGGGATCAAGTCAGACATAAATCTAACCGGCATGCAACGGGCGCCGATCGCCGGTGATCGATTCTGCACAGATCTGGGTCATTTTGAAAGAGCCTAGTGTGTGCCTGAGCAGTGACTGACATGCAGTAAAACACACTCCCTGGCCCTGATTGGTGAAAATGAACAGGGAGCGGTGGATTTTTGCAAATTGCACCACAAGCTGTAGGTGGTGCCAGAGGAGCCAGATTTTTTATAATGTATTTATACTCCAACGTAGGAAAATATTTATAGAGGTGATAACTGTAGGGTCACTTTCCCATAGACATCCATGGAACCAGTGAAGGTTCCCCCTACTGGAAGTTAGATGGAAAGGAAGCTTTATCCATTATTTCACACAGTCTATGGGTGCTACTAAGACCTGACTGTAATGGTACAAAGCAATTGATTGGCCCATTTTAGCTGTGCAAAGTTTGTGTAGTGTGCCTTTATTTGCAGCAAATTGTCAGTGTAATGACTTTACAATTGCTAATTAGCTTGTTAGCTAGCAACAGACTGACACAAATACAAGCACTGCACACATTCAAACTGTAACTTTTTACGGGTGGAGTCCTACAGCATGAGATAATTGATACCCTAACCCTTAGACCTAAAGGATTTGTGTTTCATTCAAACACACATTAAGATCTTGGATGTTTTGATTTGAAAGCAAATATGTAAAAGAGAAAACAGCTAGTAAATTCTGCTGCTGTGTTAACTGCCCAGGACAACTCCATGCACCCTTTTTCTACAGATGATAGCAATTTATTGGACACTGAGGAGACTGCAGAAACCATCCAGACATGATGGGTGCTCCAGTTATGTTTGTTTTTGTCAAAAACACTTATATCAGAGACTCCTTCTAGAATGGACTTATCTCACAGGGAGACGTTGACCCTGTCACATGCTTTCAACAAACATGATACTGTGTCGTTTTTTTTTTGTTAGTCAGACATATATTGTACTTGACAATCCTTACTTTGACACTCAGTTGAAGTCTTTCATTATACAATTGCATAATCTGTTTTAACACTTAAAGAATGACTTCTGACATCTAACATAGACCAATTTTAGTTTTCGGAAGAAATCTTAAACTTCTTACTTTCACACTCAGCTGAAGCTTTTCATTACAGAATGGTATACACCATTTGATTTAAGTAACACTTACAGAATGACTGCTGACATACATTTTATATTACAGATGAAATCTCAAACTGATAATTTAAATCCATCTCTGAATTTATTACTCCATGCAGTGTGTCACAGTGACCATTGTTTTATCTCAGTTGAAAGCAATATTTCACATGTTGCCACTCTCAAAACTCCACCCGAATGTATGAGAGCTTTTAGAATATACTTGAGCCTGGGGCAGCTGTACTCACCAACTCATGTGGAAAGAAAATTTCATCAACTCAACTGCAAAAATAAGACATTTCCAATGTCATGCCTATCATTTCTGCCCTCAGGGTGAAAGGGCATCAGCAGAGTGCTGCTGAATACTTTAGTGAGCTCAATTTATTTAAGATGAATGAGAAAAGCCTTTGATGTTTCAGCTTAAGGGAAAGTGGTCTTTTAGCAGCTCAGGAATCAATGAAAGCAGCCCTTGAGTATATAATATTACTGCTGTTGTCAGATCCTTATATATGAAAAATATAAATATGTTAAGTTACGCAGCAGCTAGGAGAATATTCAAATGAAATAAATTGCTCTGTTTTTATTGACGTAGTTCAGACAATAGGTCAAGTTGCATGTTGTTTGAATCATGTGTTTACATGGAAATAAATGTCATTTTTTTTTATCATTCGGGAAATAATGTTTAGATGGCACACAGAGAAAGTAGACTGGCTGAGGAGCACATTCACCTCTTTCTCTCTCTCTCTCTCGTTGTAGTTATATACGCTTTTATTTGATCATTTTATCATTTTCTTTCAATATGAAGTGTACGTTAGAGTGTACGTTAGAGGATTACCTATTCTTGGATTTTGCATTTCTGGGTTAAAGAAAAATTTTAGGCTGAAAGCACAAAATGTTTCACACTGTCCGTTTCAACTGATCATTACGTTACATGCATCAAAACAACACAAATTACATTTAACAACCAGGAAACAACCTGATAGCCAGATCACTCAGAGGTCGGGAAAGAAAATGCCTTCCTTATAACTCAAGCTGCTTAGCGATTGTTTTGAGGTAAAAAGACACCTTATAAACTGACAAATTCATAAATATTCATGCCTTTTGTTTGTAGGTCATTCAGAATCAAGACCTTAACAGTAACAGGCACAGTAACATTAAACAAGGCGGAGATTTTGGATGCAATATTGTTCCAGAACTCACCAACGGGAGAGCACTCCCAGAACATATGAAGATACAGTTGTGTTTATATAAATATTTTTGGTAGAAGTGATATTTCTACACATCAAATAATTTACTGAGTAAGTGTTGTAGAGTCAAAGAAAACCAACAGAGCCAAAAGTCATGACATGCATGCTGCTCGTTCTGTGTAATTGAATCGGTAACTGAAAGGGGTGTGTTCAAAATAACAGCAGTGTTCAATTAATGACGTGATTGATTCTGTAAAGAAAATGTGTCAGTTGATATATTGGTCGATATTTAAGGAAGGAAGGAAGCAAATGTTGTGCATGCTGGTTATAGTGCATTTCACAAGGAAATCCTCAGCAAAATGGCTCCTTCCAGACATTGCTCTGAGGAACAGCGGACTTTGATTAAAAAGTTGATTGGAGAGGGGAAAACATAAAAGAAGTGCAAAAAATGATAGGCTGCTTAGCCAAAATGATTTCAAATGCCTTGAAATGGCATCCAAAGCCTTAACAATGTGGGAAAAAAATGGTCAAATACAAATGGAATGGATGAAAGACTAGGCAAAATGGCAAAGGCTCAAACAATGATCAGCTCCAGGAAAATAAAAGAAGACTTAAAGTTACCTGTGAGTACTGCTACGGTGAGAAGAAGGCTATATGAAGCAAAGCTATCAGCTAGAAGCCCCCGCAAAGTACAACTGCTGTATGTACTGAATAGGTTGAAATTAGCCAAAAGACACATTGACTGGCCAAAGGAGAAATGGAGCAACATTCAGTGGACTGATGGCAGTAAAATTGTTCTTTTTGGGTCTTGGGAAAACAGACAGTTTGTCCTCTGACCCCCCTGCACTGAATTCAAGCCCCAGTACACTGTGAAGACAGAAAAGCATGGTGGTTATGGGGATGTTTCTCATAATGACCCAAAACACACCAGTAAGGAGCAAAGTCTTGGTTTCAGATTAACCAGATTGATGTTTTGGAAAAAATGCTGTTTCTGAGGCCCAACCCAGTAATGCAAAGGAATTGTGGGATGTCCTGGGCTGGAATACCTCTTTACAGATGCCAGAAGTTGGTCGACTACATGTAACACAGATGTGAAGTAGTTCTCAGAAATATTGGTTATGCAACTAAATATTACTGCAGTGATTTAAAGTAAAGCTAAAAGTAAAATAAAATGTTTTTATTTTATACAATAAATGTTTGAGTTTGAAAAGAAATGCAAATACTCCTATTTTTTTTAACAGCTTAATGTTCCTTTTTCTTCACTTTCTGTAAAGGTAGAAGACAAACTTGATAAATTTTGGTCATGTTTTGATTTCAAATTGAATGTGCAATGTTCCCTACGTATTGATATTATGGAGAAAAAAAAAAGAGAGAGCAGATATCACCAAGAACTGATAAAGCCTGGATACCATACCACAGGTTTTAGGCTACACAGTAAATAACTTCTGAACAGGATGGGTGGGCAAAGGCACGCCTTGAGTGCTGATTGTAACTCAAGGTAAAAGAAAAAAGAGGAACGTGAATGCATACTGCAAGTCAAAAATTATTGCCTTGTTCATGCAAACATAATAAATTAAGTTAGTTTTTTCTTTGTATAAAAATCATTGTGTAAGTTTGTCACGGCCTGTACCGCTGCAGCCAGTCAGCTGCTAAGATGCAGGACTCTATTACTCTATTTATATGTTCTTTTTAATACTGTTACTGAAAGTTTCGGTATACTGCTGTATATCTATTTTTGCAGCTCTGTGAATAACAGCTTTCATAGACAAAATAGATTGGTATAATCCGTAACTACAGACATGTCTCCTTCGGCCATCTCGCTTCTTCCTTCTCTGTTGACATAAAAATGACAATCTCTAGCCTATCAGGGTTTTACAAAACACTTCAGCATAATATTTATTTTTATGACCTGACCTCATGATATTATAAAAGTGCAGGAGCACACTCTTATACACATCAAATATGTTAGGAACAGCTGATTTGAGGTCAGTAAAAGCTTCAATGGCCATAATCACTGCTCCCCCTGGTGGATACATAAAACATTGCAACTGGTTTCCACACAGCAAGTATTGCAGAGGATTTTATTCAAGCCAAGGCTAGAACACGCTCCCACCGGGGATCAGTCACGCACCTGCCTGAGCCCCGGCACGAAGACTTATAGAAATATAGAAATTATAGATGGCTTCATCTGTAAACAAGAAATTATAAATTCTACACATAAGGGCTTTAAAGAGAAGTTGGTGTTTGTGGCCGACCAGTCTAGTATTTTATCAATTTTACTTGTAGCAATTTCAAATTGAGTTTAACTTATTTAGCTTATTTAATTAAACTTCTGACTAAACTACATAAAGGTACTGTTTCACATCTAATATGCCACTGTATCATCTGAATTCTGTTTAAAAAACTAAATGAACATGTAGGATGCTGCTCCAAGGCATATCAGATGAACATGAATCATTTAAAGATCGTAAAAGTAATTTTTGCCAAGCTTAATTACAGTTGCCTGTTCTGAAGGGATTTGAGACAGTAATTGGTGACTGGTGATTGAGTCTTTTTTATCTTAATCAGGGAGGGATAAGCTGCTACAGCTTTAGTTCTAGACTGAAGTAAAGGACCCACATGAATTTGGTAGAGAAGTGTTTGGTGTACTTTATCAAGTTAAAAAAGTTTAATAACAAGTGAAGAATAGTGAGAGACACTAGACCACAGAGAGCACTAGAAGCACTTTTAAGACTTTTAATGCTTGCATATATGTAGCAAGCATTCTTACAGTTCTGCCCCTTTTTAAAACAATGTTTAGCCACATTAGCAGCATGTCTCCCAGATGGTCCAGATTTTAATATCTTCTTTTTTTGTCATTTACCTTTTATTGGGTTTACTTTAGTAACACAGATGCCAACCGGGCACCAAAGAAAGTTACACATAAAATAATTAAATAAATATACACACTTATCCACTGTACAATTACAGATACCCACTTACATAAAATACTTACTGTTAAACAAAATTAGGCCTTATAGGGTAAGCCATTTTGACCAATTTGTTATGGTTTTGGTGTCACGTCTTGTCTTTTATTTCCTGTTAATGACTATGTTTATTGTTTCATGTCATAGTCCGTGATTTCCCCCTTGTCTTGTCTAGTTATAGTTCCTGTCTTGTGTCGTTCCGTTACTGTCTGTTCTGTTTCCTGTTTTACTTTGACAGTCTGGGTTTTCATATTTTGTTTAGTTTTACTTCCTGTGTTTTCCCGCTCTTGTGATTACCTGATGTTTTCCACCTGTTTCCCAGCCTTCTTGTCACCTGCCGCTTGTTTCCTCGTTACCCAGTGTATTTATTCTTGGTGTTCCCCTGGTTATTTGTCAGATTATTGTAGTGTTTGTGCATGCCTGTCATGACTCCTTGTGTCAGTCTCTGTCTGGTTCCTTGCTCCCTGGCTTACCTTTGGTCTCTGTTTCTGCTCTTGTTTTTGGATTCCTGTTCTTGTTTTTTTACACTCCGGGTTTAGTTTGTACTATGCTTTTGTTTAATAAACCCTCAAGCTCAACTGTTGCCTGCCTGCTCTCTGCACTTGGGTCCACAATACTATGTAACACTTGACACAATTTTCATCAAAGATATCCCCTTTGGGCTCTCAGCTCAATTCTCTCCAGGGGGGGAAGCTTGGTGTCTGCAATTATGTCCCATTCTTTCAGTGTTACTGTTAGATTGCCATCTGCTTCTGATCTTGTTTCAATACTCAAATTATGATCTTTTTAAATTTTGAAAAGCAAAGGATCATTTAGAGTTTTTTGGTAATTAGCGTCTTTATATCCTTTTTGAAAATCTTCTAAGATCTCCACTCCCAGTGTGATTGTCTTTTGGAATTCTTTTTGCCCAAAAATTCTGATTTGTAAATACCTAAAGTAATCCTGACTCTGCTAATTCAAGTTGTATTTAACACTCTGAACCCGAGAGACTCGCCCACATGCAAAAACAGCACCTCTGATTCATAAATTTAATCATTTAATAAACATAAATGATAGAGACTTACCAAAAATTGCATCTAAAAGCTAACGAGTTAGTGGTTACGGAGGTCTTTTCCCGGTCCTTCTAGCCTCTACAGGTGATTTTCTATCCAGCCTGGAACTTGTGCCTTTTTCGGGGTCGTTGAGCATTAAATGCATACCGTTACATCCAAGATTTATCCACTTCATGTCCATAATTCATTGCGTTTTTGCTCATTACTGCTGCTACCTCCCGCTGCTCCGTGTCTGCTCTGTGTTTACGGAAGAAAAGGCATAGCATGCCCATATATGAGCGATAACGTCACCCAAACAGTATGGAGTCCTAAAGAGGTCAATCTTCCCAGTCACACTAGGGTCCCACTAGTCTTGTATGCGATCAAAGATTCTATAGCGGAACAAGGTAGATATCTACTGTTTTATAGAGGAAAATGGCCCCACTGGTTTGGGATTTGGCATATATTTGGGCCTTTTTTGAAGAATTGTAAATGGTATGTGCTTTATATGAGTTATAATGTTTATGTTTATTTTTGCATATATAACTGTTTTAGACACACAAATGCTTGTGTAGCATTGCTGTGGGTGTAATATCCATAAATATGACATTATTATGTTGAATATTGGCATAAGTGAATGTCATGAAACAAGTGTCTGGACATTCTTTGAAAAAATGTATGTATTTTGTCAACTGTATAAGTTATAATGATTATTTCTTCACAGTGTGACTCCCAAGATATATGAGAATGTGTGTGATATCAATACATATCTGGAAGATTCATGTTCCGTTTTATTTATGTATTTGTCTTTAAGGTCCTACAACCATTTTTAACATTCAAGTGACCTCACTGCAACCCAAATATTCTAATAACCCAGTTTGTCCTGAAAAAAAATTATGTTCATATCTTGACTGTAGACAACAGGGTTGATGCTTTACAAGCTTTTTTATAAAATAAATCCAGACGGACAATGAACTGTAAAAATGGCTTTAGGGTTCAAAGGGTTAAGGTCCTGGAAGCTCAAAATCATGCCTTGATTTAGAAGTGTACAGTACGCAGTAAGACAATCTCCAGTCCAGCTCTTTAACCTTGTGTCATCATTACTGGGGATGAAATCCAGGTCATGGGCAAACCATTTGAATATTTAAGTCCTACTCTTCAATTGGTGCCTTATAATTATTAATTCCATACCTTCAGGTTATCCAGGGTTTATTGGGGTCTGGAAGATGAGATTTAATAAGGGGTCTCCAACTAATATGCAAATTGGCAATCCTTTCCCCATTGAGCTTTCTATCTCTTTCCATCATGATCTATAGCTGGGTTTACCCCAGGCAACTAGTGGTAGAATTTGTGTTGCTCTTTGATAATCTTAAAAGGTTACTTTTTCATGTCATCTGATCAATCCATAGGGTTCAAAACTGGTCAACAATTACCTTTTGAATGTTACTTATGAAAAAAAAAACAGGTTCTAATTGTTATTGCCATTGTTATGGCTATTGTGACCACTTTGTTCGGCTCATTTTATGTGTAGGATGAAGGCATGTTAGATGGGTGGAAGAAGCCAGCGGCTGCAATGTCCCTCCGCTCTGCTTCCTACTGCTGGGAGACTTCCTTGCAAAGAGAATGAATGACAGTATGGGAGATGAACAGTCTGGTTAGCCATCTTCCGGTATCCAATGTCTTCCCATCAGAGGGACTGTAGGCTCCGTTCGGTTCTGCGGCTGTTGATTCAGGCAAACACTTTTTGTTGTAGGTATCATAGCAATGTTTGTATCCAGTTTTCCCTTTAGGAAAAGAATAAGCTCCAGTGTTGCAATCAGTTAACAGACATAAGACATAATGATGCAGAGCAATGTCAAGGTTGTGAATTCAGGCCTTAACTGGAGCATTTACATTGGATACAATACATTATTACTATTACCTGTCTCGTTAAGCTATTGCCTGCTATTGTTGTGCTGTCCTTGAGCAAGATACTTTAAGTTAATGAAATAACTTGAACACACCTTGTCCTGCTTTTTACGTCCTATCAATAAACAAAATACTCAATGTTTACATTTAGATCTTTCAGCTCACTCTGCAGACATACAGTGCATGTGGTAATATTTAATCACAACATTCTGTGCCCCCAGGAATATTGACAATGAAAACAAGATAAAAATAACTTTTAATCGCTTCATATGAAGTTAATTTGTTAACAAAGGTTCGGGAGTAGGGCCAGGCCTAAACCACACCTCCAATCACCAGACAAACCTAAATATACCGGGCTGCGCAGCCAAGCTTGTGTCTCTGATTGCTTGACGCGAGAGGGTCAGCGTTCCACGCTCGCAGTCTTTGGTCCGGAGCTACGGCTAAGCTCACTTGATGTCAACAACAAGCGGTATGACGAACTATTCGGAACAGGGCATGTTTCAGGCACGCCTCAGCAGTCGGATCCCGTCATGTCTCAAATGTGCCGATTGCTGTCAGCGGTCACCATGCCTCGGCTTTGCCCGGATCTCCATTCCTTCGTCGAATGAGCCCCGGCTCCCAGCGGCTTCAGCTTCGGCTTCAGCTTCAGCTTCCAGCAACTCTCAGGCTTCTTCGCCTCGGTCTGTAAGGTCGGAAAAATCAGAGCCGAGGGGATCGGCGGCTACCCTCTCCTCGTCATCCGCCTTCCTCCCGTAGAGGCGCCCGTTACTCACCTCTGCACAGCTTGCCCTTCTCCGTGGTGCTGCCGTGTATACCTCCACAGATGACAACCGATATCAGAGACTTCTCCGTGACCCGCCTTCAACAGTGCTTCAATGAGACCTGTCCTGCATTGTACCGGCTCTTCCTGGCCTCCGTTGCTGCCCCGGAGGCGGCACGGCATGTCTCACCAGCTATTCCTGGCGAGGGTCAGATCGTGCTCCCTCTGCTTGTCATGTCTCAGGCAATCTCTGCCTTTTCATCCCCTTGTTCGCAGGCTTCACAAGACCCTGTGCACATGCATCCCTTCCTCTACCCTTCCTTCAACTGTTCCTGGCCGATCGGCTTCTGCTCCCTTCCTTTCCGAGCTGGCCGCACTGCAATTCCAGTGCCATATCCAGCAGCTCAAGGGGACCTACCTACTATCGTGCTCGATGATTCTTAGCCTTCTTCTTTTCAACTGGTCTGTCCTTACTCCCATTCCCCCCATGACCTGTGTCATTGTCATTATGTGTTATTCACGCTCCTTCGGCATCTCAATTATGCCATTTTATTGGTTCTGTAAGCAAATTCCTTCTTGTATAACCTTTTGTCCACTGCCGCTGCCATCCCCTCTTTCCACGTTAGCGTTATCTGGGACGGTGCGTGCAAATGCACTTCTGGCGGCATTTCCAATAGATAGTACCCCCCCACTAAAGCACGTGATGACGGCACAATGTCCACGAGTAGGCTCGTAGAGACACGGCAATTCCTGTTTTTCACCTTTTATGAGGCAAAATAAGTGGCTGTTAAAAAGTGACATTGGCGGGTGGTCAAAAAAGTTAACTTAAGGCCCTGATGCTGGTTATAGTGCATTTCAGCCTGAAATACTCAGCAAAATGGCTTGTTCCAGACATCACAGAGTGTGTTCACTTACAGCTTGAGGCTGAGTTGAGGCAGGAACAGCGGACTTTGATTAAAAAGTTGATTGGAGAGGGGAAAACGTATAAATAAGTGCAGAAAAAGATTGTCTGCTCAGCCAAAATAATTTAAAAGGCCTTGAAATGGCATCCAAAGCCTGAACAATTTGGGAAAAAACACTCAGTCAACTACCATTGGAATGGATGGAAGAACAGGCAAAATGTCAACGGCTCAACCAATGATCAGCTCCAGGAAAATCAAAGCAGACTTAAAGTTACCTGAGTACTGTTACGGTCAGGAGAAGGCTATATGAAGCAAAGCTATCAACTTTTGATCACATACCAGGGACCATGGCTCAGTTTCAATACATCAGAATACTTGAAGAGGTCATGTTGCCTCATGCTGAAGAGGAAAGGCCTTTGAAATGAGTTTTTCAACAAGACAAGGAGGGGGGTGGGGGACATAAAAAATGCTGTTTCTGAGGCCAAACCCAATAAAGCAGAGGAATTGTGGGATGTAGTTCCATGGTCCTGGGCTGGAATACCTGTTCACAGGTGCCAAAAGTTGGTCGACTCCATGCAATGTGAGTAGTTTCATGTGAAGTAGTTCTCAGAAATAATGGTTATGCAACTAAATATTAGTGCAGTGATTCAAAGTAATTTCATACAGGTCATTTTATACAGGATTATGTAAACAACAACCTCCCACGGCCCATTTTTGGACCTAATTTCACATAACGTGATGACATTGTAGCGAGTGTTTGCAGTGATGCACATGCGTGCACACATTCGTTGAGGTTGTGGCTTGTTTCGAAGGTTATTTAGCCACTGTTCCTATGGTGACATGTTTACGTGCAGTATTCAACTATAACTCACCACTCAATCAAATGTTAAATGGTCTTTGTGAATACGTTTTTATGTTGAATATCACGCACCAATCAGGGTAGTAGTTTGAAATTGGTGTAACATTGGGTAATATCGGCAAAGTTTCTGTTTTGAATGGTTTAATTTACCTACTTGTGCCAAGCAAATGTAGAAACCCATAGACCCTAACCCATAGACCTGGGGGAGAAAAAAAATAATTCAGGGGCTACTGGCAACTTTTAAGGTGTAATGTTTTCTCTCGTTACCCAATGCTTGGGTTGATGTCAAGAATCAACTTAACTGTCTCTTTGAAAACTTTGACCATTTGATGGTCCCGCTACACGTCATGCGATGCCGTGTTCATCCTGCCACGCTCTGCTGTGCCTTGCTACGTCCTGCTGTGCCTTGTAATGCCGCACAGTGCCCTGCTATGCCATGAACTACTACAAACTACTATTTTTTTTCTATTTTTGATATTGCCACTCTTCATTCTAACCCCAACCGCCTACCAAGAGCCTGGGTCTGTCTGAGGTTTCTGCCTAAAAGGAAGTTTTTCCTCGCCACTGTCGCACTGTTGCTTGCTCTGGAGAAAACTACTAGAACTGTTGGGTCCTTGTAAATTCTGGAGTGTAGTCTAGACCTACTCTATCTGGTCTAGACCTACTCTATCTGTAAAATGTCTCGAGAGAACTCTTGTTATGAATTGATACTATAAATAAAATTGAATTGAATTGATTTGTTTTCATCTGCTTTCTTACATGACAAAGGCTTCAGTAATGTTTGGATCTTTAAGCGCCTAAATAATGTAACCATGTAAATACATTTTTATTGTAGGCCTTTATTTGATAAAGCTGCTCAGGACAGGAAGGCTACTGTGGTAAGGACTCAGCCTTTATACATGGGACTCTTGCTCAACCAGGTAAGCTACCCAGGCCCCCCATGCATATGAATAATAACCTGGGTTACGGATTTGACAATATTGTATTTCCTCACTTTGAGAAAAAAAATGGTAATCAATAATTATTGGCACCTGGGCAATGGGGAACTTTCACATTCTATGTATGATTCAATCAAGCCATGACTGTACAATAAGCTTATGAATGTTACATTAAAGTCAGCTTCAGACAGGAATATCAGAGACAGTATCTCTTTTCTACCTCCATATATCAAACAGATTTGAACCTAGGTCTCTGAAGTGTCAGTCAGGAAAATCCAAGAGTTTGATGAGGGAGTAAATCTGTGCCTTGATACCTGCTGTTTCTCTGCAAGCTACACAAACAGGTGGGTGACGACTCAAGGGTCAGCTTGACCAGGGTGAGGTGAGGAGTGGCAAAATGAACGCTGTGAATTTGGTGTGCTTGCTCAGCTCACACCGAACACGCCACATCTCTCCTTTGTCCCATTCTCATATTTTTTTTTTTCTCTATGTATTTGTTTCCTGCAATAGTTGTGAGTGTTGCTCTGTGAAAAGTCTCATTTGAAAAGCTCTCCAGCCTCTCTTCAGCTGTGAGTGAACACACTCTGTGATGGGTGGCGTCACTGATGTGACCTGAAGATGTTGAGGCAATCCTCTCACGTTCAACTTGAGCTCTGAAAGGAGCGTGGGCATAAACTCTTTTACCATGTTTGACGGTGATATGCTGTAAGAAGTCCGGGAGTTGTTTGCCTCAGCACTGGGGTAATGGAAAAAAAGGACAAGTGAAAATGCATAAGCAGAGACATTTCTTTTAATTTCAATTTTATGTATACAGTCAAATCATAATGGGAGTTAACTCAGGAATTCTTTGTGGAGAGAGTGATGATGAATGAAAATACAGGTTTGATGCAGGAAACATTGACAATTTCACAAAGAAATGTAAAGATCTAGTGTGTAAAAAAATGGTTACTTTCATTCATGGTAAACAAAGAAATAATAATAATAATAATAATAATAATACATTCTTTTTAAAGAGCTTTTCCAAACAGGTTACAAAGTGCTTAACATATAATTTTCAATAGAAAATAAGTAATCAGTTAATATAATTATGATAAAAAAACGTAAAATCATTAAAAAGCAAGTCTTCATTAGTGACTTTTTAACATTACATGTCACGCATTGATGGCACGTGGCCACTACTTATTTGTCTCATTCCCACGCCTTAACGCGTGGCTATTATGGCTGCTGCTTGTACCTTTCTTAATTCTTGTTATCTGTACTCTTTGGTTATCCAGATGGGTTTGAACCCTCCCATTTCCTGCTTGAGGCAAGAAACACTGATTGGAGCGGCTCCCGGTCTCTCCCTCCAATCCTGAAGAAACAATCAGGTTCACCTGCATATAAATATGGTGCCTGGTCTGCTGTATGCTTTGCTGAAAGCTCTTTTCAGTCCCTCCAGGTTTTTACAATGTCTCGATCGCGCCAAGTCAAGTGAATTCAACCAATCACCGTGACTTTGGTGCGACTCGCAATTTTGACCAATTACCGCAACTTTTTCACACCAATAATCAGAGTTTCACGCGCCTTCAACCAATCCCAGCAGTCCCACGTGCCGCTGCTCACAGAGCCATATGCTGTGGCTGCTCAGTTCCCCCCGCGACTGATGCGCGCGCACACACACGCGGTGGATGCAGGATAAACCGGAGATGAGACGCACAGGATGACCTAAATTTAGGACAGCTCCGATCGTTATTGTAAGTGCAATGAGAAGTTAAAGTCCAATAAGTCCTTTATCAAACCGTATGAGTCATGCCAGGTTAGGAAATTAACTAACAATGTAAAGATCAACAAGCCACCGACTCATATTTCATTTATTCGTGCTGAAAAAATAGTTTTCCTTATTTGTATACAGGTAAAAGCCAGTAAATTAGAATATTTTGAAAAACTTGATTTATTTCAGTAATTGCATTCAAAAGGTGTAACTTGTACATTATATTTATTCATTGCACACAGACTGATGCATTCAAATGTTTATTTCATTTAATTTTGATGATTTGAAGTGGCAACAAATGAAAATCCAAAATTCCGTGTGTCACAAAATTAGAATATTGTGTAAGGGTTACATTTTGAAGACACCTGGTGCCACAAAGTAATCAGCTGATTAACTCAAAACACCTGCAAAGGGCTTTAAATGGTCTCTCAGTCCAGTTCTGAAGCCTACACAAACATGGGGAAGACTTCAGATTTGACAGCTGTCCAAAAGGCGACCATCGACACATTGCACAAGGAGGGAAAGACACAAAAGGTTATTGCTGAAGAGGCTGGCTGTTCTCAGAGCTCTGTGTCCAAACACATTAATAGAGAGGCAAAGGGAAGGAAAAACTGTGGTCAGAAAAAGTGTACAAGCAATAGGGATCACCGCGCCTAGTCAAGATTGTGAAAAAAGGGTGTGGACAGCTGCTGGAGTCAGTGCTTCAAGATCCACCACCAAGAGACGCTTGAAAGACATGGGTTTCAACTGCCGCATACCTCGTGTCAAGCCACTGTTGACCAAGAAACAGCGAAAAGCGTCTCACCTGGGCTAAGGAAAAAAGAGCTGGACTGCTGCTGAGTGGTCCAAAGTCATGTTTTCTGACGAAAGCAAATTTTGCATTTCCTTTGGAAATCGAGGTCCCAGAGTCTGGAGGAAGACAGGAGAGGCACAGGATCCACGTTGCCTGAAGTTTAGTGTAAAGTTTCCACCATCAGTGATGGTTTGGGGTGCCATGTCATCTGCTGGTGTCGGTCCACTCTGTTTCCTGAGATCCAGGGTCAACGCAGCCGTCTACCAGCAAGTTTTAGAGCACTTCATGCTTCCTGCTGCTGACCTGCTCTATGGAGATGGAGATTTCAGGTTCCAACAGGACTTGGCGCCTGCACACAGCGCAAAATCTACCCGTGCCTGGTTTACGGACCATGGTATTTCTGTTCGAAATTGGCCAGCCAACTCCCCTGACCTTAGCCCCATAGAAAATCTGTGGGGTATTGTGAAAAGGAAGATGCAGAATGCCAGACCCAAAAACGCAGAAGAGTTGAAGGCCACTATCAGAGCAACCTGGGCTCTCATAACACCTGAGCAGTGCCAGAAACTCATCGACTCCATGCCACGCCGCATTAATGCAGTAATTGAGGCAAAAGCAGCTCCAACCAAGTATTGAGTATTGTACATGCTCATATTTTTCATTTTCTTACTTTTCAGTTGGCCAACATTTCTAAAAACTCCCTTTTTTGTATTAGCCTTAAGTAATATTCTAATTTTGTGACACACGGAATTTTGGATTTTCATTTGTTGCCACTTCAAATCATCAAAATTAAATGAAATAAACATTTGAATGCATCAGTCTGTGTGCAATGAATAAATATAATGTACAAGTTACACCTTTTGAATGCAATTACTGAAATAAATAAAGTTTTTCAAAATATTCTAATTTACTGGCTTTTACCTGTATGTCACTTCTCCTATAAAAATGGTGAAACGGAAGGAACGCTATGCGAAAATTCTTAAGAGTTCTTGAAGATACTTCTCTAAAATGCTTCCAGTAGGTTTCAGGTGCACAGTCGTGAAGCCATAGCAAAGAAATGGCACAATAAGAAGTCAATACAACGGGATTTGGTGGACATCTGAGGTTAGGCCACTTGAGTAACAATTTGGAGGTCCAATAACGGACATAGAAAGATCAATTTGGTTAAATTGTGGTATGATTGTCACATCTCCACCTTTGGAAATAGCATATAGTCTTAAAAACTTAAAACTTAAAATTTTAAAGCAAACTTTTTAAAGTTTTTTTTTTAATCTTAACTTTTTAAGTTTTGCTTTTGAGTTGGTCCAACAATAATTTTTAAATTTGCAGTAACTCACAACAATAAAGTAAGATTACTTTAAAACCTTATCTTAACCAAATTAAAAGTCGCAGTAACTGATAACAATACATTGTGATTTAAAACCCATATCTCAACTCACCTTCCAAGTTGCCGGAACTCATGATTGTGCTTTCTAACAGCTTTCAAACCCAGGTTAGGGTAATTTTAATATAACCAAGATTACCCAAAAGAACTGACTATAGGAAATGGGTAGAAAAGGAGACAAACAAGTTAAGTGTACAGATAGAGCTGTGTTTGTTACTAGCAGAGAAAAAGTTAAAAGGATAGCTCATTATATTTGAAGTGTGGTTGTATGGGCTACCTTTGCATAGTTATTCTTTCCCCTTATGGAGATGGCCTTATAGTGCCGTCACTATAAGCAGTTTGAGGGCGACATCCCTGTAGCAGAAGTTATCCTTGTAGCGACTCACTCAACACTCGAAATCAAAGCTGAGGAGTTGGTGTAGAAACATATGGCCCAAATTACACTTTAAAAGTGCAAAAATAAACGCCTGTCTGGTGGCAAATTAAAGCAAAGTACAAGGCTGACGTCTGCAACAGCGACATTCTAACTACGCATAGGTATCTCATAGAACCAAATTAAAAAAATTCTTAGCTATTCCTTTAAATAAATAGTGTTGCCTGGACAATAGTTGTTGTGGATGTGAGTTAACATTCTTATTTGTTTACTTAAATACTAAATAAGCGAAGCGAACAGCAAAGTTAGATTATTTAGGCTGACAGACTGAGACGAGTGAAAATCGAGAGAAAATATGGAGAGGTAAAATATGGGAGGATAAAAGAGCAGTGGAGTGATAAAAGAAGTGATTAAAGGGTGGCAGAATAAAACCTGTAAATATAGGATTAATCTCAGATATTACAGATTTATATCAGTACGCAATTGGGCAGCATCAACGCCAACAATTAAAACCTGGCCCAATATTAGATGTCACACAGGCAAACTTAACACATTTGTTCTCAAGGGATCTGCCTCTTGCTGCCCAACATTGCCCACTGTCTTCTTCTAGAACAACAGCTACATTTGCAACTCTTGCAGGAGCCATACTTTGATCCTCCTCCATTGTAGTACGTATCCCCACAATTATGCCCTTTGTCTGCTCCTTTTCTGGGTCAGTATCCTTGTGATGTCAGACAGTAAAGACAAATATATGATTAGTACATCAACTGGCAGACGTTTTACAAGCTTTAGAGTATATGTACATGTTGTATTGTTGTAAGTACTTTTACTTCTTCCCCTGATTATAAGCATGCATCTAGTAGGGCTGTCAAAGAATTTTCTATATTTGAATATATATTTGAATTGTTAAAAAATAACTGAGATTTGACTATGAAAATATACAGTATATTTGACTATTGTAAAAGAGTAAAAAAACTAATTCGGCTATCTGCCTTGCGGTATCGTTCGTGGTCCACTGCTTCCTAAACTAAGATGATCTGGGGTTTGTCCCGTCCTGTCCCTATGTCTGGTCATTGTTTTGAGTTATATTCACATTTTCTGGTTTTCTAACAGCTGATTGGTTCAGAATTGACTCAACATGGTGGCTTATTAGATTGAGCGCTGCTCAACTATGTTGCACTGTCAATGTTCCTACTGGGTGTTCTGTGTGCAATTACTGTTCCTGTTGTAGAGATGTCGAAGTGCAAGTAAAGACCTGTGTATATTATTAAATACGTTCGTAGTATAACCCACAAACAGTCATACTAAAGTAGTACATTACATAGAGTCACAACAAACATGTTTTTGAATTGGAGAGATTTTAATTGATATTATTCTTATTTGAAGCCTTATTCAGGTAACAAATCACATGCTGTGTGGCTGTGTCAGCAACATATTGCATGTTGCTGACACAGCCACACAGCAACATATTGCATGTAGAACATTTTAACAGCTAATGTTACTTCAATAACGTTTTTAATAAATTTAGAATCGGACCTAACGGTATCTGAGTGATTCTGTCACTTACTGTTCTGTTTGAAGGCTGTTCACCACTACTTTTTGTGATGCTCCATTTCCAGTAGTGTTGTTTGCATGTGGACAAAACGACAAAGGCTATGGTTACGGTTAAAATACCAGTGTAACATTACCGTTACATGTGGACATGACCTATAACCGCCATCACGGTGCCTCTCTCTTGCTGTCTGCATTGTATTGGTGTATTGAGGAGTTGAGCCCCGCATCAGTCGAGCCAATAATGTACATTAGGCCCCACTCTATTGCTAACGTTGCTATCTGTCTTAAAAAAAACCTCCTTGCTTCTCTTCTGAATCAGAAGATGGGGAGACGCAGATGGAAGTGTGTCCATGTGTTGTGGCAGCATAATAAAGCTAACGCAATCTTTTCTTTTTACCTGTTATTTAGACATTATACTGCAATGTTAACTCATGTTAGTACAAATGCTACTTTAAAATAAAACACTGTTCCACAACACTGACTTGCATTTAACCCAATTAATAGCTTAACTGTTGGTACTAGGGTGTTTAGGTTTAAGCAACCGAAAGCCAAGCCTGTTAGAAATATAGAACGCCAGTAGCTAGCTAACGTTATTTACAAAATAGTATTTTTACTTACCGATCTGAAAAGACTTTCTGAAGTTGAAACGGTAACATTAGATAAGTTACTTCCTTAGACAAGTACCACATTTATCAGCAAACATTAGCTAACGTAACCTGCTAGCACACAATTAGATAAAGCTAGCAGCAAGTGGTAGCTTTGGGCCAAACTGTTGACAATAAAGTAACACTGCCTACCCTATCCACTAATTCATCATACAATTATAAAATTACACAATTTATATGTTAATTGAAAACCAGTTCAAATTTGCCTGTGTGGGCCAATTGCAGTGGGCTCCGGGTTCCATGCAGTTCCGCTGCCAGTAAAGGGTCCTAATGACTTCAAATGATTATCTTTAACTCGGAAACTTGGGTTTCACACATTTCACAACAAAGACATATGAGTTATCAGAACTTTTGCACTTGTACATACCAAATTAATGTAGTATTTTGTGATGACTTACTAAATTCTGTTGAATCATACACATTTCAACATTTGCTTGAGCAACTTAAATTTTTTTAATCAAATATTAATAATTTATATTTTCAATTCTTAGACACTTAAATACTTTTTCATTTCAACAAAATTTGAATTTTGACAGTATACAGTGAACCTAGCTTTCTGGTTCCTTAATAAGCATGGTTTAATGTCCTTCTATCCCCCAGATCCAACTCCTCTTTGTGTTTAACTCAAATCATCCAGCAAAAAGGATGTAATCCATTACTGTCTTCCCACCAGCAAAATCCTATGTATCAAATAAATAGAGCACTTTTGCTAATATTCAAGTGTATCATTTGCAAAACTACAGTTATGCAAGAGTTCAAACGTTGTATTTGTTGCAATTAGAGAGCATAGGCATAATGTACACCCCTCCGCCCCCATAATCAAAACTGGCTGTGGTAGTGAAGTCAAAGATTTTATGCGCAAATATGTTTTGTACATAATTATTTTTTTAAAAAGTCCTGGAACACATGTAATGTTTTAATTGTGCAGAAAGTTTTGAACAATACATCGGATAAATTGAATAATAATGATAATATTCACATTTTTAAAGACATTTGCATGCAAAAAAGGCACAAATTGTTGCAGAAAAATTCACCAGAATGGAGGAAATGAAGCATTTGATGCTCAACATTCCCTTGTCCAACATTTTTACGCCTGAGCGTGGCCTACCGTTACCTCAAGCCTGTCGTACAGTGACTGTAGCTAAAGCTAATTAGCAGCAAGATTCCTCCTTTTTCCGTTGATGACTACTACAAACTCCTTCAGAAGATTGCACTTCTGGAAACCAAGGTTCACCTATTAGAAGTGAACGTGGAAGTGAACAGATCTTGTGGAAATGAGACAACTTCACCATGGACCCAAAACAATGGACAAAAGCATGCTAACACACAGCTAATTAGCACCAAGAAGACTACAAAGAAACAGGAGGGCTGTGGAATGGGTAATAAATCAACAAGTGGTAGTTCTCCCTGGAACTTGTGTGGTGTAAAGCCTAAGAGTATATCATTTTGCTGGGAAATGGGAGGACGACTAACGGGCCGGGCACAGCGCCCTGAGATTTGTGATATGACCGGCTGTGGTCAAAGTGCCTCTTAAACCCCTGTACCTAGTCAGACACAGCCGTGGACAGCTGCAAAAGGGGAAAAACGCAACAAAATGCCTCCCCAACAACTTGGTGTGCAACTAGATAACAGATTTGCTCCTATTTGTTGGACACTGTACAACCATCTGATGACCGGGATTGCGTCTCATCGCCACACAGCAGGGTAAGGACTGAGAGCAATTCAAAAAGTAAAAAGCTAACAACTGGGCCTCAAACCCTGATTGTGGGTGACTCTGCTGTAAAAGATTTAAAAAACAGTAAAAACACCAATACTCTTTTCCCAAAGACACGGTGTCTGACTTGACCCAAAGTATCCCAGATATCATGGCAGAACACCCAACTGTGAAGAACATTATACTGCATAAAGGTTCACATGATAATGTAAAGCAACAGTCTGAATTGCAGAAACTGGACTTTATGGAACTGCTAAACAAAGTCAGCTCCTTAACCGCAGATGTGTTTATCAGTGGCCCTGTACCGCTAGTGAGAAGAGGAGCTGAGAGATTCAGCCGACTGTTGGCACTAAACAAATGGCTTTCAACTGAATGTATCATCCATTCTCTGCAGTGCATTGACAATTTTAACATTTTCTGGGAGCGCAGACATCTTTTTAAAGCAGATGGACTTTTCCTTAAAAAGCCAGGAGTAAAGCTGTTCACCTCCAACCTACTTTACTCTCTGCGCTACACATCTGCTCCCCCCGTAAAGGACACAAGACAAGACCAATCTAAACAAGAGGAAAACACAACAAAGTGCGGCAGTGATTCACCACAGCCCCCACCTCTGCACAAATTTGACCGTGGGAGACCACAGAGCAGAGAAACGAAACCTCAACTCCCCTTTTCACCCGTCCAGCACCCCTCAAACCCCCCTACCAACCCTGAACCCTTTGAGAAGCCATCACTGTCTTCACTCACCCTTTCCCCTCTTTCCCCTACCCCCCGGTTGGAGTTCACTGACCAGATGAAGCAGCTGGTAGTTGCTGGAATCAAATTTACACCCCTTCCTTCCCCCATTGCTCAACCCCGGGCAAAAGTAAAACGCCAGGCACCTCTGCCAGCATGTCAGTAAACTCCTTCCCCCCAGACTGAAAAGGACGCTTGTGTGTAAAATCCAGCAAGCATTAACTAATATGTGCCGGGCCTAGGCTCCAGGAATAGTGACACTCATAACTTTTCAAAGATGAGGAAGAATTGAAAACACAGGGCCCGTGCTCAATTTATGTTGTGATAGGCAATAGAAAAAGGATGGCAAATAAGCACTTAACTGCAAACTTAGCAAATGTAGCATCCATTCCTCGTCAGCCACAACCTGTCCCAAAAAATGAGAACACACTAACACTAGCTTTACTAAACGTCAGGTCTTTGGCACGAAAATAATTTTTATTCAATGATTTTATTATGAATGACAATCTAGATTTTATGTTTTCAACTGAAACCTGGTTAGACCATAATAACAGCGCTGCTGTTCTCATCGAGTCAGCTCCCCCTAACTTTAGTTTTATGAGAATAGAGTGAATAAGAAAGGAGGTGGAGTCGCCATTTTGTTTAACGACTCATTCCACTGTACGCAAATATGTTATGGAAATTTTGTTTCTTTTGAATATGTGGCTCTTCATTTAAGGTCGTCCCCTCAAGCGATATTTCTAAACATCTACAGGCCACCTAAATATTGTGCAAACTTCATTGATGACTTCACTGAACTGCTGTCTATGATCTGCATTAACTTTGATTGTGTAATCATTGCGGGTGATTTTAACATTCATGTTGACAACCCCTAGGACAGGGGACCAAAGAACTTTGTTGTGTTTTTGAGAAATATGGACTGACTCAGCATGTGACTGAGCCCACGCACAATAAGGGGCACACTCTGGACTTGATTGTCTCCAAGGGTCTGAACATTTCCAAGATTGTGGTGACTGACGTTGCTCTGTCTGATCATTCCTGTGTTTTCTTTAACGGCTCTATCTCTGTGCCCAAAAGTGTCCAAACAAAGATAATCAGAAAACAGTATATCACTGAAAACACCAGTGAAATATTTTTTCAGCTTTTCTCCTCCACACCCGCCCTCTCGGGACTCTCAGTCACTGAGCTTGTAAAACATTTCAACTGTAAAATTGCAAATGTTATTTATGCCATTGCTCCCACTAAGGTCAAAGTTGTCTCTGGTAAGAAAAGATCTCCATGGAGACATGTCCTATGGGTGAGAACAGGAAAAAGAGTGTCCAAAAGCTGAACGAAGGTGGCGAAAAATAAATCTCCTGGTCCATTATAACACCTATAAAGAGAGATTTCGCATTTATAATTTGGAACTGAGGAATGCAAGGAGGTCCTTCTTCTCTGATATTATCTCTAGAAACAATAATTCACGTGCTTTGTTTTCCACTGTCGATACGTTAACAAACCCTCCAGTACCAGTAGCATCTGAACTTTTATCTACCAAGGCCTGCAATGATTTTGCCTCCTTCTTCAAAGACAAAATTCAGAAGATTAGACAGTATATGTGTTGTCACAGTGTTCAAGCAAAACTAGTTCCAATATGACAGAATTTCATGCAATCAACCATAAAAACCTGGAGGACATTATACAACATCTGAAAACCTCCTCCTGTTGCCTTGATATTCTACCAACGGGTGTTTTCAAAAATGTCTCGAATTGTTTGGCTTCTGATTTTCTACAGATTGTGAACACGTCTCTTCTTTCAGGTATCTTTCCACAGGCCCTGAAAACTGCAGTGATCAAGCCACTCTTAAAAAATAACAATCTAGACATCACTATTGAGCAACTATAGGCCAATATCAAACCTTCCGTTTTTAAGTAAAATCATTGAAAAGGCAGTTTTTCAACAACTCAACCATTTCTTGTCACTAAACAACAGTTTTTATACCTTTCAGTTGTGTTTCTTACCACACCACAGCACTAAGACGGCTCTCGTTAAGGTCTTTAATGACATCCACCTTAACACAGATAATGGCAAAATTTCAGTCTTAGTATTACTTGATCTCAGTGCTGCATTTGACACGGTTGACCACGACATATTACTAGACCAATTGGAAAACTGGGTTGGCCTTTCTGGCTCAGTACTAAACTGGTTTGAATCCTACTTACAGAATAGGGATTACTTTGTGTCAATAGGTAATTATACATCTGAGCGTACAAATATGACGTGCGGAGTTCCCCAAGGCTCCATTCTGGGGCCTCTTCTGTTTAACATCTACATGCTTCCACTGGCTCAGATTATGGAAAACAACAAAATAAGTTACCATAGTTATGCAGACGACACACAAATTTACATAACTTTATCGCCAGGGGACTATAGTCCAATACAAAAACTGACTAAGTGCATCAATCAAATTAACGGCTGGATGTGCCAGAACTTTCAGAAATTAAATGAGGGAAAAACTGAGGTGGTTGTTTTTGGAGCAAAAGAGGAACGATTAAAAGTCTGCGCTCAGCTTCAAACAACAATGTTAAAAACAACAGACAAAGCCAGAAATCTTGGTGTAGTCATGGACTCTGACCTGAATTTTAACAGCCACATTAAGAATATTACAAAGTCAGCCTATTATCACCTTAAGAATATATCAAGGGTTAAAGGACTTATGTGTCAACAGGATTTGGAAAAACATGTCCATGCTTTCATCTTCAGAAGACTTGACTACTGTAACGGGGTCTTTACAGGTCTCCCTAAAAAATCAACAGCTGCAGCTGATTAAGAACGCTGCTGCTCGAATCCTCACTAAGACCAAGAGACTGGATCACATCACTCCAGTTCTGAAGTCCTTACACTGGCTTCCTGTGCCCCAAAGAATTGATTTCCAAGTTATTTTGCTAGTTTATAAATCACAACGGTTTAGGGCCAAAATACATTTCTGATCTGCTAGTACACTATGACCGGGGGGGTCATAGTGTACTAGCAGCTGAAGACCTTTCTTTTTGATGTTGCCTTTCTTTAAATGATGCTCATTTCTTTAATGTTTAATTTCTTATACTGCACTGTAACTTTTATTCCTGTGTTTTGTTTTTATTTTTTTAACTGTTTTTATTTATTTTTTTAACTGTTTTTGTGTAAAGCACTTTGAATTGCCCTGTTGCTGAAATGTGCTATACAAATAAAGCTGCCTTGCCTTGGAGTCCCAGACACCCCAGTTAAAATGTATTTCTCCTAATGTTGACATCGTTTTCGGTAGATAGGTGGAGATATCAAGCCCCACCATGTTGAACACAAAGTTAATGGATCATGGTTTAAGACATGAAATGCTGATGTTGAACCTTGCGCATTACAGCAGACTAGCTTTTTTAGCTCACATGCTTTCATGTTAAACGTCTTGAAAATTGAAGTAGGTTTTTTACATTCTTAAACAAGGCCACTTGGGGACACAAGTGTGTTTTCACATTTTCATGTTCATGTAAAAGTTGTATGTATTTCTTAGTGTTGAGTGGTGACGTGCTATGCTTGTACCTTCATCTGAGTGCTGTCAGCCAACATGCATTAGGGATTTTGAGGGGGGACAAAAAAGGGACAATATAAAGCTCAGTGAGTCTATTTGTTTTTTAATGAGTAGATGGAGTGTGTGTATTTGGCATCCATGTATAGCATGCATGCTGCATTAGTGTGTGTGTGTGTGTGTGTGTGTGTGTGTGTGTTTGCAGCTTCCCAGCTGTGTGTGAGAAAGTAAATGGATATATTTAGGTTTCGTCTTAGCAGCGGTTTTAGCTCGTCTCCTGCTGTTGAAGAGCTATTTGGTGAAAATGTGTTCTTCTGTTATTACGAGGCATGTGGCCATCTGAATAATGTATCCTGAACACTGCCTTGTTATGGCAGTGTATACAGTAATGTTCAAGGCCAGGCGGTCCAGAATGGCACCCTAATTTGTCGCCCTGTTCGCTGTTAAATATACATGAGTAGTGTAGTGGCTTTGTTTGTGAATTACATTAACTACAGCGATAAAAAGCTACTGCAGGTCTGTGGATGAAGACATTTGGGTTAATCAGGTGTTCACAGGGATTTGCATGGCAAGCAATTTCCACTGCGCAGTCTGATTGGCCGAAAAACCCATGTAGCTTGGCAACCAAGTCTTTAGTGGTTGAGTGTCAATTGTTGTGGTAGACAAATATTGCACATGTGTTTAGTTTAAGCTGAAGTAATAATGTTTTTTTTAAAGCTGGACCTGGCACACATGCACAAATTTCAATTAGAGCTGGTTGATATGACGACATATATAAACATTTTATTGTATTTAGTTATTTTTTATTTTTCTATTTCTATTGTTATAGCAGCATGGAGACATAAAAAAGAGGGAATTTTATGTGTCACAGCCGAGGGGCCTATAACCCTGTTAGGAAATAGAGGATACTCATCAGAGCTGAGGCAGGTCAGTAAAAGGAGCTTCTTGTTGGAAGTCCACAGAGCTTAGCCCTGCAGTTATTGTGATAATAATGCAGCCCTGCTATCAGTGTGTGCTGCCCATTGTGCAGCTAAACTTTCCATAACCTAGATGGGGGGATTTAGCCATTTGGAATGCTTGCAGATAGAAAGATTTGCAACAGCTTGGTATAGGTTTGCCTAAAGTTTTGAATGCTAATGATGATACTTATTGTGTTTTCTTCCACCTGTGGGCATTAAAATGATAATGTGGCATCTGCTAAGCAACTGTCCTTTATGCTAATTTATGCACTTCTCATATCAGAGCAGGTAATTTAACCATTATCTGAATTTAGTAACACTAATCCCCAACAAAGCAAAAGTGTCTGACTCTGCTTGTTGCCATTCAATTTCTCTAGCTATATCAATGATTTAAATCTGAGTAATCAGTTGTTCTTTGCTCCACTCCTCTTCTATCTGACTCATCCACCTCTTCCCCATCCTTCTGTCTCTTGCTCATGCTCCTTGACGTCTCTTTCTAGTTGGTGCTACCAGAGTACTCCATCCATGGACTGTTTTGCATCATGTTCCTGTGTGCCCAGGAGTGGCTGACTGTGGGCCTCAACATCCCGCTGCTCTTCTACAACACGTGGAGGTGACTATCAAATCCATTGTTGTGTGTGTGTGGGTGTGTTCTAGACTTCTAAAAGGTTATGTTTAGGTTTATGGTGGCATTGATGGGTACAAATTAAATAAAAAAGTAACTTGTATTGTATATGACGGCAAAACATCTTCACTGATTTGTTATATATTATTTTTGGTCAGCTAAAAACATTGCATCCGTCAGCACATTAGTGTGTCGTTCCATACTAAGCCCATTTGTAACCGGTAGGCTACTGACACAATTTTCATTATTTCACTCAACTGACTTCAGCAATTTAAAAATAAAAGCTTGATTCACTTATTTATCAAAGGTGCAGGAATGCCGTTCTCGGAACATCCCAACCTACTTTTCTTTAATGCAATAACGTGAAAAACATGTTATCACAGTAAACATGTCACGTTATAACATGACACTGATCCATTATTGTGGCGTGGCAGCAACATGCTTCCGTAGATCTGGCCTTTTTAATCAATTCAAACTTAATGTCATCTCTCTCCTCTTCCATGAGTGGGTTAGACATAAGGTTAATTAGTGAAATAAACATTTAGTTTTGAAAATTTGTTTTGGACTTAAGTGCTGCACATTTTAATAAATGCCTTGACAGAACATGTGAACAAACAATACAAGACCAGCTGTACCGGTCACAACAATACATTGCACACAAAGTATTGCACAAATCCAGTGGTAAGACCATATTGCACGTAACACATTTTTCCCTCATTCCACAGTAAAACACCATGAAACTACTGTACTCTACAACCTCAAGCAGCATTATTTTAAAAGTTTAGTTTAGAAAAAGAGTTACAGCAAGGGAATCTGTCAGTCCATAGAAACGAAATGGATAGAAAGGCAATTTCCATTTAAATCAACGTAGCACAATGGTAATGCTAATATACTGTATAAACTTCCAATACTAAGTCGACTTCCCAGTCGCGGAGCTGAGGTTTTGCTGTAACAAACAAACAGCAGTGGAGTAGTAACATTACGAGGCACACAATCAGCTGCTCAATGAGTCAAATTAACTTCATGCTTCATCAACACAAAGCACTTTGCTATCGACACAAGTGACAGCTTTATTCTGCTTGTTTTCTGTGAACACTGTCGGATTAGGGTAACGTTAAGGCGGTTACAGAGAAGGAACTGAACAGTAGGCTATGTTTAATGTCAGTGTCCCACTATCCCTCTGCAGCAGGGTCTAACTGTCCCTCTTCACTCCCTGCAACTCAGAACATCTCCCAAGCGTCAGCAGCTCTCTTCCCAGCGAGCTGCGACACAGTTTACGGCCCCACTGAAATGTACAGTCACTATGAAAACTAACCACAATCATAATTTTGTTGTGTACCAATCAAATGACCACAGAAAACAGTTCAGTGGCCTTTCTATCCATTTCAGTTCTATGGGTCAGTTAATATGCTCCGAACTTGCCTAAGAAAAGACTTTTTGTAAATAGACAGGAGGTTTTGGTGTATACTAGGTGAGCAAGCTTACCCCTGATTTCAACCAACTGCAGAACGGCTGTAGATCAGCTCCAGAATGGCGGCGGAGTCATTAGGTTTCAATTAAAGTCAGTGTGTGCATTTCCACTGTCTGCTGAACGGCAGTTAGTGCGGGACAGGACACAGGAGACCTTGAAAACGTCAACAGGTCAGACGTTTTGTGGTTCTGTTTATAGAAACTACATCCTGTTATATCCCACGGTCATAATTGAATTTGCGAGATCTCGTTGGTCCTTGTGGCTTCAGCTGTCTGTCATGTCCACAGCTGTTCGGCAACAAATCCGGACCTGGTGGGTGTTGACGTTGGAGCACTAAGCTGACACGCAGCGTGAGGTTGCCATACAATGCTGACCTCCCCTATAGGTTTTCTAGTACAACATCAAACATTTTTGTCCACAACATACACTGCACATGCACCTTGCAAATGTCTAGTGATGTCTAGGAATTTCGCAATAAATCTTCTGCAGAATAGGCATGGTTAAAAGCAAGTATATCAATATTCTAAAACATCTCAAGCCTCTAAAAGGCAATGTCTGAAAAATGGGTCACCAGTCACTGATCTTCAGATTTCTTTTGCTGCTTCTTTGCCTGTTTTTGTCTTTGTTGCTGCTTTTCCCGCCAGTGCTGGTTAGACATACACAGCTGGCAGCCTGATTGGTCTAAGCTCATGTGCTCAGCTGGGGAAGTTACAGACTGAGAGGCGAGCCAAAGAGAGCAAAAACATCTTGCCGTCTCATTAATTGGAGACTCTGCCAGATGCCCACCGGCTACAGAGGCTACTTTCTGCACAGCTGAGATATGAGAAGACAAGGAAGAAGAGAGAGGGGGTAAGATAGATATGAAGGAGGGTGGAAAATGAAGTAGGGAGTGGCAGGAGGCAGGATGGTGAGGCAAGAGCTCTAATACCGACAAAGTGAGTCAGAGGAGACTAAAAGAGGGAGGAATACACTGATTGTGATTATCCATGTGATGCTCTGCAGCATTTACAGATGTTGTTGGAAGGGCAGCTTTAAGAGGTTTAGATTAACACCAGTGCTACAGATTGCTACAGTCTCTCCACTGATATTTTATTAAATGCTTATACAAACAGATTTAAGCCTGGAACTAAGCCAACCCGCTCCAAGATGAATCGTGACCATAAACTTTATTCAGCGTCAAAGAACATTTTGGAAACAGCAAAAAAGACAAAGGTACTGTGTGACTAAACAATCTAGAACAAGTATCTAGGCCAAGTGTCTAAGTGCCGAAGTCTTTCCTGGGACTCCATTTATGTGAGCTATGGAGAGCTCCATATATATGACATCCAGAAAGAAAAGGGTCCAAGAACGAATAGACAAGTCATGAGGTGGTTTCCAATGGGTTGCAATCACCCTCTTAGCAGCTGGAAGTCCAGCAAATACAGCACGTTTGAGTTCTAGAGAGTTGAAAGGCTGACCGATCATTCAAAATCAAGACATTGACAGTAACAAGTACAGTATCATTAATCAAGGCATATATTTTGGATGCAATATTGTTCCAGAACCTAACCCTAACGGGAGACCACTCCCAGACCGTATGCAGATAAGTACCTTGGGCTTTTAGTGGGCAGAACGTGCCTAAAGGGCTGTTATATGTATGTATATGCAGTGGAACTTGAATTTGGCCACCCCAGGTAAAAAGTTTTATTAATGTGCATAAAGAAGCCAAGAAAAGCTGGAAACATTTCCAAAAGGCATCAAATGACAGATTAGACATTCATATAATATGTTACAAAAAGTTAGATTTTATTTCCATCATTTACAGTTTCCAAATAGCAAAAACAAAAAATGGCATCTGCAAAAGTTTGGGCAGCCAGCAGAGTTTCTAGCATATATATATATATATATATATATATATATATATATATATATATATATATATATATATATATATATATATATATATATGTGTGTGTGTGTGTGTGTGTGTGTGTGTGTGTGTGTGTGTGTGTAAAATCACAAGGGAGATGTCTTTGGTGCAGTATTTCTAGATCTTAAGTCATTTGATACAATAAATCACAACCCCCCTAATTTCAAAATTAGCTAGGTCTAATTTATCCAAAAAGTCATTGTCCGGGTTTGAATCATATTTAAAGGCCGTAAACAGTGTGTTATAAATAATAATGTGAGATCCACATTTCTCAAAATTGAAACAGCCTTCAGCCTCTACATTAATGATTTGCCAGACTTATGTTCATATGTAGGTCTACAGATGTATGCAGATAACACAGTGATGCATCTGGTAATACCTGTACTTCTGTGGCTGACCAACTAAATGCCAACTTAGACAAAATATCATGTTGGCTGGCCCCATCTTGTTTAACTTTAAACACTAAAAAACCAAACTGTCTGCTTTTCCATTAAAAAAACTATCTCTAACACAATTTTTGAATGTACCAATTAATGGGGAGATTATTGAGCAAGTACCTGAAGTGAAGGATCTGGGAATAATTATAGACTATCAATTGGTTAAAAGTCATATAAAGAATATCTGTACAACCGTTAAGGCAAATTTGGGATGTTTTATGATAAGAAACTGCTTGACTTTTGACTGCACTTTTATTTTTCTTATTCTATGATTCTCTCACACATATCGAAAGTCTTAAAGGAGAATTGTGGTCAATTTCAACACGTAGCTCTGTTGTTTGTAAATGTGGGAACAAATGAAAAAAATTAGTGCTGTCTACACAGAGTTATCCTCCTGCTAGATTTTGCACCCAACAGGCTTATGGCTTAAGTCAGGCAGTGCATAGCCATGTGAATTGATTCCTTCCAAGTGAACACAGCAGTTTTGACTGCTATAGATGTGACAGGAAGGCATACAAGTTCAAGTTAATTGAGTCAGTGCACATACCTCTGTTTATTTCCTGTTTTACACACTAACACACACCTTACTGTCACATCTCCAGAATTTAGATTCACTGTGTTCACTCAGAAGAAATCACTGGACATGGCTACGTACTGGTAATGACATTATGAACATGTTTAGAGGCTAAAAACACGTTTAAAACTTGCCCTGTTTAAGTTCTCTCTCTACTGACATACCTGATTGGTTAGTTTACATTTACAGACAACAAAGCTACATGTTGGAATCGACCGGAATTCTCCTTTAACCACATGGTCCCAAGCTCACCAGTCATCATTAAGACCATATATTTTCTTTATAACCGAGCCTTGAAAGTCCCAGACAAGAAGAAAATGAGGTACCATCCAGTTAAGCTAATTTAATTTCCCTGCATTTTGTTAAATTGGTCTTCAAATACCTAAATAATGCTGCTCCCCCACCCCTTTGGAAAACAATAACAAGACAGCAAAGTTGTACCAGATCCATCACCCAAGCATCATTAAAAGACAATTGTAGTATCCATTTCTGTAGAACATTGGGCAGTTTTGCCCAAACTGCCTTTTCAGTGAAAGGGGGAAAATCCCAACATTAGCCACCTTATAAACAAAAACAAATTGTGGCTAATTCAGGAACAATATATTCATATTTAGTTGTCACACTGCTCTCTCTCTCTCTGTATACTTTCTTTCATTCCATTTTATTTCATCTCTATTCTTATTTTTTGTTAATCTGTATTTTTATTTTCAACCGAAAGCCCTACTAGGGAAAATTGTTGTGAATTAGCTTTAGCTAAAACACAAACATACATCACATACATCAGATGAATGTCTAAGCTTATCTATGTTTTTTTTGTATATGTCCCTATCTAAATAAACGTTAAGAAAAAGTAGTTTGCAATAAAGCAAAGAGAACAAGGAAGATTTGGGGCACACACCTGGATAAGCGAAATCCAGGCTGAAATAGCTTTTAGTTCTTCCTTTCCTCCAACTACGTCGCTGTCACATCAAATGGCAGCACTGGATGCAGGAAGAACCGATTTTGCAGCTGCAAAACTAATCTTTCAGTGTGAATATAGCATGCACAGAGGCATTTATTGCTTCAATCAACTATATTAACCGACAACACTGGGTGAAAGTTATCAAATTTTCCTTTTAAAATGCTTTGGCTGCCAACCGAATCATTTTCAAAAAGTGTGTGTGTGTGTGTGTGTGTGTGTGTGTGTGTGTGTGTGTGTGTGTGTGTGTGTGTGTGTGTACTCCGAATGATTTGTCCACTTTGAGCATGTCTCTAAAGGTCTATGACTTAAAGGGGCTGTTCCCGACCAATATTTGCTAATTAATATTACTACTAAGTAAGTATTTATTGGGTGTATGAGAGCCATGTTAAGTCACTCCTAGGCCACTGTCTTTAACACTAAAACCGCCAGGCTCTTAAGGGTACTATTTTCGCTAATAAGTATGTCATTGCATTTCCATTTTGATTACGGATCTTGTTTTTTTTTGTTTTTACTGTTCAGCACTTTGTTACTTTGTTTTAAAAGTGCTATACAAATAAAGTATTATTATTAATAAACCGGACACCCAAGAGCATCTGTATCCTTTTGGTAGCGCTGATTGGCCATAAATGTTTCTCCCACTCCATCTCTATAGCAGCAAGGACATACATACTTAGCCCCCACATACGCAGCCAGATATCTTATCTAACAGCTTGAACCCACACAAAGCAGCAATGTAAAATATGCTTTTCCATATGCTATTTAGTCCACGAATAATCCATATTTCACACTAAATGTTTGTTGTTTATATAAGCAAATCATTTTCAAATCTCTTTTTGGTTCTATCTGATGGTTTTAACTTGTAGCAGCATATAACCTGCAGCATAAATTTAATTTTAATGCATTTTAAGATTTTTATTATTTGGTCTAATAAAATAACACTAAGTCCCCCTCAGCATTGTTATTTGTCTCTCTATCTCTCCTGTGTGCAGTCAACACACAACCTGCCATCTGATTGTCCATATCCACACCAACCTATTAAAATAATATAATTTAGAAATGTTAGTGTTTTGTTCAAATAAAAAAAGTTTCTATGTCACATCCATTTTCTCAATGAGCTGTACGGTCATTATATACAAATATGTCAATGCGGCCGCACAGAGTGTTGATCTGCGCTACTCAAGGCAAATAAAGAGGGGTGTATTTGTTTTTTAAATGATGTTCTATCATTATGACAATTAGGCATGTGCAGAAAAGTTATTTAGGAAATGTCACAGCAGGAGAGAAACAGCACACACAATGATGGAATAATTTAACATTTTGGATCACAACGTTAAATGGCATGGGCTATGGCGTTTATAGTGTTAAAGCAAGGAGTGTTCATCCCCTTGCGGGATTAATAAAGCATACATTATTATTATTATGATATTAATAAAATAATTTTTTTTGTCTTTTGTCTGTTACCTTTGCTTAGGGGAAATGTGAGACAAATGGTGCCAAGTTATTTTTGATAATGACATTTTATTAGCTTTTTGTGTTGTTTGTTAACTATTAGCTAAGCTAGTGTTTACCTCATATCAGTCACTTGTGCATGGATCTTTTATAGAAATACTTGGCACATACATGCAGTGACTCATTATAAAACCCTTTCTGTCACACTCAAAATACATTAAAAAATCATTTCCAAGTGCATTGAAGATTTCATACATGCATGAGTCATCTATGGCCCAACAGAAATGTGAATATACGTTGTAATTAATTTAAGACGACAACATGTATGATCATTTCACAGTTGTGTAAATGAATTAACATATTGTGTGTACATGCATAAACCATCTGCTAGCCAGTTTAATGACTGAACAGACCATATGCGTAATGTTGGAAGCTTCCTGGTTGAATTGTATTACCCATCATACCCCGCAAAACATAATCTTAATGTTTAACTGAGTGAAATTCTCCATGATGGGCTCTGTGGATTAAATAGTTGAACCCATTATCCAGCTATCTTAAAGGGACATTTCATTCATTAAGTGACTAATATGAACCAGAAGTTTTGAAATTGGTCCAGTATTGAGTGAGATTGCTGTAACCGCCAGCTGCAAACTGCCCTGCAATATAACCCTATTTGCCAAATGTGCATCATCCAAAACGTCCACTAAAAGTGCTTGTTTTTGCCACTAAAAGGCTCAGATTGTTGGCTGACATAATTATGGAAAGGATCCCTACAGGGATAGACATTTTGTTGAACAGCTCCAAAATCAATTTCGCCAAACAAATCAGACTCCATTTAAATAAACAATACTTGTAACGTGTACAGAGCCAGTACATTTCTACATGTAAATTAATGAATTATTAATGAAACTTTTTTTCTAACCAATCCAGAGTGCTAATTGTTGGAACAGTGGAAAGCATGAGCCTGGTGACTTTTGGGATAGTGATTCCGGGGATTTTTTAAAGTTTTTTAAATGTTAATGCTGTCAGACACTTGAATCTGAGCATGTTAGTGGTAAAATAAGCACTTCTTATGGAGGTACACAAAAGGTGAGCAATTGCACAATAACATACATTGTAGCTTGTTTCACAACTGTCTTGCTTAATACCGGACCAATTTTAAAGATTGTTGTTCCTATCACTTAGACAAAAACATATGGAAATAATGTCCAGGTTCCAAATAAAATGAGGTTACCCTTTAATGCAACTGGTCTGTTTCATTAATATGCAAATATACATTATTACAGTTCATTTGTGTCAGCGCTGGGGTCCATTAAGGGAAAATTCACCCTATAAAAAGTAATGATGCAATCATGAATCAGTGCATGAACAAAGCAAAAGGCAGCAGTTGCAATTTTCCTTCTCATTGTGAATTTCCTTGACTACTCATTTGTTGTATGACATATTGTCTGTTTCTTAATTCTAACAGCCCTGCTGAAATTAGTCTCACTGATATGTAAAGCTCCAGGAAACATTGTCCAATCCTCCAATCCCACTCTGCTATTAATTAGTTTTTTTCTTTTGGTGACGTTTCACATCTTTATTTTTCACAGCTTTAAGAGAGAGAGCTGTTTGTGTTTACAAATATTGATAATGCTAAAACCATAGCAATAACAAATTCAGATTCCTTTATAGGGTGGATTTTCTCTTGCGGTTTTAAATCAGTCAGCAGGTGCTAGATGGTTGTAATTTGAAATGGGAGAAAATGTTCAATTGAAAATCATTGTTTGACAAATTTTTACTCACACTGGTTGGAGTTGTTGTATTCAACTTACTGAGCTGACTGGATTTAGAAACTTAGGATAAACCCCAATTGTGATATATTTATAACAACATAAATTACCTGGGTGAAAATGTATTTGAATATGCATTAAAAAATGAAATCATACTTTGTTTAAATTAACGCTTTGCACCACAAGATAAGTCAAAAATAATCGCTCCTTATCGGGATAGCCATACAGTCTGTAGTGGGGGTAAGGAGTTAGATGCTTTACCACCTTACGGTTAAACCGGACGCTTAAACTAAATGTGGCAAACCCAAAATTGATAGTAATTTTATATAATATGTGAGAATGCTGTTCCTAGCTGACTTTTTTTTAAATGAGAACCCTGCAAAAAGGTTCTTAAATTTTCACTTGATGGCTTAATACATTATACTGTGCTCAAAAATTTAAAAACAAATATCGCTACGGCGACCTTTTGAAGAAGCTGGTTCAAGGAATGAAAGGACGCTGTGTTCACACGGTCCAACAAGTCCTCCATCGCTGGTGAACTTTGAAAAAATCCTATTTTGCATGGCTACGTGTAAATGGGAATATTAGTGGAATACTCACTTTCATTAGCCACGTAAAGTTGGAATATTGTCTTTTTCTGAATTAGGGACAAAACCTGACTATTATATGCATGTAAATGTACTAATAAGTACACTTTTTCATGCATTGAAAAAGTCTTACATTATAATCTCAAATTAAGGCCCTAAAAACCTTGAATTTGGTTTACAAAGGTTTTTTTTTTTTTTTATACTCTCCTAGGATTAAGTTCATATTGTAACAAACTTAACTGTTACTAATGTAGGCTAATTAAAAATTGATCGGAGCCCACCGCTGGATGTACCGGAGGACCTAGACAGAAAGTAAACACTCCTCTCTGACCGGTATTGGAGACTTGGCGGTTCAACTGAGCGGAGGATGTACAGATTGTGTCAGTGAGTGTCGGAGCCTGGTTAACTGCTCGGTGCCTTAAGACAAAGCTCAAGCTAACAGGCTAACGGCTTATTAGCTAGCCAAACATGGAGCGGTAACATTTGAAGAGATTGTATTTGTGAGTGCATTAATCTGCTCGGTGTGCGTCTTATAACAAACAGAGGGAGAAGCTGCTGGACTCTTAACACCTGTTGATCCGTGCAGGACTTCACTGAGCGGACTGTTTAGAGACGATGTGATTAGGCGGGTAACGTTATAGGTTAGCTGCTACTGTAGCAGAGCTGCAAGGACATGCTGAACCGAGCTGTGTTTTCAGGGTTTAACACTGCTACAGGTATTCATGCACAACTGTTGGTGGTGACTTACAGAGGTGGAAGACTTACTCTGATCATGTGTTGCAGTAAAAGAGTATATTCCTTAATTAATAGTATCAAATGTCATTATGCAGTGTAATATGCAGTATCTTAATTTACTGGATTATATAATAATCCAATAAATTGTATTAAATATGACTTATTATTCAAATGAAATGTTTTATTCAAGTAGCCTTCTTGTACATAATTATTTTCTAGGGTTTAAAATGTATACATTTTTAACATTTTCCCCTCATACAGTACTTCAGTACATAATGGGTACGAAGTTGGCATTAAATTTAATTTGAAATGGTATTAAAAGGTCTTAAAAAGTCTTGAATTTAAATTTGAGGATCCTGGGTATTGAGACATCCAAAGTTTGAAAGGCCTGCCGTACCATGTTACAGTCGCTAAACTGTGAACAATTTAACAAATGGGGTTTTGGGAAACGGTAAATTTTCACAAACATATTCAACTACTATTTCACCCACATCTGATGCATGATGTTGTCCCCATAACTCATCATGCCATCTTTTTCCATGCCATCTCCTTCCACATTTCCTCCCATCATCTCCCCCGCCTACCTCCGTCCTTCCCCCTCCCCCTGGGGTCTGGAACGGGTAAACTACCCGCGATGTGGTCTTTGCCCTCTGTGGTAGGTACTTCCATTCCCCAACGGACACTAAGGAGCTGCTCTACGACCCAGCATCCGTGATGAATGGTGAGACGCTCAAGTTCTGCCTAAAGGAGGCCTGGTGCAAGCTCTCCTTCTTCGTCCTCTCCTTCTTCTACTATCTCTACTGGTGAGCATGTGGCAGGCGGTGTGGGACAATAACAGGATTACATGTAAAGAGATTACATTAATCTGATTATAACAGCTAGAGTCAAAAATTATAACATCAAAGTAAAGCTTCTTTAAAAAATAAATATTCCATAGACAAGGAATTGAAGGGAAATAGTGAAAATGTAAAACTAGGAAATTGTAAAAATGAGCACTTACACTATATGCTTGTTGCCATCCCTTTTTCTATCCCATGATTATTTAACTTGGTTTAATTATCCAGCTCTGAAGAAGCGATGTGAGTGCAGATCATTGAATAAAGTAACCATTTCTCTGACAATCACATGCAAGTTATTTCTCATACTGCAGATCTGTCAGGTTACTTAGGTTTCATTTTAGGCCCACTACTGCTAATGCATGTGATGTTGAGAGAATTTGATTCTTTACTTCATTGACAAGCACTACCAGGTGGATAAGAGAGGGAAAAAAAACATTTTAATTTCGTTTTTTATAAATAAATTCTGTAAATCATGGTATTTTTAAATAGCATTTTTTGTTTGTCGGTAAAATGTTTTTGTTTTTTTCAATTTGTTCACTGTTACATGATAATAACAATGCACACAATGTTGCTGTCCTTGTCTAATAATGCTTTTATTAATCCCTCCGGATTCTTGTTTCATGTGTCATGTGGGTGCTGCAGTGTGTGGAACCTGGATATATCCCTCTAATAGGTCTTATCAATGGAAACACTTAAAGGTACAATCCTTTTTTTCACCTTATTTTATATGGCAGTAGATTGAGACAGAATAGTTTCATGTTCAAAAAAGTTTTACCCTTATGGTCTTCCATATGGCCACTACAGTTGATCTTGATCTGTTTAGGGGCAAGTCTGTTATTAATGTGTCATGAAGGATGTTGGACCATATGGACTGAAGCTTAACACTGATTTTGAGATTTTAGTTGAGCTATGTTGGTTACAGATTGCATTTTCTATGGGCCAGACATGGCAGCATAAAAGCAAAGAAGATGATTTTTAAAAGAAAAAATAATACATATTATTTAAAAAGGATTGCAACTTTAACATGGAGTTGTTCTTGTATGTGTGATGGTGCTGTGAGTAAACATTTGCCACATTCTAGACGGCCCCATGCTTGTAGAGAAGCGATTTGCTGTTTTAAGGCAGCATGTGCTTTGTTAATAGTGATGTCAATCTGTTTATCACAGCAATACCACACATGTAGAAAAGCAACACCATGAGCAATGGGTGTTATTTATTCTACACAAAACAAAGTACAGTTCTTTTTTGATAAAAGTAGCATTAACTTAACCTTACATTACATCCGAAAATCAACATATGCTAGGGAGATAAGGTGCTGCTTCCTGTTAATGCATATCTTTTTTCAAGATAACTTTAAAGATATTGTGAATTGTTTAAATGTACAATAGGTAATGTTTCTGTCGCTAGGGGTCTCTTAATCAAAACGATAACAAAAGATGCAGTTTGGTGACACAGTGGCGTAGCCTGGGATCAGGAGAGTTTTTGTCTTCACCACCATTGCCATCATTGCAGTCAGTGTTAATCATTCAGAAGGTTTTTTCCCTCCAAAACAAACAGCCATGGTGATTAAATCCAGCCCAGGCTCACGGCAGTTTGTGAAATGGTCTTGTTATTTAATCTATTGATTTGTGTACAGGCATACGATTTTCTTGTTTTTTTCATGGTGGTGAGCACAAATTTTAAACTAATGTATTTCAATTGGAAGCATATTTCGTGATAACAGTACGATTACGGTAGCGAGTAGTATTGAAAAAGCCAAAAATCCACGTAAGAAGGTTGGGAGGAGGGGTGGATAGGTCAAACAACACAGGACTTTTACCCCGGAGACCAGGTATCTTAAAGGTAGATTTGTAGACATAGCAATGGAAAAAAGTGCTTGCTTTATGTGCTTTGATTTACATGTTTTATTTTCTATTTAACAGAAGAATATGAATAGATAAATTGTCAAACATTACCTTGATGCTGACACTGTTGGACTGTTTTTTATATAGCATTTTTCTAAGTCTCAACGACTACTCAAAGCTCTTCTACATAGTACAGGAACCATTCACACATATTCACACACTGTGGCCGAGGCTGCTGTACAAGGTGCCACCTGCTCATCACAGGAACACTAACACACATTTACACTCCAATATCACAGCATTGGGGGCATCTCAGGGTTCAAAGTCTTGCCCAAGGACCCTTGGACATGGGACTGCAGGGTCAGGGATTGAACTCCCAACCTTCCTATTGTCAGACGACCGCTCATTAACAAATTTTCAAATCAAACATTACCATTAGCTGCTGTTTTTGACAAGTTAGGAGGGAGAACAGTTCACACAGAAACGCACAGGCTCAAAACCCCATGTACGCACATAATGAAATTGTTCATGCCATCACAGATCACAAATGAACACACAGCTCCACCTGAGCGCCAGGGTGTTGGCTGATTTAAAATCCTTTTTGGTTGCTCATTGGAGCTTATCTGGTGCAATGATCCACTAGAATTACTACATAACTCTTGATTTAGTCCATCTGGGCACACAGCAGGGGAACAGAAGCACAGGCTCAAAAGGCATTGAGCTAAATTTATTTTTAATATGGTCATATTTGTCTACTTAGATGAATACATTACATTCCTCAATAAATAATCAAAAAATAATCAAGAATAAGAAACCACGGCAACATTTTTAATATTTAGTTTCAATAGTAATACTAAAATGGAACCTCCCTGCCAGTTTGCCTGTCTGGTCTGCGCAGTTGTTATTCTACCTATGCCCCAGATGAGCTCTGTGCTGTCTCACCCTTCCCAGCTGTAGCTCTTCTGATATTGGATGATAGTGAAGCCCTGCCTCACTAATGGATTTCTTCTCAGGATGGAACCTTTGACTATAACCCTCCAACTTTTTTTCTTAACTTTCTCCTCCTGATCTTGTCATTTCTGTCACAAGTATGCTGTGTCATGTGATGCACTCTAGTGACGAGTACTTTTCCCTTGCGAGATGTGTACAGGATTCCTGTCTAACCCCTGTGGTCTAAACTTGGCATCTTGAATGCTGCTACTTGCATGCTATTCCGCTGTATATTTACAGGTCTAACCTTTTCATTGAATTTGTTGTTATTTCCATCTGTCTGGGAATACAAATCTGGCCATTCTCTTTGCTCACACACACACACACACACACACGCACACACACACACACACGGTTAACCTCGGCTCATTAGTTAGACAGATGTTGCAAGCTAATGGAACATGAAATAAGCAACATCTGGCTCTAAAGGTAAGCACCTAATTTAAAATGTACAAGCGGGTAATTATGACATACATCCTTAATTTAGGAACAATAAAAAAAAAAAAAAAAACAATTTCTAACGTTATGCATTAGGGGTGAGCCACCTTGTCAGAAAATCCATCTGTTATATTGTGTTCTTCACTGGCAGCTACTGTACTGTTGACCAATATGTGGTCATGGAAACACAATGCATTTTTCAGTGAAGCAGAAGCAAATGTGTTTGTGCATTGTTTTCGCTTGTGTCACAATGTTCATTGAAGTATGTGTGTTTGCCAATGGACCAGATTAGATTTGAAATGTACGCTGCTGTTGGCTTTTCTAGTTGGTAAGGAAACACTTTTGGGTTGGTTGATAAACACCAGCATTATTACAGTAACACAACATATCTAAACTCAAGTTACTCTTATGATAGGATAAAATCCAATGTAGCTAAATGACATTAATTAAGAAATAAACCTGCCAAAAAACACTGTCTAACACCACTTTGCAATTGGGAATGGGCTGTGTGTTTTTGTAGTTCAACCAATAGAGTGGTGAGACTTCTGGGGCAAAGGACTCCGAAACGATCAATCTTAGTAGTTGGAATAACTTCAATGCATTAACTTAAATGTTCATGCATACAGGGCTCCAGACTAAAAAAAAAAAAGTTTACCTCCACTCAACGAAACTTTTTCAGTGTTTCTCACAGGTTGAAAATTTACTAGTGGTGGTGGGTGGCGCAGGATATGACAGCAAGGCACATGATGGCTGGGTTCAGCAATAAACAAGTCCAACCAAGGTGAGAGCAGGAGGCTGCTGGTCTGTGTGAACTGTAAAAAAAAAAAAAAAACAGGCTTGATTGAAAAATAAAAAATAAATAGCCTTGAGTTTGGTTGAATCGAACAGGCGTTTATTTGCCCCACTGGTGCTGTTCGTTTGGGCTAGGGTGAACACCAAAAGATGACCAAAAAAGCGTAGGGAGACCTGCTTGAAAAGGTGGTCTCGATATGCTGTCCATCAAACTCTGGAGTGGTTTGTTTGAGGTGAGAATGTGATCCGTACTCGAACTGCACCAACAATACATACTCCTCCAGTCTGAGCTAATTTCTCCTGTAGTCAGGTAGCTTAGCAGTCTGAGCTAATGTCTTCTGTATCAGAATCAGAAATACTTTATTGATCCCCCAAAATACTTTGTTGATCCCCCAAAGGGAAATTCTGTGTTACAGTAGCACCAATAGTAAGAAAACAGAGACGGAGCACTGCAACAGGCAGCTTGCACGTTAACGCATGCAAACTTCACTTCAGATGCATCAGAAACAAAGCAACTGTACCTTCAACTGGGGCCCAAGATGAAGTGGCAGTGGCATCCTGCTCTGGGCGACCAGCTGGTGTCCCGCATGGCATTGATAAATCTAAAAGTAAATATGAATATTAAGTTGAGTTGCTTGCACATGCCATTACAAAATATGAACCTATTCTGTTACATTAGACAATTGAGATATATATAAAAAAAAAACAACTTACATGCAGGTGGGGGAGGAAGTGTTATCTGCTGAGCTGAAAACAGGCAGAAGAGACAAACATCAGAACAGTGACATGATATGCACCATGATTAATGTCAGTGGACCCATGTTAAGAAATATGACTGTTTTTTTTAATATATATTATATATATATGCATACACTTTAACTTACAGACAGGGCTTCCAGACACACGTTCCCTCCTGGAATGTTTATCTGGCTGTGCAACAGATTCATCTGTAATACAGATACCATATAATTTGTACCAATTGCAAAATGAATCTTTGAAATATGAAAAAAAAAAATGTAGTCTATAATTAAGGTCTTACCATCGCTTGAGAATCTGTCACAAACCTCCTTGGGCGCCGGCGATGCCTTTTTTGTACACTTGCCTCATCTTCTGTCTCGATGCTGGAAGTGTCCATCAGCCGCTGACATTGGTCCACAGCTTTGGCGTAGGAATCTACGTTAAGAGAACATTTGTGAGCCAGTAGCGCAAAATAAAAATAAATAAATAAAAAAGCTTTTCCATACAGAGAAAATTATTTATTTACATATAGTATGGCAGCAATAGGCTACCTGTACACAGCCATATTTTCTTAAGTGGATATTTGGCCCAGCTGCTGTTGGGCAAATGGCACGCTTTGACGTGGGCCCTCACATTAAGCATGGTCCAGTAGCCGGAGATGACCTTTTGAAAAAATGTACTTAAATTCAGAAAATTTCGTTACAATGCGAGTAGAACATTTATAATGGTTAAAAAAATAATCTACACAAGTGCATACCTCTGTAGATCTGTCCACCCATGAAGATGGCACAACCTCCATAGCACAGTCATTAAACTCTACAATCATGAAGTTCTTCTTCTGTTAAGAAACAACTGTATTAATGGCATAGAGTGGCATACATGCAAATGAGTGACAGATTGCATTAAGAACACTCAGACAAAGTTCTCTGCTTTTTGTAATGCATTGTTTTAGTTTTGAAAAGGATGAAAAAACATTGCTTCATATTGCATATTAAGTATGAACCGTACAGCCATATGTACAGTTATGTGCAGTGTGGGGTTGAAACCTAAAAATCATGCAGGACTGTCAAGAACATTTTGGCCTGTGGCTTCTCGGTCATGATAGCCTGTCTTATGAGTTCACATGCTGGAACCAGCTTCGCAACACAGTCTCTCTTTTTCACCCTGAAACACCGGGTGATTCTTGAATCACAAGGATCTGTGAACAGAGGCTCCACCTACTCAAACACATTGCCAAACCATGTCCTTTCTCCCCTCAATGGCCTCACAGCATTTGTCACCTTCCAAGATGTATGCATCGTTTGGTCTTGAGATTTTCCTTCTTTGTGCAGGAACAGTGCAGCTCTGACACTGTTCATTCTCTGAGAGCCTTTTGGCCACTTCAATTAGTGGTCTTCTTCCCAATGGCAGCTCTGTAGCCTTCCATCGATCCACTTCTTCCAAGCTCCGTGGCTTCCTGGTAAAGCAACTTGGAATTGAGCTTCCCAAACAAGCTGTTGTTTACCACATGGCATCAGTCACACAATGCAGTGTTCACGGCATTGTCTGAACTGAATAGATATGAATAACCATTGTCAAACGAATCACTTTACAGAGGCGCAATCATTGTCACACAATGCCCGTCCAAGGACATTGGAATGTCTACACATTACTATTCTGAATAGAGATGCATTGAGTCAAATGTATCTCTATTCGACATTTTAATGTTCAGACAGAAGCTACATGCAAATGACTGATTGTAAAATCGCAACGGTACAAGAATAAGTTAAATATGTTCTGAATGTATTCTAACAGTGATAGCAGACTGCTCAAACACAACACTTTATCTCGAGCGAACACTTACCTGAAAACCTTGGATATGCTATTAATGGCGCTGGTTTAAATAAACTTTTGTGTGCCCATTCTTCCATCTTGACGCAGACTATGGTGTGTACGGAAGTCAGTTCAGTGTCACCTAAAAGCAGATGCTTCCCCTACTGGTGGGGGTGTGAAACGATTGTTTGTACACTGATCATGCCAATTGAATAAATGTGAAATGAATTATGTTCTGCGAAATCTTTTTAATCATAAATTCTTATTTTATGTATTTTAATCAAGAACACAAGTAGGCCTATTTTTTTATAGCAAACAAACTTTTATAAGATTTTATAATTCAATTCAATTCAATTTTATTTATAGTATCAATTCATAACAAGAGTTATCTCGAGACACTTTACAGATAGAGTAGGTCTAGACCACATTCCAGAATTTACAAGGACCCAACAGTTCTAGTAGTTTCCTCCAGAGCAAGTAACAGTGCGACAGTGGCGAGGAAAAACTTCCTTTTAGGCTATGGGAATACTTGGCTTAGTAGAGCTGTGACCTTCCGTTAGCCTGGCTACAGTGCTGAAAAGAAACTTGGGGTTGTTCCTATTTTCCTCTATTAATGACGAGTAGTATGCTGCTCTGGCATTACAGAGGGCCTTCCTATATGTTTTAAGACTATCTTGCCAGATTAAACGAGAATTTTCCAATTTGGTGGAACGCCAAATCTTCTCAAATTTCCGTGATATTTGCTTTAATTTGCGAGTTTCACTGTTATACCATGGAGCTAACCGTCTTTGTTTTATTATCTTCTTTCTGGGAGGGTCGTCTGTACCTGGCAAACTGGGCGTGGCCTACAGAGCGCATAAAGGCCTGCCCTTCTGGGAGTCTCAGTCTCGCTCACCTGGTCCTACTGGAGCATCCACCATTTTGTTCTTTGTTTAGTTTGTTGCACCTTACAACACACTTCATTCATTCACTCATCCATGCACGGCAAACACGACTCACTGACTACTACTTAACTACCTTTTGGTTACATTATCTGTGTGAGACCTCCGTTTTTGTTGCGGCTTTGAGCCAGGCAGTAACATTTTGACTCCTGCTTTATTCACTTCAGTGATTCTTACAAGAGCCCCTTGTTTAGATTTTTAATTTTTTTTTTCGTAATATAAAGATCTACAAGTCTATTTCCTGGCTGTCTCTCTGTCCGTGGATACTTGTGAGTCAACCAACTGCATTTTCTGTCTTCTCACTAGAGATTAATTGAAGTGTTAGGAGCTCAGAAAGTCCTCTGGGATGAATACAAACATTTGGAATCATCAGTCACTGTCAGCAAGGTGCTGATCTGTTCTTGTCAAGTCACAGCTCAGTGAGACAAGTGTTGAATCCCCAATCTGTGATTTTTGGCTGTTAGTTGTTGATTCATGCATCTTCTATTCTCTTTTTTTTCAAGTAAACATCACAGATTATGTGTTGGGCAAAAACACGATATAGCAACGCATTCTCATGAAGAGGTTTGCATGATATTGTACAAAAATATGCACACATTTGTATGTTATCCTACAACATTAGGCGACCCCAGCTGGTCACATGATCTGTGAGCTGTTAGTTTTATCAGCGCCAATTGGTAGTTGTGTTTAGCCAACAGTAGGTCACTCCACCTACAGAGCTCCCTAACCTGTCACTCATATCATTGGCCGTTCCTAATTGAGTTTAGCCAACAAAAGGTCAATTTGAGCCGAGGACAGGACACAAGATGAAAATCCTTTCAGGGGCTGTGGCAGTTGAGTTTAGCTGACACAAAGTGAGCATCATGCAGTGACTATAGTTAAGTTTAGGAACCAAATGGGTATTTAAATTTAAAAATAAGATTGGGGTTTGGAATAAAACACTCTGGTGGAGGAAATCACATTATGGCCTCTCCTTCTCCTTTTGGAGAGATTGAACCCAGCTTCATCCATGTAGATGTATTTATTAGGTCTTTCCACTAAATTCCAGTTGAAAAACCCTCTGTTGAAATAGATATAGTTTTGTAAGTGATACAGAAAAAGTGATTTAGGCCACTACAGTAAATCACTACTTAGAGTAATCAACATTGAATGTGTCTGGATGTATGCTAGAGATGAGCTGGATACTCGGCTGAAACGAGTATCCGGTACGGATAAAGCACTTTTGCCGAATACAAGTATTATTATATGAGTAATGCAAGTCAATATCTGTGCTTGGATTGGGTAGCGGACCGTGTGCGCCCCCCCCTACACACACACACGCTCTGCTCACTCACAATAAACAAAACAGTTAGACCAACCCTCCATTACAATACTGCAGTACATTGGTACGTTGATGTACTGAAACATATTTATTTACAGTATACTGTGGTACAGTATATAGTATGTCATACAGTAAGTGCTGTCAACATTTACATACTGTACTATGTCAAAAAAAAGGTAATTACCTGTTCTCTTCTCTAAATCTTCAGATTATGGTGGACACAGTGAATCTACTGATGTTTGGTTGGACCCTTAGTCCAGCCTTTCTCATGTCCATACCATGGACAAATACATGGTCAATCACAGTAGCTCTGATTTCATCAGATATTACTGTTCTTTGTATACGCTGACCACCTCAACCGTCTCTCACACAAACTCTTCCTCTCAGATTTCTATCCATTGTCCTCACAAACCAGTGCTCTCTGAACTGGCTTACTTTATATGTTCCCTCACATCATTAACCACAAGTGTGATCAATTTTGAGTTGTTGTGTTCAAGTGGGGAGAGCTGTTCTTTAATTGTGTTTGACGTTTGTCATCTGTGCTCACCATGATGCAGCACGGGTGCATCACAATGAAAATGTGCTGGCAAGTTGTTTCTAAACAGGTGAAAAGTGCTTATGGTTTTGCCAAAAGAGTGATTGATTCAATCAGTGGGTTCAGGCAACTGAGCATTTGGTTCAAAATATAGGGTTTAGTGTTTTAGCAATTGAGAAAAACTGTAGTGGCAACATGCTTATATAAATTTGATATATGCGATGGATCCAAATTTAATTAAATCTCTCCTGAGTTCCATGAGTGGGTTAGAGATTAGGTTACATAGTTTAATTAACATTTTGCATGCACCTCCCTTATGTGTGGCCATAACCACAATTTAACCTAGTATTAAAATGTGATCAGATTGATCTGATCACAAGTGGGCAGCTCTAAGTATAGGTGGGAATGCACCCAGTATGAATTTAGATATAATCCATCAGACCACATCTGGCCACATTATTTTAGCACAATCAGAATCAGAAAAGGGTTTTTTGCCAAAATAAGTTACAATTACAAGGAAATGTGTAGCAAACGTGTTCTGGGACACATTAAAGACTGCTTACTGAACTTAAAAGTACTTCTCATGTCACAGAAACCAATGAGAGTGAATCATGTGTTTTAGATGTTATCATTACACTGTCGGTTAGGCCTGCCCTTGATTAAGAATTGACATACTCAAATTAGAATTGTCAATTGTCTTGAAAGGCCTATTGTTAACTGATCGTCAAATCATTTCCTGTTTCTTCTTCTTGTGTTTCAGTATGATCTACTCATTGGTTACCTCATAACAACTGATTTATCAGCAACTGGAAAGAAAGGAAAACAAGCCTCTGGATTCACAGACTGCCACGGTCTAGAATTGACAGAGTAATTGTTAAAGAAAAGAAAGGAAAAAGTTTTCTTCTGTGGAGCCAATCAATGAACTAGATACGGATTGAAGCGTCTTTTCTGCTTCATCCCCTTAACAAAGAAGGACATGTTTTATTTTCGCCTGTATATAAAAACTGAAATTAAAAGTGCTGTTTACAGTTTCACTGGTTGTAGCGAGACATGAGTTAATCACTGCCTGGCCAACGTTTGTACCACATGCACGCACACACGCGCGCGCGCACACACAGACACACCCACCCACCCTCCTCTGGAGTAATACCGTACTTATTGTACAGTAGCAGCGCAGGTAGCCCAGAGGACGAAGAGCACAGTAGCGTTTGCACAGTTTGTCTCAGGCACAGCATTGTGAAGCACTGTCCAGCCCAGCACAGCTTACCGACCTTCAGTCATTCCCCCTGGACACCTCACCAACCTCAGCTTAACTGTTGAGCCAGGAGCGAGGGCTATATGGATGAGTGAACGGATGGATACCATTGTACAGAAAAGTGAATGCTCTGGAGGAAATGCCAGAGCAGCCAGTTCTTAATTGTTTTCCCTGGACGGCACATACAGTCCATGGTCCGAGGGGTTTTTCTTTTAAACATTAATGGCTTTTGTGACATGTGCATTTCGGTGTATTCTTTAACAAAAGGCATTCCTAATTGAATTACGATCTACAGCTAAGGGTATTCCATAAAGAAAATGCCTACTTAGTGTTGTCCTAGTGTCGTTTAATTGTGGGAACATTTTCTAAAATGTAAACTAAAAACTGACACCTGTCCAAGCTTTTATAGTAGGAGCACACATTCTTTCCACAAATAATATCTTTGATCTTGCACAATATCCGCAATATTTGGCTATATATTTTAGACGATTTATGAAAGTCTAGCCACACAGGTGAAGGTCTTCCATTATCTAACGAACTATCCAGCCCTGTCTCAAGTCAGGGAGACAATGTGAATCTTTTCTAGCTTGATTTACACCATGGACTAATATCTTGTTTTTATAGTTTTGCAATCGATTAATTTATGTCTATTTGTGATGGCTCTACCGATGGCTTGCCTCCATGCTCTGTCTTAAACAAAATATTACGTTCCAATGTAATCACACCATGATAAGACAGCATGATTAGTGAATAAAGCAGAGGATGGGAAAGGTGCTAAGCATTGATTTGTCTTTATCTGTGATTTCAATAAAAGCAACAGAAGCTGATGATGCAAGTGATACTGTATATGAGATCTGTCTGAGAATATTCACGTACTACTGTATGATTCCCAGAAAAGAAAGTTACTCACTTCCATACACAAGTCCGAAGTCAAAGGGCAAGCTCAGCTAAAGATTATTATCTCTGCAGGTAGAACTCATTTAGTGTCTTGCTTAGAGACACTTCAGCAGGGCAGGAGCTTGAACCTGCATCTTCTATGTGTAGCAGTTTTCTAACCACCAGGCCACTCTAGATCTTTGTCATCTTCACAAAATAAACTAACTTTGTAAGCTGCTACTCAAGGAGCAGCTGGGAATGCCCAATTCTTGCTGTTTTCTCTTACTCTAATTCAAGCATTTTCTATCCTTTCTGTGTATGTGACCGACCAAGTTAAATTTAGATATTGTTTATGAAATAAAGAATTTTAAAATCAAATATTTGGCCTTCATATGTATAAATTCCATTCATCATACTTTTTCACACATTGTGTTCTAATATGTAATTTGTGCAGGAGATGCATAATCACCACAAGGGAACATAAAAGGAAGTAGTTGGGGGTAAATGTAACAGATATTTCAATCAGGAGTGACTTGGAGACCTTGTCGTTCATACACAAGTTGAACTGTGATGAGTCTTAGATTAGACTCCATCGCTGTGTACACAATATTTTATAAAGGGAGTAGAGAAGCCACGAGTGGGCAGGAATATCCCCCAATGGAGTCTGGACACTGTTGGTGGTGAAGGAGCCAAAAGGAGCGGTCCGCTGGAGGAGGAGTGCCGTGGATGATGATGACCGGTGAAGTGGGTGGAGGAGGGTTGTTGACTGTGAGCAACTGCATCTGAACAATTTGCCTGAGGGGATCAATATAGTAGTCAGTTTAAATTAAAAGTATCAGAATGTATAATTACTCCAAGTAAAAAGTTGTAGGACTTTTAGGTAAAGTATTAGCAACAAAAAGTAGTTAAGTGTGAAAATTAATTAACTACAATGATCTGTTAGTGTTATATTGTTGTATATTGTAATATTGGATTACTATTACTGCTGTTGCATTGATATGTAAATTCTGTATCCTGTTAGTGTGTGATTATGTAAACAAACAACTGTGTGTGTGTGTGTGTGTGTGTGTGTGTTTATTTGTTTATTTGTTTATTTCAAAGGATCTCCATTAGCTGACGCCAAGACGACAGCTAGTCTTCCTGGGGTCCAAACAATACATCCAAAAGACAATAAATACAATCAAAATTACTCACAAATATATCATATATAAATTCACAAACAAAACTGACAATGCAAAAAATACTAACAAACTAAATATAATAAAGAATAATATAGCACATGATACAACCTCACTCAACCAATCCAGATAATATTATGATATCGAAAACAAATGTAGTCTAAGTCTTTTTTTAAAACCCTTTTTTCCCTTGTTGTCCCGAATCCCAACTGGAAGATTGTTCCAATATACAATTGACCTATAAAACACAGTCCTCTTCATACAGTCAGATTTAGGTAGTGGTGAAGAAATCTGTCGACTATTCACCCCTCTTGTATAATGTGAATGCATATCTGAGCAATAAGTTATCATAAAGAAATTTAGGAATCCCAGTATTAATAATTCCATGAAAATATACTAACAAATTAACAGATAGTCTATGCTTGACCTCCAACCAAGCAAGACGTGTGTGTGTGTGTGTGTGTGTGTGTGTGTGTGTGTGTGTGTGTGTGTGTGTGTGTGTGTGTGTGTGTGTGTCCATGTTGTGGCAGACAGGTGCTGACAGATTGGTGACAGCCTATATGCCAGTATGCACCTGGGTGCTGTCCATGTCACTGCATGTTTCATCATAATGTCACCAGGCACACACTGCTGACCTTTTGGCCCCTATTGTGTGTGTACATATGTGTATGTGTGCAGACTGGCAGTAATGCATTTGGATTACATTCCCAAAATCCTCACCTGTTCTCTTATTAAATTACATTAAGGTCTTGTCCTGCGCCTCTGGCACACTGTGCTTAACCTTCTGGAAACTAAGGGATTTCTGTAAATTTGCTTCTTTGCCTTTTTTAAAGCAAGGGATCCAATTTAAACTTACTTTGAATGAGATTAAATCTCACTGATATAATGCATATTGATATGTTCTCTATGCAAAGGCCCATCAGAATAAGGGACTGTGACTTATCTTGAGTTAAAATAGTTTTCAGAACTGTGAATTTATGACTACTTCTGTAGAATGGATTGATATGGGACACAGAAGTGCTTTCTGGTGTTATTTCAGGTGAGTAGTTTTCTACCGTGTGACAAAAATCAAAAAGCCATATAGCCATAATTACTTGTACCTCATTTCATAAACTTCAGTTCAGAGTTGGTAAATGTGAGATGTTCGAGTCACACACACATCTCATTAAACAAGGAAATTAATTGACGGGTAGGTAAAGAACGTGTTTTCATTTTCTTATCTTTAGATTTTATTTTATTTTTGCCGTTTTATGCCTTTATTTCATCTTCAGTAGACTTGACTACTGTAACGGGGTCTTTACAGGTCTCCCTAAAAAATCAATTAGACAGCTGCAGCTAATTCAGAACGCTGCTGCTCGAGTCCTCACTAAGACCAAGAGACTGGATCACATCACTCCAGTTCTGAAGTCCTTACACTGGCTTCCTGTGCCCCAAAGAATTGATTTCAAAGTTCTTTTGCTAGTTTATAAATCACTAAACGGTTTAGGGCCAAAATACATTTCTGATCTGCTAGTACACTATGACCCCCCAGACCTCTAAGGTCATCTGGGGCAGGTCTACTGTCTGTTCCTAGAGTCAGAACTAAACAGGGGGAAGCAGCTTTCAGTTTCTATGCTCCTCATATCTGGAATAAACTCCCAGAAACCTGCAGGTCTGCTGCTACTCTCAGTTCTTTTAAATCAATGCTGAAGACCTTTCTTTTCGATGTTGCCTTTCTTTAAATGATGTTCATTTCTTTACTGTTTAATCTTTTATACTGCACTGTAACTTTTATTCTTGTGTTTTATCTGTTTTTATTTTCTAACTGTTTCTTCTGTGTTTTATCGGTTTTATTTTCTTTTAACTGATTTTGTGTAAAGCACTTTGAATTGCCCTGTTGCTGAAATGTGCTATACAAATAAAGCTGCCTTGCCTTTATTTGCATAGGACAGCGTAGACTTGAAAGGGGAAGAAAGTGGGGGAATGACGTGCAGCTTGGCGCTAAACCAGCAGCTGCAGCGACTAGCCAATAGGCAGTGGTGGAATGTAACAAAGTACAAATACTTCATTACTGTACTTAAGTACATTTTTCACATATCTTTACTTAAAGGAGAATTCCGGTCGATTCCATCACAAAGCTCTGTTTTCTGTAAATGTGGAGGTCTGTCAGTAGAAACAGACTGACCCATCAGGTCTGTCAGTAGAAAGAGACTAACCCATCAGGTCTGTCAGTAGAAACAGACTAACCCATCAGGTCTGTCAGTAGAAACAGACTAACCCATCAGGTCTGTCAGTAGAAAGAGACTAACCCATCAGGTCTGTCAGTAGAAAGAAACTAACCAATCCGGTTTGTCAGTAGAGAGAAATGAACCAATCAGGTCTGTTGGTAGAGAGAAACTAACCAATCAGGTCTGTCAGTAGAGAGAGAAACTAACCAATCGGGTCTGTCATTAGAGAGAAACTAACCAATCGGGTCTGTCATTAGAGAGAAACTAACCAATCAGGTCTGTCAGTGGAGAGAAACTAACCAATCAGTGCTGTATACACTGTGTTATCCTCCAACTAGAGTTAGCACCCAACAGACTCTAACAGGGCAACGTTTAAATATGTTTTTAGCCTCTAAACATGTTCAAAATGTCATTAAAAGGGCCCCCCATCCTTCATAGGGAAAACAGCGAATATGACTTATGGAGCTGTGACAGGCAATTTGCAGTAGGGTTGTCATTGTGGTAATTCTACTTTTACTAAAGTAAATATGTCTCTGGTTATTTGTACTTCTTCTTAAATACTGAGATTCAGTACTTCCTCCACGACTGCCAATGATGGGTCCCCTGTGCGTCAAGTAAGAGACCAAGATCTGTTTCTTCCTTTAAAAAGTGCAGTAGAAAACCAAAGAGAGCTGCATTTCTGCTTTTCGACTTATCACAAAAACATTTTTTTTGCTTTCACTGCACATCCTTCACCTTCTTTCACTGTGATCATTTTATCCTCAGACACAGAGAGCAAGAAAGAGAGGGGTTGGGGTTGGCATATGGAATTAAGGATTATGGGCCTTATCACATGTGGCTGTCTGTTAGTGTTCTGTGTGCTTCAGATGGCCATCCTGTCAAACTGCAAACTCACTGTTTTAACCACACACACCAGGCATGGTGTTATGAGTGGGCTGGACGGGTCTAGGACCACCGACTTTTCACCAGGCCCACCTAAAACTTTTCTTCAATTTTTTTAAAAATATATTTCAATTTTGTCAATAATTATTAAAAATCAGCTAATAATATCATAATCTGTGCTAAAATAGTCAGCATGTTTATTTTTCAATAACAATTTTAAAAAGCTGGTTATGTCTATTTTGATGGTTCTGTGCAAGTTCATTAGACCGTGAAGTTTGGGATCAGATGCAGCCTGTTGGTATGCTAAGTGATCTGAAAGTGTGAAAATCATTTCCAGTGAAGGACACGTGCACAAAGGGTATCAGTCATCTGAAACCAGGAGATGAAGGAGAGTGCAGATCCACAACAACTACACACCCTTGTCTCTGCCACCCCAGGACTCTAGCGTGGCCTGCGCCGGTGCTAGTGCTTCTGACTTTGACTCGCGAGTGGTCGATACCCTGTAGCTCTGTCTTCAGTGGTTGAGTCCGCAACTCAACCAGGGCTCAAGTATCTGGATGCTTCTTCTGCTTTAGCGAGTTTAATTGTGTAGGACCGCCAGCGGATAACAGTAAGGTGTGTGAAGGTGATCTGCCTGTATTGTGTCAATATATAATATGTATACGGATTAAAATAATCAATTCATAAATCTCTAAAGAGGTACAGAGCGCATTTCTATAACAGCTTGTTACTGTTAAGTTGTTTTTTTCCCTCATGGTTTTCTCTTGTCATGGCCAATGATACTTTAGGGCTGGTTAGTGTGATTTATTTCCTTTTGTTAAACGTTTTTATAACATGACTCTTCACACTAAAGTAACAGTTTGTCTCGGTAGGACATAACTTGTGTCTTGTTTTACATGACAGATGTTCTGTGCCCGAGTATTGATTTAAACTGTCGGGCAGTGTTGTTGAAAACTTAAAACAATTAAACAGCATTGTGAAATATCCGGCCTCCTGTTATATGAGCTAACTATGAACTAAGCTATGTTTTGGGGAAATAGAAGATGCCTGACCACTTTTACATTCTATAGGCCTTAGGTCTATACAGAGATGCTTTATAGCACAGCCAGGTACGGTGCGTAATGGAGATTCCAAGGCGCTCTTCTTTGGTCAGAACCAAGGAGAGCGATTGCCGATAGTTCCGTCCTTTGCACCAAAACTTTTCACAATGCAACAACATATTTAAAGAGCATCAAGCTATTGAAATCTCGATTATGTAAGCACAGATAATATAACAGTATATTAGTCAGATGTGTAATAGGTTAAACAGTTATTTGATAACGTTTTTAATTTAAGGCCCACCCACAATTGGTCTGGCCTATCCAAAACTGGAATCCTGGTGCTGTGCCTGACACACAGACACACATGCAGATATGGACGGACGCACGCACGCACGCACGCACGCACACAAACACACACACACACACACACACACTGCCTGTTTTTGCACATCCTACTCTTTCTTTCTTCCCAAGTTTTCCATAATCCCTTCTCACAAATTACATTTCTATATTGTTCTATATTGTTATTTGTTCTGCCATTTTTTTTGCCCCTGCCTTCCACCACTCTCTCTGTTTCTCTCCCTGTAAAATTTCACTGCAATCCTTTTACAATCATTTTATCTCACATTCGTTGTCTAAGTTGTCTGGGGAACTCTTTTCTCTATGTTTAACCACGTTGGTTATACATTTTCATGATAACTACGCAGTTTCTCTTTTTCTACCAGTCCAAACAAACTCTTGTTGCAACTGGCCAAAAATAACTGTGTGTCAAGTTTGTTTTCGAAGAAGGACCTACCCAATAACAAAACAAATTGAGTTATGGCCAAATTCTTGACAATAAAGAAAATACATAATAGTGGACTTTTATGGTCTAAGATGCCTTTTTGTAGAGCAGATTGAGCTGGACTTGTCTGTCAAATTTTAGGCCACTCAGGCGTGTTTTTAAGCCTCAAATACAACGCCGCCATCAGTCCAATTAGGCCTATATAGCTTGGAGCCAGACCCAGACAAGCTTTAAAAGTAATCAGGAAAATCTAAACATCCATTCTAAATCACACAGGGAGCCAATGGAGAGAAGCCATAATTAACTACCGCAGCCCCCTTCTCTATCCTCCTCAATGTCCCTGCAGTAAGAGCTAACACAAAAAGTAGTGTACTGTGGGTTTATCAGAGCTTTAAACCAAAACAATGATATGCTACTAAAACGGTACATAGATCTCAGGAGAAGCAACCCCATTACTTTTGAAATAATGTTATACATGTTTTAAAGGGCAGCTTTAAGGCTGGGGGCAAATCATTGTTACAGTAACAATATACAGTCATATATGCTAATTTCAGCTCTGTGACAGGACACAAACTGCATTTCCATATTTAATTTTACATTTGTTTTACGTTTAAGAGAGACCTTTACAAAATGGCAAAGTGTTCAATAACAATTTGGACCAGCAGACATGTCTAGCATTTGTCATGTATTTTACACTTGCAAATATGTAATTACAACTGCTAATATTGATGGTGCCTTTCTGGTAACTATAACTACTGACTATGTTCCTGTTTCAGATAAATGAGCTGATGTCATGGTTTTGTCAAGTTTCTGTTGTAGTGTTTTTCATGTTTTCTGTTTGGTTATCTACTTCCTGTTTTGTTTTGAAATCCATTGTTTGGTTACATCCTTTGTCACTTCTCTTCCTGCCTTTGTCTGCTTTCCCGCCCATTTGATTGTCATGTCCGCCCTTAATTAGATTCACCTGTTTGTTTTCCTCTTCCCTCATCACAGCACTCAAAAACTCACCATTCCCACTTCACCTCTGCCAGATTGTAGTTGTCTCTCCATGTCACTCTTTCCAGTGTTTTCTTTTGAGTTTTCTTCCCCAGTGTTTTTGGACATGAGCCTGTTTACCATTCACGTTTCTTGCCTGCTCCTTTTCTACTTTTGCCTACTTGATTGTTATTGGACTTCTGCCTGCCTTTTGACAATAAGCTTGTTCGAGATTAACTGCGCCTCGCCTGTAAAGTAGACGAGAGTAGGCGGGAGTAGCAGGGGGCGGGGACAAAAATCTGCGGTAAAGTCGGACAGTATCCATCCGGTTCTAGCCGCCTTCAGACTGAACAGGAAGTGACGAAAACACTGTGTTGCGATTCCGATTTAATAAAATATAATGAGATGATCAGTGATCTGAACAGATTTAGTCTCTCTGACGTCTTAACATCACTATCAGCCACACAACATGTGTTCTGTACAGAATAAGTCTTTAAATCAGACAAATAGCAATTAAAATCCCTCAGATTAAAAAACAATAAAAAGTTTATATAAAATGTCATCCAAAGTAAACCAATCAGCTGTTAAATCAGCTGAGAAGCCGGCGTTTCCCAGCATGCTCTGGGACCGCCTGGCTCTTGCAGTCGGTGAAAAGCAACTGTGCTGCCCGCGGCTCAGAACTGCGGCCGCTTTGCTCTCGTGAGATTTCCGTTGCCCACATGTGCATGACATCAGAGCAAGTCGGGATCAAGTCGGACACAAATCTAACCGGTATGCAACGGGCGCCAATCGCCGGTGATTGATTCTGCGCAGACCTGGCTCATCTCGAACGAGACTATTGATTACTGCCTGCTCTTGCTGTACTGTTGCCTGCATTGTTCTTTGGACAATAAAAGTACTTACCTTTTATCACCGGTCTGAGTTGTGCATTTGGGTCCGCCACTGTACCGTGATAGCTGAATGCCCAAAGTGGATTTTTTTAAATAAAAATTATTAGTCGGGTTCCAGTCCCTTAGCTGTAACTCTATTCATGAATGTTGTTTGTCGTAATGAAGGCCGATGCTGGCTAAAACATGTAATATGTTGGTTTCTTTATGGTAGTTCATGCTAAACACAGACGGACAGACTTTGAAGAAGACACCACCCTTGTTTTGGTAGACATTTTACTTTAGAGCTGTGGTCCCCAACTGGTCTAAGGTCCAAGGTCTAAATTATTCCTTGACATTACAAAAAGTCCACCAACCATTATCACTCCCCACAGCGTCAAAAAACACCCTTTAGCATCTGTGTGGAATTAACCAGGGGCACCTGGTTAGCTCATCTAGTTGAGCGTGCACCCCATGTGCAGAGGCTCAGTCCTAGTTGTTGCGGCAGCTGTGGGTTCAGTTCCAGCCTGCGGTTCTTTGCTGCATTGCACCAGGAATAGAAGCAGCTAGACCACAGCGCTGTAAGATGGTGTAGTGGGATTAAGAGTGTCAACGGTACAGAGTGTAATGGAAGACGGTAATATTGCTTTGAAAAAACAACAAAGGACCAGGACTTTCAGCCAAGAGACGGGGGTTTGTGTCCCGTTGTTGTCGCGCGTGTCACTGAAAGGTACATACTGTAACCCCACCCACAATTTCTCAGTTCTTGTGCGACATCAGTTAGTCTCGCTTTGCCAGACCTTCCTCCCCAGCGCTGCGGAGGAAGGTCTGGCTTGTCCACAGAGCATTTTGGAATGGGAGAAAAACGTGCTCTGGTTTATTGGAATTTGTTTAAACAAATGACAATTGTCTTGGGTAGCGTTAAGCACCGGGTAAAGCTACAGTGCCGCTACAAGATAGGCTTGAGAAGGAAATTGTTTTAGATTGTTTTAGTCGTGCAACAGAAAGCTCAGATGGGACAGATAGTCTAGCTAGCTTTCTGGATTTACCCTGCAGAGAGCTGAGGACCAGGTAACCATAGTCCTCAGAAATCCTCTGGAGTTTAAAATTCCAACACAAAGAAATAATTATACATATGATAACACCCAATTGTAATTTCAAAAGTAAATAAAAAAATATTGATTAGTGCAGCTTTAAAGCTTTTAATAAAAATGTGAGTTATTGCTATTTGGCAACAGATTACATACCTGGAGTTTAACCATCACCCATTTCTCTCATGTGCACCATTAGTGCTCAGCATTGAGCAAATGAGAGGAAGAAGTTCTTTTCTAAAAATCTTTCTGAGTTGAAGGCCATGGACAAACAGCTTCTTTGACATGGTAGAAAAGAAACAGTATTTTACAGCAATAAGTGTGTATCTGGAAACCTGTGGAAGCTCTTGCAGCCGTGTGGTTAATGCAACAGTGTTGAAGGTCAGCTCCGCACATAACAGAGGAATGTATCTTTGGTAATTAGCACTCCCACAGAGAGCCCCGCATCTGTGCAATCCAAGCTAGATACAACAGCAAGGGCATAGCTCACACACTTTTAATATTATACTTGTGAGATTCCTTATTGACTAGGAAAATGTAAGTCAAACTATAACCAACTTTAATCTAAAGAAACATAAATGTAAGGTTTTTTATAGAGATGAGCCGGATACTTGGCTGAATCAGTATCCGGTATGGATAAAGCACATTTGCCAAATACAAGTATTATACGAGTAACACGAGTCAATATCTGTGCTCGGCTTGAATACAAATCCTGATTAGGTAGACAACTGCGTAGCGTTCTGTGATAGGCACACACACACACACATGCTCTGCTCACTCACACACAGAACACTGAGAAGTGAACAACTCTCTCTCTCTCTCTCTCCCTCAGTCACTCAGGTCCGCGGGTCTTTTCGATTAACGTTTAGGGTTTCTTCAGCTTCCGGTTGGTTTTTTACTTCGGTTTGTAGTACTTCCTTAACCAGTAGATTTATGGTAATGTGGGGTTTGTAGTACTTCCTTAACCAGTAGATTTCTGGTAACGTGGGGTTTCAGACAGCGCGTGGTAGAATGCGACTCGCGTTGCATCTCTGCCGTCGGAGATTTTTTTTTTAAAACTTCTGCCTTCAATCTATTTGATCTGTAGAACACAGTACAGTTGTTTGTTACCATGACAACACCATTGATCTGAAGCTCAAAGCTGATGCTGTCATGGAAATAGTTTTATAATCAGCAATAAATAAAATAATTTCTGATCAACCCATATCAATTGCATGCTTAAAATAACATACCGGTTAAAGCCCCGCCCATTTCAAGACAACCGACCCACTTCCGGGTTAGGCCCCGCCCAGTCCGAGTACAGATACAAATAATTCATGTGGTAAACAGATACAGATAATGCTGTACTCGGACCAGAGATTGCATCCCGCGGAAGTTATTCTCTTCCTAACCACAACCGCCCTGTTGTTGTCAGCGTGTCTTGCGTGTGACGGTTCCTTGCCCCATTCATTTTATTTCTAACCACAACCATCCCGTTGTTGCATTTCATTTCACCATTGTTGCGTCCCCCAGAGCAGCACAGTGTCATGACAGTTCATGACATGGTCACCTTCTAAAAGGTTGACATGTGCACATAATGAACGAGACAATTGTGACAAATAATGTGACACTTTAGCGCAAATGAATCTGAGATATCAGGGTTTATATCTCCGCCTCTGAAAAGGGCCAGATTACATCTTGGCATGTCATGAATTGTAAAACCGAGGCCTCAATACGGAGACTATATTGAGGTGTGGTATTTAAATTCTAATTGTTTCCAGCCGCTGCATTTATCAATGTCCGACTCTTCTTACTCTCCAATTGGTGTGATACAAACATTTTATGAATCATACATGAAATAGCGGTGTGCTATACTGCAAAATTTTGTATAGAGCCAATACAATACAGATACTTTAAAAAAGATTAAGATGGTTGTGTGACGGTGGTGGGACCACTGTGACAGTCCTCTACAGCCAGTCTTGCTGGGTTGTGTGTGTAAGGCTGCGTCTGCATCTGCATAAAGGGAAACCAGACCGAATCAGGGCAAGCACGTTGACATCTTGGACAGAGACACAAGCAGCCCACAGCAGTTATCAGGAGTTCTGCTGTTTTATTATTAAACTGTCTAATTGTGATCGTATATTGTAATTGTTATTTTTAACAGAAGTATGAAAAAGAATGGTTTACAATGCTAATTCATAGTAAAATGTAAAATAAATGATATAAAATCCTAAACTCGAAAAAGGCATTTCTATTGTATGCAAATACAGTATATTAAACAGAAGGCTACAGTGTCTTCGACACCAGAAAACAACTCCTACATAACATTGTACGTTTTCATTTAACAATACATTTTACACATCAAATTCAACATCAAATTCATGTCTACAACTGTTACCCGCATAAAGGGAAACCAGACCGACTCAGGGCAAGCACGTTGACATCTTGGACAGAGACACAAGCAGCCCTATACAACGCATAGTGGGTCAGACGGAGGAATAGTGTCAGAAACAATGCTAAATTAGCTAAATTTAGCATTCAGCTCTGACTGTAAAATTAGTGCCTCACTCGAAGCCAAACTACCGGCATTCAGCTCTAAACTACATCACAACAACAATACAGTAAAATTAAACATTGTATGGTGGGCTTTTAAAACATTTTGACTAACACTGTCTCTGCGGCGTTAACATGCGACTTACCACAGCAGTTATCAGGAGTTCTGCTGTAGATTACCCAGAATTCGTTACCTCTAGCACTGCAGCGCGATGTGAAGCTGACACCAGCAAACGGCGCTGTTCCCATTTATGCAGGAATTTAACATAACCTATATACAACCCGTTACAGATGCATCATCAAATTGCTTAATCTAAATTACTTTTCATGACCTAAATGGTTTTGTGATTTTTACCTTTGGATTATTAAGTGAAAAAACCCAGGTCAGAATTTTCATATGCTTGTATAAATTAGATGTGTTACCACTGTATCTTGCAGCCTTTTTACAAATTATACAGTTTGCCGTTGTTTAATTGTTTGCCTGAAAATATAGCCACACGGCGCTTTTCTTCCTCTCTGCCATTTTTCTATACCATGTCTATCCTGCTTGTGTTTGTGATGATGGCCGTTGCTGAGCCTGGCTGCTTGCTTGTTTCTTCTTTGCCTGGCGTGAGTCACATGACAGTACAACATCAAACCAAAAGAGGGGGGAGGAGGTGTTTCTGCTCAGCGCTCTGACAGCCTGTTTCACAGGAGCGGCACTCGAAAGCAGCGGCACTAACACAGACAGCCAGGTCGCCTCTTTGATGAAACTGCAGCAATGCATACTGGAGAGAAACTAAAACTATCAAACTAAAGTATCAATCTTATTACACTGGCATTGATCAATATTAACACCAACATTGGTATCGATATTATAAATATTTGGACCAATCTGCCCACCACTAACGTGAAGCCTGTCATAAGACAATTTCTGCGCTCATATCTGTGTTGAATTTTACATTAGATTGATACATGAGTGCCAGTGTCCAGCATTTGCATAACAATGGAACAGTGGTCATAGTGTGTATGTATGGAAATGTATAGGATGTACTGCTACCACCGAACTGCAAAAGCTTCACAATGTTGCTTTGGCAAGGTCTTTAGATTGTACTGACCAATTTTGAAGTAAATTAGGCTAAATCTTATCATAGGCAATCTCCCAAATCTGTAGTAGGAATTTGTGAAAGCCTGCAATTGGTCCAAAATGTCCAAACAATGCACTTTCAATGCATTTGAAATGAATTCCGAAATCCAAGAGGCTTTTTTCGTAAGTCTGGACATGACACATACAGTATGCATACCAAATTGAATACATCTAGGTGAAACACACTGCAGGGGGTACTGTCTTGACATTTTAAAGGGGGCGGTATTAAGCCAATTTACCATAATCAGGCCTGAAACCCATGTGGATTACTTCAGCCTGGACTATTAGTGTATTAACAAGTTGGGGCAGATCGGACAATGTTTGTTCAAGTTACGACTTTATGTATCATGATGTCACGGCAACACCCTTTAACAATCTTCAAACTGAAGCATCATCAAGGTCTTAAGGCTTTCCTGAACACTGTGAAGGTGGATGTGGTCAACACGCTAGGTAGAGGACATTAAAGGGTAATGACTGTAACATCATGTTGCCAGTAGAGGGGGCTCTAATTATATCTCAATATTGTCATAATTTTTCAATGGTGATATAATGGCAATCAGAATTGTATCAATAGGTATACATTGATACATTAGTCAACTACTGTTGAGGAACGTTTTGGTTTATTTTTATTTAAGCTTTGTATCCCTGGCACCATCATTTAAATATGACCAAATTGTGTATTCTGCCCAAGGGAACAAGTGGATGCCAGAGTGGTGGTGGTGATGAACTTAAAGATGAGCACAGAGCGAGCAAATGAGGTTGACAGTATAAATTGGCCACCCAAATGGTGATGACAGTGTGCAAGCTCAGCTGACACATAAGATAATACAGAGCACAGCTTCACCTTCAGTTCTCTACCTTAACTTACTCTATGATTCTATTGTAGGCTTCTGGGTAAATAAGACTAGACATGATGCTACAGACAGGTGACAAAAGAAAATAAATAAGGGGAGAAACATAAATGCAGATGCTTGCTCATCAGAAAATTCCATAGTGTCACCAGTGGGCCAATAACACATGGCCTTTAAATTTAAATATCCAAGAGGATATTGGTGTCACATCTCATGATAATCTATGTGCTGCTTCAGAAAATTACACCTGCAAAAAAAATACTCATAGATTTCAGAGTGAACATGTTCTGAGAGAGTTTGAACTAAACAGCACAACTGAACAACTCACAGCCCTTTTGGATTACTCAAATTGTAGGCACACATCCAATATATTGGCGATATATTGGTTGTTTGCTCACTGGGCCTACATTGCCGAGATGTCAGCCCATGATACATCACCTCAACCCTGCTGTCCTGTAGATGCTATATTATACGTTAGGCCAGCAATGCGTCAACCGAGGTAGACTCATCACCACGCCCCTTTCTGGGGGAAAACAATCTTGCGTAAATAATGTTGGAAGTTTAACATTGCCCAAACTTTTACTTTCAACAAAAGGTTGCTGATCAGTTGGTTGCAAACTAAAAACCCTGAACTCTGATTTGCTAGTGATGGCCAAATGAAGCTTGGTGAACCAGTGTCTTTATTTTCTGAGCCCACTAGATTGCGCTCTTGGTTTTAAGAGAAACGCCTAAGGCATTGCAATTCAGTGTATTCTAAACCCTTTGTTGAAAAGAGAGCACCATTGCCTTGGCTCTCTATTAAAAGGAAGAATTATAATGTCACATCAGGAGATAACAGTAAAATGCCAAAAAACTGTTGTGTAGCATGTTAGTTGAGTCTTTCACACTGATATATGAAGGCTCATAAGATACCTGAATATTCTCAGTCAGTGTGGTAAATTGCTAAATGATGATGTTGACAGTTACTACTGATGGAAAGCTAACTTTAGCTTAAGTGGGAGGCTCCAACTAAATGAGTGTTCAACCTTAATTTATTCAAGGTGCTTTAAACGATGTCATGCTTATTTTAAGTTACAACATTTCTTGTCACATACAGCAAACATCTCACTATCTTCAAGCTGCCTGTCCCCAAAACACACTGTAAATAAACCTCCCCTCACTATGTGCGAGCTGCCTGTCCCAAGAACACACTGTAAAAAAAACCTCCCCTCACTATCTGCTAGTTGCCTGTCCCCTGAACACACTGTAAAAAACATCTCACTATCTGCTAGTGGCCTGTCCCCTGAACACAGTGTAAAAAACATCTCCTCACTATCTGATAGCTGCCTGTCCCCTGAACACACTGTAAAAAAACCTCTCCTCACTATCTGCTAGTTGCCTGTCCCCTGAACACACTGTACAAAAATTCGGTCTCTGTAGACAGCCCAGGGTCAACAAACATCAACATAAACAAAGTGCACCCACCTGAACCACGAAGCATACACAAACAGTGTTCCAGTCTTTAACCAACAAGAAGGATTTGGGGAGGAGGGAGGGGCAAGCTAGTTTTGTTTTATTTGAAAATACTTTGAAAGTAAACAAGAAGTAACGTCACCCAACATCGCTTAGAGCACCTTTAAGGTGAACGTTCGTGTTTCATGCAAGGTCACAAAATAAATATTAGATACGTGTTTGAACAAACATTTTGGTCTTATTGTCGATAACTCCACCCTGTCTCCATTACCACACATCCGTAACCTGGAAGTCATCTTTGACAGCAACCTAACTTTTGAAAACCACATTAACCAAATGACCAGAACTGCCTTCTTTCACCTCAAAAACATTGCCGGTTTCTACCGATCACTCACCTTCTCTGCTGCCGAAACTTCTATTCACGTCCTCATCACTTCCACAATTGTCTACTGCAACAGCATCCTCTATGGTTCACCTGCAAAAGCCTTAAATAAAATCCAATATAGCCATAATTCTGCTGCCTGTCTCCTCATCCACACCCGTTCCTGTGATCACATCACTCCCGTCCTTCAGAACCTCCAATGGCTCTGTTTCCCAACGCATCCAGCATCCATGACCCATTGTACATCTACCCTGTGAATTTAAAGTTGTTCACATTACTGTAAGTGGTGTAAGTCCGCAGCCCTTTGGGCCCGTCGGTTCCTTGCAACTGCCTCCAGAGTCCTCCAGGATAACATATCCCGGAAAGACTCATTCTTCAGTCGGACGGCTTCCTTGACCACCGGTGTCCACCAGGGTGTTCGTGGGTTACTGCCCCTTGAGGCACCTAAGACCCTAAGACCACAACTTCCCGCCGCAGCTTGAGCAATGGAAATTTTTAACATTGTCCACTCCGGTTCAATGCCCCCAGCCTCCACAGAGATGCATGAAAAGCTCCGCCGGAGGGGTGAGTTAAAAATCCGTCGGACAGGGGCCTCTTCCAGACATTCCCAATTTACCCGCACTACCCGTTTGGGCTTACCAGGTCTTTTTAGAGTCTTCCCCCACCCTCTGACCCAACTCACCACCAGATGGTGATCAGTTGACAGCTCTGCCCCTCTCTTCACCAGATTAAACTATAATTAAATTAATCATTGACCTTTGGCCTAGGGTTCTCTGGTACCAAGTACACTTATGAGCATCCCTATGTTCGAACATGGTGTTTGTTATAGACAATCCATGACTAGCACAGAAGTCTAACAACAGACAACCACACTGGTTTAGATCAGGGAGACCTCACTAACATCCTTTTTTTTCTTTTTTTAAAAATTTAAATTCTCTTTAAATAAAATTAATTATGAGAGTGTATATGTGTGTTAACAATGATTTATTTGCACACAAAAAAGTATCATGCTCAGTTTTTTGGCTGTCATGTGTCTGAAGATGACAGTGAGTCAGGTTGCCGCGGAAACTGTTGATAACAGCAAGACAGGTGGTAGAGGATAGTGTGAAAGAGAGTAGCTAGAGGGTATCCACAAAACAAACAACATGGAAAAAAAAAACATTGGAACCACAAAACGGAAAGCTAAAAGGGAGAAGCACAGCAGAGAAGATTTAATTAGGAGAAATATTCCAACCATCTCCACTTTTTTCAAAAGTCAAGTCGACGCTAATAAAGAGCCTGGCGGTGCCTGCAGTGTTGCTAGCGAAGAGGAGTTCAGAAGCACAACATGCAGCCTTGCTATTTCAGAGGAACAATCAGAACAACATCAGCACCCTGAGCATCAGCAGCACATCAAGACAGTACAGCCCGGCTGGAGTGACAGACACCTGTTCAAGTTCCCCCCCCAAAAGTGAACATCCATATTAGGTATAAATACATTTTATTTTATTCATTTGAAAGTCTAGCCCCCAGAGTTTTCTGCTTGGAAAAATTCTGATCCTTGGAAAAATGTAGTTGATGACCCATGCATTCTTATTTCTATGGCGGCTCAGGTGTGTCTCTGAAGTCTGCAAGAAAACTCTTGTGATGTCATCAGGGTTATTTGGCTTGGGCTATACATCTTTAAATAAAAACTTGAGTTTAGGGGTGTTTGAGAGACTTGAGCATTTACATGGAGGGTCTAGATTAAGTTGCATTTTGGGAAGTGTAGGATCTCTTGCTTTTAGGGTTTGACCCATAAGAAGTTAAATGTATTGCTGCTTGGATTTTTTAAATCTGTCTCTCACAGGTCCCTTTTATGGATACACTTGATCACTGAAATACTAAAAAATGTGATGATTTTTGATGATGCTAAACATGGAGTGAGGCTACAACATATAAAATTGTTGTTCTGCACGTTTAGGTGTAATAAGGGGTGTGGCACGTTTTGTTGATTATATTTGTGATGTGGACACAAATCTGTGATAAAAAAGTACACACAAGGTTCACTTACTAGCTTTTTCTTCTGCCTCTGACCATAATCAGAGAGCCCAGGAGGAACATGTTGCTGTAGTTGAAAATATCAATAAAGCTTCATTTGTCTGCGAGGACAGGATAAGAAAAATAAATGTGGAAGAACACAACATAATATAACGCAGCATATAACTAAAATTTGCTAGGTGTGTTAGAAATGTGTTGGATAAAATGAAAGGAAAGACAGACAAATATATTTACTGCAAATATATAACCTGTTAAATGTCTTTATATGTGTTTGTTAAAACTTATAAAAAGCCCAAATGATCTAAATCTATTGCAATTGCAACAGCAGTGATTACCTCAGATATAATCATACTAATCACCTTAGAAACAAATGCTGCTGATCTAATTCCTCCTTGATGCACACGAGCATGCATACATTCCATTGAGGACTTACAACAACCTTATTATTCTGACAAAAAGACTAAATGTCCATGCCCTACGGCACTTATTATGCAAACTTGGCCCATATTGGGGCTCTACTAGGAACTCTGCATCATAGCATTACTGCTGTCTTTCAATATTGCTGTGGGCCATGAGGTGACCTACAGAATATAGACACAGGTAAGCGTCAAGCATAAATAACCATCAAAGTTAATTATATATGACCTTACCGAATGCGTAACAAGATATGAACATGTCATATCATCATCATTATATTTTTTAATGATAAGATGTAATATTAACAATGGCGGCAAAGACACTGCATTTTCCATATAATGTATGTATGATCGGCTTTTCAAATGATCACAATATTCCATGGCTGCAAGCCTAACATACACAAGTACTCTCATTCCTAATTGAGGCATCTTCCACTGGCCTTGTGTTTCCGAGCTGCATTGTATACCATTATGTAAGCCTCATGACAGCTTAAAACATGACTTCATGGATCTTACAAATGCAGCATGGGTGCAGCCGAATCTGGTATCCAGTAAAGCAAAACTAGTGGTTTCTAGCTGAGAGCTAGCAATTAGCTGGGAAGCTAACGCTGGTCAAGGCCAACCGTTCTCTCATTACATCCATGGAGGAGAAATTAGCTCAGATTGCTAAACACACCTGAGTACAGGAGACATTAGATCAGACTGCTAAGCTACCTGACTACAAGAGATATTAGCTCAAACTGCTAAGCTACCTGACTACAGGAGACATTAGCTCAGACTGCTAAGCTACCTGACTACAGGAGGCATTAGCTCATACTGCTAAGCTACCTGACTACCGGAGACATTAGCTCAGACTGGAGGAGTATGTATAGTTGGTGCAGTTCGAGTACGGATCTCATACTCACCTCAAACGAACTGCTCCAGAGTTTGACTGGAAGCGTACCAAGACCACCTCTTCAAGCAGGTCTCGGTATGCTTGTTTGGTCGTCTTTTGGTGTTCACCAGAGTTGGACTGCCGTGTTCTCACCTGTCTAAATGACCTGCACCAGCAGAGCAAACAAACTCTAGTTCCAGTCAACTGAAATAAAGGCTGTCATTGTGAAAATGTCTTAAGCAGCCTCAGATTTATGGTAAGATGTGCTTCAGCCAACCGTTCAAATGTGCTGCAGATGAGAATGCAACGTGTCGCTAAAAGGGGCAGAGATTCTGAAGGAGGACATCGGTGCTGGGGCCCAAATAATAAAGGTGTGGAGCACATGTGTTAAAGTCAAGGCCGATTCCGGCCCACCCATAATTTTATGTGGCCTGCGTGAGCTCAAAAGGCATATGATTGTCTTAAAATAAAAGTATAAATAAAAGCTGCAAAGGAGAGCTTTGATGCCACAGCTCAGACTTCATGCTGCCCGTGTTCTGTCAATGTTTGGGAGCACTTAGCTGTGCAAACAGATGTTTTCAATCACGCATCACTGATGACAACCTCCATGCAGTTTTATGGATTGCTACAGCTAAACCATGTGGAATGTGCTTGGCTTTCCAATATATCATATGTTCAGTGGTAGTTATGAACTGAGATAACCCTTATTATTTTCAGTTAATTACATATACAAAATGTACACTACCGTTCAAAAGTTTGGGGTCACCCAAACAATTTTTGTGTTTTCCTGAAAAGTCACACTTATTCACCACCATACGTTGTGAAATGAATAGAAAATAGAGTCAAGACATTGACAAGGTTAGAAATAATGATTTGTATTTGAAATAAGATTTTTTTTACATCAAACTTTGCTTTCGTCAAAGAATCCTCCATTTGAAGCAATTACAGCATTGCAGACCTTTGGCATTCTAGCTGTTAATTTGTTGAGGTAATCTGGAGAAATTGCACCCCACGCTTCCAGAAGCAGCTCCCACAAGTTGGATTGGTTGGATGGGCACTTCTTGCTTACCATACGGTCAAGCTGCTCCCACAACAGCTCAATGGGGTTCAGATCTGGTGACTGCGCTGGCCACTCCATTACCGATAGAATACCAGCTGCCTGCTTCTGCTCTAAATAGTTCTTGCACAATTTGGAGGTGTGTTTAGGGTCATTGTCCTGTTGTAGGATGAAATTGGCTCCAATCAAGCGCTGTCCACTGGGTATGGCATGGCGTTGCAAAATGGAGTGATAGCCTTCCTTATTCAGAATCCCTTTACCCTGTACAAATCTCCCACCTTACCAGCACCAAAGCAACCCCAGACCATCATATTACCTCCACCATGCTTAACAGATGGCGTCAGGCATTCTTCCAGCATCTTTTCATTTGTTCTGCGTCTCACAAACGTTCTTCTTTGTGATCCAAACACCTCAAACTTGGATTCATCTGTCCACAACACTTTTTTCCAGTCTTCCTCTGTCCAATGTCTGTGTTCTTTTGCCCATCTTAATCTTTTTCTTTTATTGGCCAGTCTCAGATATGGCTTTTTCTTTGCCACTCTGCCCTGAAGCCCAGAATCCCGCAGCCGCCTCTTCACTGTACATGTTGACACTGGTGTTTTGCGGGTACTATTTAATGAAGATGCCAGTTGGGGACCTGTGAGACGTCTGTTTCTCAAACTAGAGACTCTAATGTACTTATCTTCTTGCTCAGTTGTGCAACGCGGCCTCCCACTTCTTTTTCTACTCTGGTTAGAGCCTGTTTGTGCTGTCCTCTGAAGGGAGTAGTACACACCGTTGTAGGAAATCTTCAATTTCTTAGCAATGTCTCGCATGGAATAGTCTTCATTTCTAAGAACAAGAATAGACTGTCGAGTTTCAGATGAAAGTTCTCTTTTTCTGGCCATTTTGAGCGTTTAATTGACCCCACAAATGTGATGCTCCAGAGACTCAATTTGCTCAAAGGAAGGTCAGTTTTGTAGCTTCTGTAACGACCTAAACTGTTTTCAGATTTGTGAACATGATTGCACAAGGGTTTTCTAATCATCAATTAGCCTTCTGAGCCAATGAGCAAACACATTGTACCATTAGAACACTGGAGTGATAGTTGCTGGAAATGGGCCTCTATACACCTATGTACATATTGCACCAAAAACCAGACATTTGCAGCTAGAATAGTCATTTACCACATTAGCAATGTATAGAGTGTATTTCTTCAAAGTTAAGACTAGTTTAAAGTTATCTTCATTGAAAAGTACAGTGCTTTTCCTTCAAAAATAAGGACATTTCAATGTGACCCCAAACTTTTGAACGGTAGTGTATATAAAGCAATGTATTCAGTGTCTTTACAGGTGTGCTGTATGTGTCCATATACCCAAATGTTGACTGTAATTTATTCCATCTCTCATATATATATATATATATATATATATATATATATATATATATATATATATATATATATATATATATATATTATTGAATATATGCCCTCTGCCAGGTTGTCTGCAGCCATTTGTATGATGACGCATACATCACCTGTGACAAACTTCATGCAATAACTTGCATGTTGTTTGATGATATTTGTCTTTGTTATTCACTTGAACAGTTTGATCATTGATTGATGGAGTAATGTGGGTTTCTTAACCTGATAAATTGAAGGGATTTATGTTATAATAACAGAGCAAAGGGCTTAAATATATCTTTTACATTGTGAATGAATGTACTGTATTTGTACACATCAATAAATAATTAAATGCAAAGACAGTTATTTCACAATATTTAACGAAGTAGCTACTTTTATACAGTTTCATAGTTACAATTGGCCCTTTGAGGGCAGCCATAATGCTGATGTGGCCCAGGGTGAAAATGAGTTTGATACCCCTGGTTTAGAGAGTGGACATGTTGCTCAATAGAGTGGAAGGAACCTGTGTGTAAACATATATAAATCTCTGCTATTGGACTTTGACAAAGTATGCAGTTATTACGCAACATAGCTTTCCCAGTTAATCTAGGCTAGTAAACTACATTAGCTAACATGTTTACAAATTTATATCTAAAAGAACACTAACTTGTGTAACGTTATTGCCAAAAAAATGGTATTGTTCATTGTGAGTGTCTTTCGATATTCTATCTAAAGGACAATCACTGCTAAAATAGGAGCATGTGCTCCCATTAAACACTGATATAATACTGAGTTAGTCAGCGTTAATTGGAAAAATAAAGTGCGAACTGAAAAAAAAGGTCTGCTGAAGCCAATAAAATTTATATAGTTTGGGTGCTGCATTTTTTTTACCAAATCCATCTAGCAACAAGGGTTTTACTTTGGGTTTTCTGAAATTTGAGGTGGCATTCTGACTCTCTACTACCCCCCAGTGATTTTTTTTGCACCAGTCTAGCTCCACTGAAAGTGGTGGTCCTCACAATAAACTCACAGAACGCGGTCCTCACAGAGTAATACAGATACTGTCTCTGTGTGTGTACTGTATGTGTCTCAGCAGGATCACCATTTTCCTCCCAGTGCATATCTCCGGTGTTGAAGGAAGACCTTTAGATTAGCTTTAAACCTGCCCTGCATGGTTCCAGCTAGTAAATATTAACATCAGTTTGGCACACAGGCACACAGTAAAATGAGGTGAGAGCATTTAAATGGGTGTCATGTGGCGTTATTGAACAGTAACCTTTCCTTCAGTTATTTATCCAACTCCTCAGTTGAGCCATTAAAGTTTATTTTTTATAACATTTTGCAAATCCTCCTTTGAGTATGCAAAGCATATATTTTTATATGTCCTACAGAAACAGAAACGTGTCAGGACATGGCACTGCTGCTGCTAGGTGATGTACAGGGTGGGCTATCTCGGGATATGGCGCCGACAGACTCAAACTCTGAAAAATGGATGAGTGTGCTTTTTGTGTATTTCAATAACATAAACTACTTTGTAGCTGTAAAGACCCTATATTTTAAGCCTACCGAATGCTGGACCGTCACATATAATCAACTTTTTTTTTAATTTATTACATTTATATCTGCATTGATGTTGAAACATAGTGACTATCAAACATGAACATGTCATTTATTAAGTGTTTGTGTCAAAATGACATATAAAGATCTTTTCCTATTCTATCTTGCCTGGAAACGCTTCCAACACGCTTGCATGCCGCATGAAAAATAGGCTTCGGTGTGTTTTCGACGTGCGTGATCTGTGTGTGTCATGCAGGCAGTGTGTAAGCTCTAACCTATTAACATGGGAGCCAAAATAAAAATGGACATGCAACGCAGCTGACACGCTTGCGTGACACAAAGTGTGTAGCCAGCCTAATGGCTTGGTGGAGGCTATGTGCAAAGCAAGGCATACATGCTGGAACGGGAATTGGCTGGCCACAGTAATCATGTTAAGTGCACCATCAGTGCTTGTCAATTTATTTATATAGCACTGGGTTGAGCAAAGTGCTTTACAAGGTAAAAACAACAATAATACACAATTAAATACATAGTACATCACAAAGAAAAATAATAGACTGGAAGGAAAGGCCGAAGAAAAAAAATTTTTTTTTTTTCAATATTTGAGTTTTTTCCACAACAGAACAAAGACATACATAAACACTCCACTCAGAGTTCCCACCCCAAGAAGTAGATAAATAATTAAAAAAAATAAATCCAAAACATGAGAAAGGTACAGTACATTTGCCTGCCGATTTGAACACTGTTGCTGTAAGTTTAAGCTGGCTAAATAAGCTTTTGCTTTTCACGTTCCTGAGTTGCATGTGCGTGATACAACGTGCAAACACAATTTTTTAACAATAATTATTTCCTCAGATATTCTAAAGAAACAGATTAGTCTATAAGATTAAAAAGTAAAAATGTACCCTGTCCCAACTTCAAACATCTTTGTCCTTTTTATAAATAAGATGAATGGGGGGGTGCACAATGAGACAGACCCTGTTTACATACAGATTTAAAAGAAATGTGCATTACCAGTCCCGTTAGTCTATCTTACCGGTTTCACCTGTCATCAGAAGTTGACTGTGTGTGTGTGTGTCAAGAGCAGAGTTCATCTTTTAGGTTGAATTCAATGGTAAAATTCCTCTGCCTCACGTGGTGAAGAAATATACAATATTACCGTGATGAACCATTCTTCTCTTGCAGGGATTCAGTTTAAATCCCTGGAATTTTCCCATCTCGAAGAACAACTTTCTGGCTGTGTTAAACTCCCAGCGCTGCCGCATAGTTTCTGCTGAGAAATCCTGTACAAAAGTGAGCGAATGTCCAGAAGCACTAACCCTAACCCTTGCCACTTCGGCAACATTCCCCAGATAAAATAAAGCAGTGGTTGGGTACCCTCTGAGCCTTTTCATATGTAGCTTCTTCCTCCTGCTTTGGTTCTCCAGGTTGTCAGTCCTTCTCTCTAGGTATGTCAGTCATTTTGCAGTAGAAGCCAATTCCGCCTGTACTTTCTCAAGTTCCTTCTCTGCTGCGGCCACTCAACCCCGCGCTTCTTCGATAAGTTATGTTCTGACACGTCCTGTTTAACTTCAGCCACTTTGCGCTCTAGTGCGGTGATTGCATTGGTCACGTCTTTATCATTGCCGTCCACTTTATTCCAAAGTCCGAATGGACCAACTTTAGCTCTGTTAGCACATCTGCTATGTCGGCCGTCTTACTAGTGTGCACACGTTCAGATGCTGAGGCCGTTTCGTAAGATGTCGATTTGCAAGATTGGGCAAAGATTTTGCAATCCTTCGTCGTATGAGATGTTGACAGTATTGACTTTAAGATTGAAATTTTAAGTCCAAGCCACTATCTGGGGAATAAAAAAGATTTTTGTGCACAGTTAATCCAAGCCCCTCTTCTCAGCTGCCATCTTCGTCGGGTCACGTGACCTTTCCTTCCCTGTGAGTGACATTTAATAACTGCAAGCTATTTGATGCTGTTCTTCAATTTCTTTCTTGCATTCTCATATCATCATTTATTCTGGAAGCGACTGTGGTTTGATGTGTCAATTTTTACATTTTAATAATTTTACCCAAACAGGCTTAGCTGAGCCAAGATGGGGTCCAGGGGAGAAGCTCAAGCAGCTAATTGAGCCAGACGAGCATTTGAAAATTTGGATGAACTGGCTTCTTTTAGTCTTGGATCAGCTTGGATTTACAGTGATGGAAGCAAATCCAATGCAACTCTGCATTCTGGAGATAACAAAGTTGTTACAAAACATCAGCAGGCGATTTTCAATCAAAAGAATAGATTTTTTTCAGTTTTTAAGTTCAGAATAAAATACAAAATGTAAATATATAAATACATAAGTTATAAATACTTTCAGAGGGAAAGAAATACAGCTGTGGTTAGTGTAGGATGATTGGTTATGGTTCATGAGAGTTGAGTGAATTTGTGCATTCTGTTGTGTTGTGTGAATGCATATTGTGTGCATATATATATATATATATACAGGTAAAAGCCAGTAAATTAGAATATTTTGAAAAACTTGATTTATTTCAGTAATTGCATTCAAAAGGTGTAACTTGTACATTATATTTATTCATTGCACACAGACTGATGCATTCAAATGTTTATTTCATTTAATTTTGATGATTTGAAGTGGCAACAAATGAAAATCCAAAATTCCGTGTGTCACAAAATTAGAATATTACTTAAGGCTAATACAAAAAAGGGAGTTTTTAGAAATGTTGGCCAACTGAAAAGTAAGAAAATGAAAAATATGAGCATGTACAATACTCAATACTTGGTTGGAGCTCCTTTTGCCTCAATTACTGCATTAATGCGGCGTGGCATGGAGTCGATGAGTTTCTGGCACTGCTCAGGTGTTATGAGAGCCCAGGTTGCTCTGATAGTGGCCTTCAACTCTTCTGCGTTTTTGGGTCTGGCATTCTGCATCTTCCTTTTCACAATACCCCACAGATTTTCTATGGGGCTAAGGTCAGGGAGTTGGCTGGCCAATTTAGAACAGAAATACCATGGTCCGTAAACCAGGCACGGGTAGATTTTGCGCTGTGTGCAGGCGCCAAGTCCTGTTGGAACCTGAAATCTCCATCTCCATAGAGCAGGTCAGCAGCAGGAAGCATGAAGTGCTCTAAAACTTGCTGGTAGACGGCTGCGTTGACCCTGGATCTCAGGAAACAGAGTGGACCGACACCAGCAGATGACATGGCAACCCAAACCATCACTGATGGTGGAAACTTTACACTAAACTTCAGGCAACGTGGATCCTGTGCCTCTCCTGTCTTCCTCCAGACTCTGGGACCTCGATTTCCAAAGGAAATGCAAAATTTGCTTTCGTCAGAAAACATGACTTTGGACCACTCAGCAGCAGTCCAGCTCTTTTTTCCTTAGCCCAGGTGAGACGCTTCGCTGTTTCTTGGTCAACAGTGGCTTGACACGAGGTATGCGGCAGTTGAAACCCATGTCTTTCAAGCGTCTCTTGGTGGTGGATCTTGAAGCACTGACTCCAGCAGCTGTCCGCACCCTTTTTTCACAATCTTGACTAGGCGCGGTGATCCCTATCGCTTGTACACTTTTTCTGACCACAGTTTTTCCTTCCCTTTGCCTCTCTATTAATGTGTTTGGACACAGAGCTCTGAGAACAGCCAGCCTCTTCAGCAATAACCTTTTGTGTCTTTCCCTCCTTGTGCAATGTGTCGATGGTCGCCTTTTGGACAGCTGTCAAATCTGAAGTCTTCCCCATGTTTGTGTAGGCTTCAGAACTGGACTGAGAGACCATTTAAAGCCCTTTGCAGGTGTTTTGAGTTAATCAGCTGATTACTTTGTGGCACCAGGTGTCTTCAAAATGTAACCCTTACACAATATTCTAATTTTGTGACACACGGAATTTTGGATTTTCATTTGTTGCCACTTCAAATCATCAAAACTAAATGAAATAAACATTTGAATGCATCAGTCTGTGTGCAATGAATAAATATAATGTACAAGTTACACCTTTTGAATGCAATTACTGAAATAAATCAAGTTTTTCAAAATATTCTAATTTACTGGCTTTTACCTGTATATGTATATATATATATATATATATATGTATATGTATATATATATATATATATATATATATATATATATATGGAGCAAGTAAGATGGGTTTGGAAGAGGAGGTAGACCAGGTGCGGCTAGCCAAAAGCCCCCCCCCCATGATCAAGACCAGTTTCTAAACCACCCACAATTCAGTAAATAAATATATAAATAAATAATATAGACACATTGTCACTATTGCACCCAGCAATATGTGAAAAAATATGATATAAATTCATTTGCACTACATATATGCTTTTCTATATGTCCCCTCCGACTCATCAGCTCTGTGGCTCTGGAGATATCACCATCAGGAGGGGTCTCTGTAGCAGTTTAGCCAAACATCATAAAGGCCTGGCTAGCTGCAGTCATGCTAATGCCTTATTTTGCTTTCTGTGCTTTGTTTTTGATGCATTATAAACATTTCAAAAGGAATATAAAATAAAAGTAATTTAATTATTTCTGAAACCTGATCAATATGTTTTTCATTGATCTTTTACAGTGAAATCCGGGCTGTGGGTAAATCTGAATGGATTTGACAATGTATTGTTGCATTAATTGCAAAATATAGTAGTACTAAAGTTACAAGTATGGCTACAGGTAGCGATGGGCAAATTAATCTTTGCTGAAGCACTGATCCACTTAGAGGAATTGTTTTGAAAATGGGTTCTTTACTAGAAGCTTCAGTAACAGCGACCTCTTCTGGTGAAGTGCCAAGGCTGCATCTAAATGATCCTGACACGATAGTGAACAGGAAGCTTTAGACTACTGACACACACATATACTAACAATTGGATATCATTCTTTTTAAAATAAAGATTGATGAATTTGTGTATTGGGAAAACAGAGGATGTGCTTGGAAAATATGGCACAAGTTGAGTGTGCTTGTGTAACTATGGCCTGGGGGTATGTGGGATAGGGAACATTCAACAATTTTTCTTAAGGAACAGTATTTTTTCCACACTTTTTGGACTGAGCCTGTTTCTTTTTTGCTCACAACCTCTTCACATTTGGAGAAGTTTATGTTTAGCCACTATATAAAGGTAAGGGTAGGGGAAAGCTGGGGCAGTTTAAATACTTTTTAATTAAACGTAATTTACAAAGCGGTCGTATCACATTGAGAGCTAATATTTTGTCACTAGCAACATACACGTGTCATCTGTCAAATACAGTTGCATTTTCAGCTTTGGACAAAACCATTTAGGAGTTATTACAGCAAAAGTGGGATGAACGTAATGTTTCATCTATCCCTCGTAAAGGGGACGAAGGAAACATACAGTTTAAGCCATATAAACTTTCCACAACTTTAATATTTTACTATATATCATGACTGTTACTTCCAAAAGGTGTTATTAGATAGATTGTTGCAGGGCTAAACGTCTTTGTGAATGTCTTTTAACAACTAATTGCCGTCATCCTGAAGCGTGTATGAAGTGGTTATTGAAATATCATGTACGGGGGATGATTCTGCCATTTTTATAGCTAGAAAAGGTACGTTTTTACATTAATATCATGTTTCTAGTGTTGAAAATGTCATTTCACTAGGTTTGTATGTGGGTTAGACAACTGGACATCCAAATAATGGCCCACAGCCCGTCAGTCTCCATAGAATAATAAGGGAAAACTTGACCCCCCAAACCTGGTGGTCCCAAATATATTTTCATCTTTATAAAACTGCTTTTCCATGTCTCACCTCCATAAATAATTGTATAAACACATAGTATTGCATTTAATTAAAATCCACGGAGTTCCAGACAGGTCGCGGGAAAACAGCTGTTTCAACTATCCCGACATAGACATATGCCATTACAACCTGTTTTGCTTTCCATGTAAACAAGCATGCAATATGAAAGTCTAGGATTGTGAAGAAAACTAAATGGTCTACTGAATAATCATGCAGTGAAACCTTACACACCTTAAACCTTAAACACTCATTAATAATAAAAAAAATTTAACCGCTAATGAAGTTTACTTTTGACCATCAAAACTCATTTGTTGGCCGTAACTCTGTGATAAAAGGAAATAACAGGGAGTTATGTGGTTGATAGGAGGTTAACATGTTCTTTTTTTTCACCTGAGGAAGTCTGTCTATCATACTCGCACTCGGAGAAAACTGGAATGTTTCATCCGTCCCACGTTCCAATCGCCCCGGCTCTCCTACACATTTTGATGACTTATCCAATATCCAGTGGGTCTACAGATCTTTCCGGCGGTGGAGCTGTCATGTACCACTGTACCTCCACTGTAACTTCCATTTTAATGAAAATAAATCAATATGGACCAATTAATAATTGTTACTGTAGAGGTTGCTACAAACCAAACTCAACTTTGTTCATGCTTTGAGCGCACCTACAATTCAGACTCGAAATGAGGCAGTCCCAGTTGCAGTTGCAGCACCTGACTAGTCTCCGTGTGGTGGTGGCGCTGCGAACCACTTAGCTGATTCATTCAGAGAATGAAGCAGTTGCTGGTTCGGATGTCACATGACTTTCCCGTACCAAAGCAACCTTCGCAGCCGTGGTTCAAATGGAATTGTAGTTAATGGTTTAAAGCATGTATCGAAGCTTCAGTGTCAGACTGCCATCACTAGCTACAGGTAACTTTAATGTGAATGAGTTTAACTTTGAGTAATTTGGAGCCACTAAAAGAGGCCAGAAAAGCTGCAGCTTGGAACAAAGCCTAGGTATTATATTGTTCTTGGGCCCTATTTTATAATAGCAGGTTTAATGCAGGTGGTAATGATAGCAATTATCTCCCCCGGCAGAGTGGGAGATGCTGGGTTTTTCATATCAAAGTCATTATGTGCAAAGGACAATGGGAATAAGCTTGTCAATTCCAGAAAGCTTAGCGTAGGATGTCATGCTCTGCTATCCCCCATGTGCCATCTGATCACCACCAGCCCTCCCATCACCCCTTCAGAGCAGAAACGTAGTTCACGCAGACCAGATCCTTTCAAGCTATGTTAGACTGATTTCACACATCATTGCGTTTTGGATTGTCACCTGAAAATTGTAACACATTGCAAGTGCAAGCTGCATTAAACAGAGAGAACAACTAGAGAAAGCTGGCCCCTTCTGTTGAGATTCTAGCTTAAGATGTCTGTATGCGCAATATTTATTACACGTCAACACCTCTTTTTCAGACAGACATCCCATTGTCTGTTTCCTTTATTTGCGGTTCACACCATCATAATGGGGTTCATCTCTGGAGGGGATGAGTCTGCTAACCGGGACGGGGTAGAGCGGCTGTCAACACCACCAAAACCAAGTTGCTGAAAATATACTATAGGAGGAAAATAACGGACATTCAGCACCTTTCCATTGATTAGTAATGTGTGGAGAGGGTCTCCAAACTCCACTTTCTGGCCATGCAAATAGACAACTTGACTTGGAGCGCTAACTAACTACTAAAAGGTAGGTGAATGGCGGACCCAAAATGCAGAGGTGGAAAGTGAAGGTAGTTTTGATGATTTAATAAATCCAGGATTGCACAAAAACAAAGAGTCCTGGAAGCAGGAAAAAAAGGAACCAAAAATAAAGTCAATGTTAAAACAGAAAAAAACAGGAACACTAACAAGACCCAGGAAGACTAAAAAAACAGTACCCAGTAACACTACAATCCAAACTGAAAACAGTACAATGATCTGACAATGGACAAGGGGAAGACCAAGACTAAATCCAGAGGGTAACAAGGAAACAAGAGGCAGTTGAAAGAAGGGCTGGGAAACAGGTGGAAGACATCAGATAATCACAAGCTTGGTAAAAAAAAACACAGGAAGTAAAACTGAAGACAAGACAGCACAGAAAACCAGACTATCACAATAAAACAGGAAACAGAAAATACACACACTAAGAAGAGAACACAAGACAGAAACCACAACTAGACAAGACAAGGGAGCATATACAAACATATACAGGACAAACTATATAACAAAACACCAAACCATAATAGTAGCAGAGACTTAACTTCCTGAAAATTCTCAGGATGATCCACCTTACCGCAAAGCTGCTGGTGTCTTTATACGGCTAATCCATAGAGAGCATACTGACATTTTGTATCTATGGGTGGTTTACAGCTGCTCAGCAGCAGAGAGCAAGGCACTCCAGAGGCCTGTCATCACAGCACAGAAGATCATTAGCTGCCCTCTCCCCACCTTGAATGATCTTTTCATTTCCCACTGCCTCAAAAAAGCGAGTATATTAAAATATCCATTTCAACCCGGACACTCTTAGTTTGAACAATTGCCCTAGAGCAGATGTTTCAGGACAATTCTTTTTTAAAGATTATTTTTTGGGGCTTTTCCCTTTATTGTAGTGACAGTGGATAGACATGTAATGGAGAGAGAGATGTGGTATGACACACAGGAAAGGGCCGCATGCCGGATTCAAACCCGGACCACTGCAGGACTCAGCCAATATGGGGCGAACGCTCTTACTGGGTGAGCTAGAGGCCCGCCCCTTTCAGGACAATTAAACACTAACAAACCTGGAAACAGATTTTATCCATGTTCCATAATTGCACTTGACAAAGGATAAATCATGCAGTGAATTTCTTGTACGTCTGTGTCTTTACGTTCTCTTTTCTTTAAAAACTATATCTATTATATATATTTATTTTGACTTTTAGAGGCTCTTTCATATTTATTTATTCCTCCACATTTTCAACTTTTGCTGATGTTTTGCACTCCATATCTGTTTCCATTGCTCATCTCCTCATCACACACATGGTCCTGTTATAGCCGTAACTTCCTTAAACCTCAACCATAGTTATTTAGTTTACAATGTTAAAATCTAAGTCTTAAAACCATTTCAATCCGGTATGAAGTATGCATTAACTTGACATTTGTAATTTTATTCTGATTGTACTTTATCATCTTGAATTAAAATTAAAATTATTATTGTGTGCTTGGCCCAGATACACCTTGTTATTTCAATCAATCAAATTTTGGCACATGAATTCTTGACTTCACTGCTAAGTAATTTTATCGTTAACTTTTTTTTTTTAACCAGATTATTGAAAAGAGTATTTGCACTTGAAGATGGTGACAAAGTGTGGTGTGTAGCGGTCAACAGCACCAAAAAAGTCATTCTCCAGGTTTGCTATTCTGTTGAACTCAGCAAACACCTACAAGGCAAAGAAAAAAATGTGAAAGTAGACTGGGTTTGGTTACCAGTCCTTAAACCAAAATGCACACTTAATCATAACAAAATACAAAAAAAGCATGTCAATATCTGTACATACTTGTCTCTCTGTAAAAAGAGCTGGCCAGGGCTCCTTCAGGGTTTTCACTGGAGGTTCAGCCTCCACAATCTCCCGTCTCCGCAGTGGGAAGGTCTGGTCCATCTTAGATGCAATGACAGTTCCACTGGGGTTACGTTTTTTCATTTCTTCAACCAAGAACTTTCTTTCAACCTCTAGTCTATCTTCATTCTGCCCCTCAGGGAGGTTTGGTAAGTAATTGACCTCAAACCTTTCTGGTCTTTTGAGGCCTTTTGAGGCCCTATTTCCGGGGTGCCTTTTTCCCCACGATTTATAGCAACCTCTGACCATGCAGCTTTACTCAGTTTAGTGCAATGGTTTCCTATTTTGTATGTCAAGCTATTCTTCAAGCCAGAACACCCATCTGGCGAGCCTGGTTCTCTCAGGCAGGGATGTTTGCTTATGAGCGCCAATGCAACAGAATGGCATCGTTCTGCATTTGGATAGGCATCAAATTTGTAGATCGCTTCAGCAAGCTTCTCCAAAGTACCATGCATCATGTCTCTTGGTACATTCAAGTAAGTTTGGTCTTGTAAAAACTGAATATTAGCCTGTCTCAGTCTGAATTTTACATCAACTGAGAAGTTTGGAATCTCAAAAAACTCTGGTCACCTCTCTTGTCTTGTTGATGATGATGAGCTGTATGTCGACAGAATCTCTGTATCATCTGAGACATTTGAGACATCAGAAATGCTGGTGGTGGAAGCAGGCACCAGTGTCATTGTCACCAATGAAATTACCTTCACAGTTGCTTTTGTAGCTGGCAAATCTTCTATGTAAACTAGGTTGCAGAGGGAATAACCAAAGTCAGGGTCTTCATACATAAGTCATCGTGCAGCTTGCATTTTTCTTTGACTTTTATCTTCAGCTCTTCAACAGTTTCTGGTTTCCCATCCAGTGACACTTTCCGTATGTCCCCTTCATTAATGATGATTCTTAGTTTATAGCTTCCCATGGTCCTAGACAGAGTGATGATCACTTTAGTACCCATTCCACATAAAGTCATTCAGCATAATATATAACGCTTTAGTTTCACATAGACATTGCCTTTCACTCTATAGGAAGATAAGGGGAAAACATCTTATCTGTGTTGATAACAACAATATGTCTTATTTGCTGGAACTCTGGGAGACCTGAGCAACAGCCAACTGAAATGATCATATTGGCAGTGTATTTTACACCATGAACACAAGCAGAAGATGCAACCAGCACTGTACTTTGCTTGGCGTTTCGCTGATGTAGTGTGCGCTGAACATTGTCAGGGAAAGATGTGATCATAACTGACCTCACTTTATCAATTTCCACAGAAAGCTTAAAGAATGACGTAGAATCCAAATGGAAGCCCATCATCTACTGACAGCCAAGGTGTGTGCTTAATTCTTGAAATTATGAGTGTCATGCACAACCTTTTTGAAGAATTTGTGCTTGCCTTCACAACGCATAGTCCACACATCGACTAGTGGGCCAAAGGTTTTTATCATTTGAGGGTAATTGTCAGACCCGGCTGGCAGAAACAACCCAAACGCAGACAAGGAGTGAAAACCAACGAGAGTTTATTGATTAATTGAATTTCTATGATGCTTAGACAGACAGACGTTACCGAACACGAATACAGACATGAAGCAAAAGACAAACTAGCAAAAGTTCGATGAGGCGCCAAACACATAGGAGGAAGACTAACAATCCGACGGAGACTGGATATCAGGTCACGGTGTAAGAGCTGGTGGTGATGATGATGAGACACAGGTGGGTGCTGGTAATTAGGCTGAGCCGGAACAGGTGATAGTGTGGATGAATGAAGGAAACCATGCCTGCCCAGGTTGCTTAGCAACAGGAACTGTAACATTACAGACAGAAAAAACACACATACAGACAGCAAACAGAGTCAGAGCGGAGGGTGCCTGACAGTAATGCTCAATAAAATTATGTTTTGGACGGAGTTTGTAGGTCCGAAAAGTTTTCTGCAGTAACTATCTATGTTCTGAGATTTTGCAAACCAGAAAGTGGATTAATTCTTCAATAAAGTGCGATGACATTACTATTTCTAGTATATCATTTAGAAACATCAGTATCTCCCATGCTTGGTCTCCTTCTGGGATTTTATGGCCTACCATCGATGGAAGTAGCCTCAAGAGAGCCCAGTTTTTGTAGCCGTTGCCCCCAATAGTTCTCTTAGCAATGAAGGTCTTTGGAATGATCTGTGGTTGGTCAGCTTTATCTGAGAATGTGTAACAAAATTGCCTAATAGCCTTATTCAAAGAGTCCAAAGAAACATACTTCTTGGTCATTTACAATGTCTGATTGACAGTGCCAAACCGATAAATGCACTTTGAGTGCATTAAAAGATTTAAAAGTGCACAAGCTGCACAAGCAATTGTTATGAAGACATGGTATTGGCTGTTGTCGAGTAAAGCCTCCATGTTTTAGGCGACAGCTGTCCTCTTTTGTCTGTAGAAAAAATACATTGCTTACAGGTCCACTGCATCTGCAAGAAATTATTTTAAGTGGAAATTTTAGATATAAGTTGTTAGTGTGTGTTTGTGTATATACAGTGAGGAAAATAAGTATTTGAACATTGCTATAGCTATTTTGCAAGTTCTCCCACTTAGAAATCATGGAAGGTCTGAAATTGTCATCGTAGGTGCATGTCCACTGTGAGAGACATAATCTAAAAAAATTAAAAAAAATCCAGAAATCACAATGTATGATTTTTTAACTATTTATTTGTATGATACAGCTGCAAATAAGTATAAGCTAGAATTCTCAACCCTCAAAGACCTGTTAGTCTGCCTTCAAAATTTCCACCTCCACTCCATTTATTATCCTAAATTAGATGCCCCTGTTTGAGGTTGTTAGCTGCATAAAGACACCTGTCCACCCCATCCAATCAGTAAGAATCCAACTACTAACATGGCCAAGACCAAAGAGCTGTCCAAAGACACTAGAGACCTCCACAAGGCTGGACAGGGCTACGGGGACATGTCCAAGCAGCTCGGTGAAAAAAGGTCCACTGTTGGAGCAATCATTACAGAATGGAAGAAGCTAAACGTGACTGTCAGTCTCCCTCAGACTGGGGCTCCATGCAGGATCTCACCTCGGGGGGTCTCAATGATCCTAAGGTGAGAAATCAGCCAAGAACTACACGGGAGGAGCTGGTCAATGACCTGAAAAGAGCTGGGACCACCGTTTCCAAGGTTACTGTTGGTAATACACTAAGACATCGTGGTTAGAAGTCACGCATAGCACGGAAGGTTCCCCTGCTTGAACCAGCACATGTCAAGGCCCGTCTTAAGTTTGCCAATGGCCAGAGGAGTCATGGGAGAAAGTCATGTGGTCAGATGAAATCAAAATAGAACTTTTTGGTCATAATTCCACTAACCGTGTTTGGAGGAAGAAGAATGATGAGGACCATCCAAAGAACACCATCCCTACTGTGAAGCATGGGGGTGGTAGCATCATGCTTTGGGGCTGTTTTTCTGCACATGGGACAGGGCGACTGCACTGTATTAAGGAGAGGAGGACCAGGGCTGTGTATTGGAAGATTTTGGATAACAACCTCCTTCCCTCAGTTAAAGCATTGAAGATGGGTCGAGGCTGGGTCTTCCAACATGACATTGACTCGAAGCACAAAGCCAGGAGAACCAAGGAGGGGCTCTGAAAGAAGCAGATCAAGGTTCTGGCGTTGCCTAGCCGGTCTCTAGACCTAAACCCAATAGAGAATCTTTGGAGGGAGCTCAAACTCAGTGTTTCTCAGCGACAGCCCAGAAACCTAACTGATCTAGAGAAGAACTGTGTGGAGGAGTGGGCCAAAATCCCTTCTGCAGTGTGTGCAAACCTGGTGAAAAACTACAGGAAACTACTGTACCAAATATTAACATTGCTTTTCTCAAGTGTTCAAATACTTATTTGCAGCTGTATCATACAAATAAATAGTTAAAAAATCATACATTGTGATTTCTGGATTTTTTGTCTCACAGTGGACAATTTCAGACCCCTCCATGATTTCTAAGTGGGAGAACTTGCAAAATAGCAGCGTGTTCAAATACTTATTTTCCTCACTGTATAACACGTGTGTGTGTGTGTGTGTATATATATATAGTCTACTTTATCTCACCTCCTTGAAGCCAACTGGTAACAGCAGCTGTAAAGAGCACTCAAGGCAATTCAATTCAATTTCAATTTTATTTATAGTATCAATTCATAACAAGAGTTATCTCAAGACACTTTACAGATAGAGTAGGTCTAGACTACACTCCAGAATTTACAAGGACCCAACAGTTCTAGTAGTTCCCTCCAGAGCAAGCAACAGTGCGACAGTGGCGAGGAAAAACTTCCTTTTAGGAAGAAACCTCGGACAGACCCAGGCTCGTGGTGGGCGGTGTCTGACGACCGGTTGGGGTTAGAAAGAAGAGTGGCAATAACAGCCACAGAAAAGATAACAGTTTGTAGTAGTTCTTTGTAGTAGTTCATGGCATAGCAGGGAATTGTGCGGCATTACAAGGCACAGCAGGACGTAGCAGGATGAACACGGCATCACAGGACGTGTAGCGGGACCATGGCTACAGCTGCTACCATGATGTTGGAGCCTTCCTGATCCGAGGGAACATGCTGGGGGGAAAAGAACATAAGGACTCCGGGGAATGACTCCCCAGAGCTAGGTTAGTAACAAGCATTTCTGGGACATAGATGCACACAAATGGAAAGATAGAAAGATAAAAAGATAGAGGAGAGAGGAGCTCAGTGTGTCAAAGGAATTCCCCCAGCAATCTAAAACTGTTACAGCATAACTGGGAGAGCATAACTAACTAGGAGAGCATGACTAACTAGGAGAGACAGGGTAAAGATAAAGGTAAAGGTATTGCCACAAGCACTTCTGTAAAGGACAAATAATGTCTTAGTTAAAAGAAAGTTCCACTTAAAGTGATCTGATTTGTAGAGTAAAGACAATTGTGCAGACTTTACAAGCATTATAGGATGATGCTTGTTTTCCAACATAAATATAAATCTGTATAGATATGAATATTTGGAAATTCAGATTGAGTCATAAAAACCATTCGAACAAGTTAAGAGTATAAACAATCCTGACTTAATAATTATTACAGCAATAATAGCAATGCAACTCACGTATGTGTTCTATCAATAGCAGGTGTTATCTTGTAAAATATGTAACAAATTCAGTTTAATTTGACTTTCAATAAAAGGTGTGCATTGTTCCATTCTACCCTACTGTGCTGGACGGATGGAACGGGCTGGATAGAAGATAGAATATAGGGATAGAATTGGCTGGGTCTCAGGAGGATATACATTTTAATTGTTAATGTTTTCTTGTTTTTATTTAAAATGTTTGACAGGGTCATTCTTAATATTCCACTGCAAATATAATTGTCCTTTTTGTTGCCAACTGTCCTGTATTATCCACGTTTTTGGCTTTGCTAACAATTAAAACAGAAACTAGCAGTAAAGTAACTTATGTTTTCCTAATTGTCCAACCAACATTGTTGGGAAAGTTCACTTTATACATTAACTGGTTCAAAGTTCAATTAATACATTTTAAAATTAACTAGTTAGTTCATACTTCAAAATTTTGAACTAATTTCACAGTTCCAAAAATGAACTAGTTCTAGTTTTTTTTTTTTTTTCCCATATATTGCTGCAAGCCATTTTTTATTTATTTTTTATTATTGCCACTGACCATATAGAACCACATACAGCCATTATTTTAAGTTTTAACACTGAAACTATGCGTTAGATTTCATATTTATAATTTTGATTTGCTTGCACACACCTTGAAATGCTATCCGGGTGCTTCAGTTCAATGTACCTTTTCAGGTTTTCTGTGGATGTGACTGAAGTGTGGATTTCCTTTTTGAACGCTGGCGGACAACGTTTGCACATAAATGTAAGATTTCTTGCATCCCCACCAACTTTATCATAAAACTCATTTAAATAATCATACAAAGCCTCTGTGCTGCTTTGTCGCTTCCATGCTGGATTTTGTTTTGATGACTCATGTGGTGTTGCCAACACTAACCCTAACCCTACATATCAAGCCCTGTTTACGTATCAAGCCCTGTTTACGGTCTGTTTTCACCGGGTTTTCGCCTGGAAGGTTCTATAGAAATCTGGCACCCTATTGTACTAAGTCAAACTGAGAGAGCGCCGTGCACAGACACCAGAATGAACGAGTTCAAAGTAACGTGTTTTTTCAGACAGTAACACAGTAGCCTACGTTCAGGAACTATCGTTCAAAGAATGCGTTTAAACACAACACTGCCCATTAATGTGGCTGAAAACTGTGTGTAGCTTACAAATTGCCTTGTTTTGTGTTTCCTCTACACAATTGATGCAGCAAATTTCATTGATATGTTAATTTGTAACTCTGAATTTCTATGTTGTTAATACCCAACATTCAAACAAAATACATCCACTGCGGGAACACAGAAAATTACTTTAGCTACATTTAAAAAGTGAACGTTTTCACCTCAAGTTAAAATAGATTTTCAGGTGAATCCCGGGATGGTGGTGCAAGCCGCCAAAACATGCCCGAACATGGGCTCTGCCTGTTAGCTTGTTAATGTTTAACATATGATAGCTTATGTCAAGGTAACAGACAGAAACACAAATTCACACACAAATATTAACCTAACTTGCTTGAAAACTTACCTTATAGTTCCACATGCGATGAAATCTCCAGCAAATGTATCGGCACAGTCCGATCGGCACCACTAATGCTCCTGAGCAGAAGACTGAACGTTGGTGGCTTCTACTTTGCATGCTCCCAAGTAGTTGCTCTAAGCAAGTTAAGAATACTTCAAACAAAGTCATATTCACTCAAAACAATAAGTAAATAGCTTCTTTTTTTAACCATTACTTTGTAAAACCAATTAAGAAGCACAAATTATTGATACCCGACTACAGCTAACTCATTTATGCAAGTTATGACAGATATTGAATTTTACAGTGTACAGGCATAGACACGGATGTAGACGCAGGCATACACACTTCTACTTGACTACTGCTGGTAGGGGCCACGGAAGGAAACTGTTAAAAGATACATTCAGCAACACATCCGCTCCGCCAAATGGTCGCATACATCATGCGTTTAACGTAGCCAAAGGGTTAACATCTCTGTAACCTGTCTGCCTCTGCCTGTCTGTATATCTCTATCCTGTCTGTGTGTCTCTACCCTGGCTGTATCTCTATGTCTTTGTGTCTCTATCCTGGCTGTCTCACTCTGTCTGTAAATATCTATCCTGTCTCTCCCTGTCTGTGTGTCTCTGTCCTGTCTATCTCTACATGTCTGTGTGTCTCTTTCCTGTCTGTCTCTCAATGTCTGTGTCTCTATCCTGACTGTGTCTCTGTCTGTGTGTCTGTATCTCCCTGTCTGTGTGTATCCTGTCTGTCTCTCCATGTCTTTGTGTCTCTATCCTGTCTGTTTCTAACCAGTCTGGACGAGGACACATCTTCGGAGCAATAACTGCATGCCGTCTTCCTCACCTGTCTAAAAAGTATAAGAAAGTTTAACTGTAATACCATTAGTAATTAGTACGGTAATTATTATGAAGAAATATTGTTTTTTATATTATATTTTTTTTCTTTTTTGTGTAAAGCTCTTTGTGAGTAATACTAGTTGTATTTATTTATATACTTAATATTAAAAAAACACAGGTAAAAGTTTGAAGTTGTGTTGAAATGAACTCATTAAATGCGTAACATAATAAATACAACATTTTATTTAGTATTATTAGAAACATGTTTTAGTCCATGCTGTAAAATAGCCACGCCCCCTCTGGGCTGCCGTAGATCTCCTTTATATAGCCCCGCCCCTGCTGGCTCCTGTAACTTCAGAGCTGCGAAATCTGAAGGTGAAACGGCTGTGAATCAGCACAGAATATTCGCTTTCCCTAAATTACTGTTTTTAAGGACCAAAATGAGCCTCTAACCGCTGGAACCGTGGAGATACTAACGGAGATATGTCGGTGAAAATATGGAGACAGAAACTGAGACGTTTTGATGAGTTTATGTCGACTTCAAAGAAACTTCAAAGAAAGTGTGTTTTTACCACCGAGTGAACACCAATCAGCAGATTAACTGCCCCGCCCATAGCCGTTAGTACCAGTAGAGCCGTTAAACCGTTAGTCTCAGTTAGAACCGTTATTTACCGTTAGCCAACCTGAACCGTCCTCCGCCTCTCTGCTCCGTCGGTGTCGGTACGTGTGTGTGTGTGTGTGTGTGTGTGTGTGTGTGTGTCTGTTATCAGTGTGTGTGTGTGTGTGTGTGTGTCTGTGCGTGTATCTGTCTGTGTTTGCGTGTGTGTGTGTGTCTGTGAGTGTGTGTGTGTTGATGTATGTGCGTGTATCTGTCTGTTTGCGTGTGTGTGTGTCTTTGTGTGTCGGTGTATGTGTGTGTGTCTCTGTGTGTGTATCTGTCTGTTTCCGTGTGTGTGTGTGTGTGTGTGTGTGTGTTGGTGTCTGGATGTGTCCCTCGATGTGTTTGTTATCTGTCTGTGTGTGTGTGTGTGTGTGTGTGTGTGTGTATTTGTGAGTGTGTGTATCTATCTGTGAGTGTGTGTGTCGGTGTATGTGTGTGTCTCTGTGCGTGGATCTGTCTGTTTGCGTGTGTGTGTCTGTGTGAGTGTGTGTCTTTGTGTGTCTGAGTGTGTGTGTCTGTCTGTCTGTGTGTGTGTGTGTGTGTGTTTCTGTGTTAGTGTCTGTAAATAGAAGGTAATAAACTGGGCGGCTGTGGCTCAGTGGTAGAGCGGTTGCCTGCTAATTGGAAGGTTGGTGGTTCGATTCTGGACCTGCAGTCCTATGTTGAAGTGTCCTTGGGGAAGTCACTGAACCCCCGAGTTGCCCCCAATGCTGAGCCATCGGAGTGTGAATGTGTGTATCTGATGAGCAGGTGGCACCTTGTACCAGCCTCGTAACAGTGTATACATGTGTATGATGGTGAATGGTTCCTGTACTATGGAAAAGAGCTTTGCATAGTCGTTAAGACTAGAAAAACGCTTTATAAATACAGTCCATAGAGAGATATATCTATCAGGTTTTATTACCTTCTGATTACTAAGATAACAGTGTATATGTGAGATATATATATATATATATATATATATATATATATATATATATATATATATATATATATATATATATATATATATTGGGTCAGTTATGTTTATGTTTGTATGTGTTTCTATTTTGTTAAATACCACAGAAGAAGATGAACACTAACTCGGTCTGATAGAAGAAGATGGACAGACAACAGGATGGAATTCATTAATTCTTTCTTCAGGTAAGAAGAAATCAGCTGATCATATTTCTTTTTTATGAAACCATATCTGATCATGTCTCATCTTGTTTTTATGAAACCATATCTGATCATGTCTCTTGTTTTTATGAAACCATATCTGATCATGTCTCATCTTGTTTTTATGAAACCATATCTGATCATGTCTCATCTTGGTTGGAATTTCAGGTAGATCTACAAAAGTTAGTTTCATTTTTATTCTCTTTGTTGTTTTCTGAGTTAGCCACTGTGCTATCTATCAATCTATCTATCTATCTATCTATCTATCTATCTATCTATCTATCTATCTATCTATCTATCTATCTATCTATCTATCTATCTATCTATCTATCTCTCATTTTCACTCTTTTTCTCCCTCTCTTTCCCTTTCACACTATCATTCTCTTTCTCACTCTCTCCTTTTCTCTCTCACTCTCTCTCCATGGGTCGAGACGGCAACCATTTGGTTGCATTTTGCATCCATTAAACGTAGAAAAAACATTAAAGTACCATTAAAAACGGTCATGATGAAAATAAAACGGGCTAAAAAGAATAAACACATACAAGAATAAAAGTTACAGTGATTAAGAAATGAATAATTATTATTTTAATAGGTTGTAGGGAGGGGTTCAGGAGGAGAGAGCGTTGGGGGCCAATGTGCTTATAGTGAAAAAAGTTAGTCTGGAGCCCTGCTTTCTCTTTCTCACTTTATCACTCTCGCTTTATCTTCTCTCTCCCCTCCTGTTCTCTCTCTATCTCTTTTTCTATCTCTCAATCTCACTATCTCTCTCTTTGCTGTTCTGTATTACTTTAACACATCTTTTGGATTTTACATCTCTCATGGCCGCCGTGCCTTCCAATCTCTGATTGTCTCTCATGGCCGCCGTGCCTTCCTTTCTTTGATTATCTCTCTCATGGCCGCCATGTCTTCCTATCTCAGATTATCTCTCTCATGGCCGCCGTGTCTTCCTATCTCTGATTATCTCTCATGGCCGCCGTGTCTTCCTATCTCCGATTGTCTCTCATGGCCGCCGTGCCTTCCTTTCTCTGATTATCTCTCTCATGGCCGCCGTGCCATCATTATCTATAGTCTATCTGTTCATCAGCTTGGATCAATGTTGGTGCTGTGTTTTTTTTCAGGTAGCTCTACTAAAAGTAAGTGCCATTATTATTTCATTTGTTGTGTTATTGGCCGCTGTGCCATGGCTATCTCTCTCTCTCTCTAAAACATTGTCTTATTTTATCCTGTGTTGTGTGTTTGGCCGCCATGCCTTTCTGTCTCTGATTATCTCTCTCATATAGGGCTGGGCGGTATATCGACATATTTAACCATTCCACATTTTGCTGTACGATTAATTGGCTCAGAAATATAACATAAGTGTCTCTTTCAGTCAAAAGTTTAGAAATGAAAGTTTAGAATGAATCCCATGAAACTTCTTTTGGTAATATCTCTGTCATGTGTCCCAGATAAAGTTGCCAGAGCATGTCCACTGGCTTGAGTCAGGTACAGCTCAGGGTATTTGAAGTTCCTCTGGCAACAAGTAATAGCTGCTGCTAGCATAGCTTTAGCACATGGGTGCTTTACTTATATAATTACAATTAGGCACATCTAAACAAAATCAACAATTACAATCAACAGTAACTTAACAAATGTTAACTACCAATTTATTTATTATGAGAAGCAATGAAGGATGTTCACTACAGTGTCATCATTCATGGAAGCATTACTAATTTAACAAAAACAATATGAGATTAAAAGCAACAAACTACATGACTCTACCACATGGGCGTGCTTTGGTGGATTTTTGACGTTAAAAAGTGGACTTGACTAGGAAACACAATGAGCGTGTTGACTGGGAGGAATCAAACGGGGAAAACCTGTCTTCAGACATAGTTTGAGCGGCCTTTATAAAACAAATGTTGATGTTGCTTTGATTTACAACTGAACATTAAGGCCATGTTGGAGATAATTCTCTAAATTTAGAGTTATATTGAGTATAACAATTCTGCCAAAAATTCCTCAGATACAATGTTTGGTCCATGCTGTCCAGACCTACTCTCATGGCCGCCGTGTCATCATTATCTATCATCTCTCTGCTTCCATCTGTTCATCACCATCTATCATCTCTCTGCTTCCATCTGTTCATCACCATCTATCATCTCTTTGCTTCCATCTGTTCATCACCATCTAGCATCTCTGCTTCTATCTGTTCATCACCATCTATCATCTCTCTGCTTCCATCCGTTCACCATCTATCATCTCTCTGCTTCCATCTGTTCACCATCTATCATCTCTCTGCTTCTCTTGGTTCATCACCATCTATCGTCTCTGCTTCTCTCTGTTCATCACCATCTATTGTCTCTCTGTTCATCACCATCTATCATCTCTCTGCTTCCATCGGTTCATCACCATCTATTGTCTCTCTGCTTCCATCTGTTCATTACCATCTATTGTCTCTCTGTTCATCACCATCTATCATCTCTCTGCTTCCATCGGTTCATCACCATCTATTGTCTCTCTGCTTCCATCGGTTCATCACCATCTATTGTCTCTCTGCTTCCATCTGTTCATCACCATCTATCGTCTCTCTACTTCCATCTGTTCATCACCATCTATCGTCTCTCTACTTCCATCTGTTCATCACCATCTATCGTCTCTCTGCTTCCATCTGTTCATCAGCTGGGATCAATGTTGGTACTTTTTTTCAGGTAGATCTACTAAAAGTAAGTGCCATTATTATTTTAAGTATTTGTTATTTTCCGCCGTGATCGATCGATCTATCTATCTATCTATCTATCTATCTATCTATCTATCTATCTATCTATCTATCTATCTATCTATCTATCTATCTATCTATCTATCTATCTATCTATCTATCTATCTATCTATCTATCCTGCTGTGTGTTACATTAACACACATCTACTACTAGAAGCTATATTTCTCTTTCTTCTAAAAACATGATACCTCTCATTTTCTTCTGTGTTTTGTTTGTGGCTGCTGTGCCTTCCTGTCTTTGATCATCTCTCTCATGGCCGCTGTGTCATCATTACTATCATCTCTGTTCATGAGCTTTGATCGATGTGGGTGCACTAATATTTTGTTGAGGTAGATCTACTAAAAGTAAGTGCAATTTTTGTTGTTAAGTATTTGTGTTCTTGGCTGCCGTGCCGCAACTATCATGGCCACCGTGTCACATGTATCACTCTGTCTTTCATGGCTGCTTTTTTTTAGTTTAAATTTAAAATGCTTGTGTATTTTATTAGCTAAAGTGCTACAGGATGTGACTGATGGTCATTTTTGATTTAGTTTAGATGTGCCAAATTGTAAGTATAGAAGTGATTATTGGTCTGACTGTCGTGCTTAGGTTATGCTTTTTGTTGGTATTTGTCCCTTTACATGTTATTGGTAACACAAATTGGTTAGGCTTAAGGGATGAAGTTGGATGTGGCTAGGGGTACCAGTAGCTGTTCAGAGTGCCAACAGGACATTCCTAGATATTATATTATGGTTTGCACTTGTCTGATGTGTAACACATCTTTTGGATGTTACATCTCTACATTGCACACACTCTTTCTACTTCTCGTTCTTCTAAGAACATGATACTACTTCTGTGTCGTGTTTTTGGTCGCTGTGCCCTCCTATGTCTGATTATCTCTCTCATGCTAACTTTAAAGTTTTTAACAATTACAGACCAATACAAATGGCTTAAATGAACTGACATCTGTTATATGACTTACAGTTGTCAAAGACACACACAATCTCAACTGGTTATCCTCCAGACAGCTAGTCTCTTTCTTTTCTCTCACTTGCTTCTCCGTGTGGCGTGGATACCCGCTCGTAGTGTGAGGCGCATGTCCGCGCTATTCTCCGACATGCACTCAGTCACACCTGATAGACGACCTTTAGTACAAAAATAAATGAACAAGCCAATTTTGTAAAATGTAAGGAGTAGAAAGTACCGATATTTCATGTTAAAATGTAAGGAGTAAAAGTAAAAAGTCGCCAGAAAATGTTTTAGCATGGACTGTCCCCCCCGTGTTTTATTGTCAAGTGTTTCAGCACCATGGACAGTCCCCCCTGTGTTTTAGTGATAGTGATGTTTCAGCACCATGGACAGTTCCCCCCTGTGTTTTAATGGTAAAGCTGTGTCAGCACCATGGACTGTCCCCCCCTGTGTTTTAGTGTCAAGTGTTTCAGCACCATGGACCGTCCCCCCCTGTGTCTTAATGACAAAGTTGTGTCAGCACCATGGACAGTCCCCTTATTTGTTTTACTGACAATGATGTTTCAGAACCATGGATAATCCCCCCGTATTTAGTGTCAAGTGTTTACGCACCATGGACAGTCCTCCCCCTGTGTTTTAGTGTCAAGTGTTTAAGCACCATGGACAGCCCCTCCTGTGTTTTAGTTACATGGCTATTTTCAGAACAATGGACAACCCACCTGTATATTTAGTGTTAAGTGTTTTAGCACCATGGACAGTACCTCCCATCCTGTGTTTTAGTGATAATGTTGTTTCATCACCGTGAACAGCCCCCCTGTGGTTTAGTAATACTGTTTCAGCACCATGGACCACCCTGTATCTTAATGGTAAAGCTGTGTCAGCACCATGGACAGTCCCCTCCTTTGTTCTAGTGATAATGTTTCAGCACCATGCACAGTCCCCCTTATGTTTTAGTCTCCAGTGTTTAAGCAACAAGGACAGTCCCTCTCCGTGTTTTAGTGATAAAGCTGTCTCAGTACCATGGAAATTCCCCCGTGTTTTAATGATAATGCTGTTTCTGCACCATGGACTGTGCCCCTGTCTTTTAGTGACAATGCTGCTTCAGCACCATGGATAGCCCCTCCTATGTTTTAATAACTGGACTGTTAAAATTGCAGAATATGTTTTAGTTGCTGACTGCCTAGGCTCTGTGTCAGCATCATGAACATTCCTGTATTTTAATGATAAGGCTGTTTCAGCACCATGGACAGTCCCCCAAGATTTACTTACATGGCTGTTTTCAGAACAATGGACAGCCCCCCTGTATTTTCAGTGTCAAATGTTTAAACACCATGGACAGCACCCCCTCATCCTGTGTTTTAGTGTCAAGTCTTTAAGCACCATGGACAGTCCCCCCGTGTTAGTGTCACCAATCACCAATATCAGTTCCTGATAAATATATAGTAGAATCATCCGCAAACATTGAGATGCACACTTTATCTAAAACAGATGGTAAATCATTCGTAAAGATTGTGTAAAGGAGTGGCCCAAGACAACTTCCCTGAAGCACTCCATGTTCCACAAGCCTTACTTTTGATAAACTTCCATTGAAGTAAACTATTTGTCTCCTGTCAGTCAATTAACTTTCCATCCATAATAATGCTGTTTGTGAATAACCCTAATATTGCAATTTTTTTATCTGTAAGTTGTGCTCAATTATATCAAATACTGCTGTAAAATCAAGCATTACAACACCTATTTTCCTCTCGTCAATATCCTTAAATCATTCATCAACCATCTGAGTCAGGGCAGTAGCTATTGAGTGTTTTCCTCTATATGCATGCTGAAAAACTAATTAAATTATTATTTAAATATAAAACTCAATCTGTTCATAAACAATTCTTTCCATTATTTTACCAATAATTGGTAGTAAGCTTATTTGTCTACTGTTCGATTCAGAGAAAGGCATTTTCTTATTCTTTGGTATTGGCACAATTTTACATAATTTCCATGCTTGCAAACATATTTCCATGAAACAGATTAATTATGTGAGTAATAAAAGGACCAATGGTTGACATTACTTTCTTAATCAATTTATATTCAAGATAGTCCACACCAGGTGGTATGATTTTACAATTCATCAGAAGTATTTCAACTCTTAAGACACTGACACTTTTAGAGGTAAAGCTGCATATTTTACTTCCATGACCCTTTTTACCAATGTTTTTGACAAGTCCGTGTAGTGTAGCGTGTTTTTTTTTCAGCTCCATGGACAGTCGCCCCTTTGTTTTAGTGATACAGCACCATGAACAGCCTCCCCATCTTTTAGTGTCAAATGTTTCAGCACCATGTACAGTGCCCTCCTGTGTTTAGTGTCAAGTGTTTCAGCGCCATGGACAATCCCCCCCGTGTTTTAGTGATATTGCTGTGTCAGCGCCATGGACAGTCCCCCCCTGTATTTTAGTGAAAATCGCGTTTTAGCACCATGGACAGTCCCCCCTGTGTGTTAATTATAATTGTGTTTCAGCACCATGGACAGTCCCCTTTTCTTTTAGTGTCAAGTGTTTCAGCACCATGGTCAGTCCCCCCTGTAATTTATTGATAATGCTGTTTCAGCACCATGAACAGCCCCCCCTGTCTTTTAGTGTCAACTGTTTCAGCACCATGGACAGTCCACCTTTTATTTTAGTGTCACGTGTTTCAGCACCATGAACAGCCCCCCCATTTTTAGTGTCAAATGTTTCAGCACCATGTACAGTGCCCCCCCTGGTTTAGTGTCAAGTGTTTCAGCGCCATGGACAGTCCCCCTGTGTTTTAGTGATAATGCTGTTTCATCACCATGTACAGTGCCCCCCTGTGTTTTAGTGATAATGCTGTTTCAGCACCATGGACATTCCCCCCTTTCTTTTAGTGTCAAATGTTTCAGCACCATGGACAGTGCCCCTCGTGTTTTAGTGTCAAGTGTTTAAGGACCATGTACAGTCCCCCCGTATTTTAGTGATAATGCTGTTTCAGCACCATGTACAGTCCCCCCTGTGTTTTAATGATAATGGTGTTTCAGCACCATGGACAGTCCCCCCTGTAATTTATTGATAATGCTGTTTCAGCACCATGAACATCAGACAGCAAACAGGTGGGGCTCATTGCTTCTCGGCCTTTTGGCTAAGATCAAGTGACGGATACACGTTGACGGCAAATTGAGACATGGCGGCAGGAGGAGCGCCGGAGCAGCCGATCCCGAAAGTTGGTCTGAGATGCATGCTGCGGTTCCAGGTGGATAATAAAGAGGAGCATTTTTCGGCACGTGTTTTTCTGCAACGGTGTCATCATGGGACAGCTGCGCCTGAAGGTTGACAATGTCTACTGCATCCAGTGGAATCCGCAGGCTTTTGATGTCACTTTCCGGACGGAGGATGTCTATGGAAGAGTGGCAGAGTGCTGCAGAGAAGAAACTGGTGTGAGGCATCTTGCGTACTACAAGGTTTTGAACCTGGACAGGCCCAATTTCAGGATGGTCTCTGTTCATATGTACAACCTCTTTGTGACTGTCCTAGCATTGGCTGCCTTTCTTGGGAGGTACAGCGAGGTTGTGTCGGAGGGACCAGCCGGCTGCAAACATCCACCTGCACAGTTCAGTCTTGGAGGAGATCGTGTTTATCTTTTCTAATCTAGACAACCGGCCTTTTGCAGGAAATGCAAGCAGTCTGGTCATGCGGAGGCGGGCTGTACAGGAGTGGGCTGCCGTTTCTGTGGACAGATGGGCCATGAGGCCTACGATTGTACTACCCTAGAGCCTGTCATGGACGCGGGGGTTTGGACCACCTCTACACAACGTCGGAGGAGTTTTGCTGAGGCAACCCGGGCTGCTGGGGTGTCAGAAGGGTCCAAGGAGTCAGGTCATTGATTTGACTTTGCCAATTGTTTTCCAGGGAAGCTGGTGGCAGTGGAGCCCGTCCTGCGTAGTGAGGCAAGTGGAGGGCGGGAGGCTGTTCGGGTGGAGGCAAGTTTGGAGGATGTGACCGGAGGATGGACGTTACATCAAGGGCAGGATGCAGTCATCTTGGGAGAGGTAGACAGGGAGACTCGGGTGTCCTCTGTAACTGAGGGGGTTTTGGTGGCAGCTTCTGGCGTGGCCTCCGGGACAGTGAAGCAGGGGGCGCGGCGAGGTTCTCAGGTATCTGTGGTAGGGGTTTCTACGGAGGAGGGTTTTAGTAAGAAATCGAAGAGTGGGAGGCGGATTGGGGGGGCTAAAGTAGGAGCTGAGGTTGGTCTGGGTGTGGGGCACCTACTGGGGGCTGTACGGGAAGTAGTGGAGGGTGGGGCCCAGGTGCAGAGGATCGGGGACACCTGTGACAGGGAGGGTGGGGAGGTGGAGGACCGTTCAGGGGATGTTCTTGCTGCTGTTTTGGGGTTAGGGTATAATCCCTCCCCGGACTTGCCGATGCTGTCTTCTCCGGAGGGGGTGGATGCCTACAGTGGAACTGACAGACCTTCTAATGTACCGAAAGAAGTGCCCTATTCCTGGGCGGATTAGATGGACAATGGGGATTGTTACTCATAGTGTGGAGGGACTGGGTTTTCTTTTGTTTTGGTTGTGTTTTTTTGTCAGCTTTTTTTTTTTATACCATGGGTACATTTAAGGTACTTTCTTTTAATGCAAGGGGGATGCGGGCTGCGGCGAAAAGAAAGGTTTTTGATTTTGTATAGTCTTTTCGGGTGGAAATTTGTTTTTTACAGGAGGTGCATTTGCGGGATAAGAGTGATGTTGGGATGTTTTCAAGGGAGTGGACGAAGGGTGGCTCGGTGTGGTGTGTAGGGGGGGTACACTCTACTGGGGTGGGGATTTTGTTTGGGGTTAAGGAGATAAGGGTGGAGTCTTCTTTTGTTATCGTCCAGGGGAGAATTCTGGGGGTGGACATCGCTTGGGGGACTGCCAAGATGAGGGTGGTTGTGATGTATGGACCACAAACTCCAGCTGAAAGGCAGGATATTTTTGGGCTGTTGGCGCCACATATTGTCACTAATAGGCAGGTGATTTTGGGTGGTGATTTCAATCTAGAGTTGGGCAAAGGGGGTTATCCCAGCAGTATTTTCCTTTCCAGCCTAATGGCCACACATGGGTTGGTTGATGGGGCGAGAGTGGTGAGTCCGCAGTTGGAGGGGCTCACGTGGCGGAACTCCCGGGGAATAGAGAAGGTTTTAGATTATGTGTTTTTTGCGGGGTCCTATGGTTTGGTGGCGGGTCGACAGCTCCCTGTGTTTTTTTCGGATCATGTTGGGCTTCTGTATGAGGTATGCTCGGTGATTACAGTTTTTGGCCCTGGGTACTGGCGTCTTAATATCAGTATTTTGGAGGAGGCGGTTTTTGAACGTTTTTTTCGGGTGTTTTTTAGTGGTCTGCTAGGTCTCAGACCAATGTGCTCTGGGGTGATAGAGTGGTGGGAGGTAGCCAAGGAGCGTGTGAAGTTGGCTTTGTATCCGGTATTGTAGAAGAAAGGTGAGGGTGGCGCGGAGGGAGCTGCTTTGCCTGCAGTACCTCCTTGAGCTTAAGTATGCCAGGAGAAACTGTGGTGACATTTGAGGGTGGTTTATGATGGTAGGGCACAAGCATACTGCGTGTTCGTAGTGCTTATCTTGAGGGTGCCGAGACATGTTCTGCAGCGTCCTTTTCCTCTATAAGGGCTGAAAGGGCGAAGAAGAAGGTGGTTATTGGGGTGAGGGACGAGCAGGGCAGGGTTGTGGATGGTGATGTTGAGATGGTGCGAGTGGCCACTGACTATTTCCGCATGCATTTTCGGGAACGGGAGATAGAGGTGGAGGGGGGTGAGGTGTTTTTGGATGCACTGACCCAACGGGTTCCTTCTGACATTACGCAGGCTAAGGGGGCTCCAATCATCCTTGTGGAGCTTGAGGGGGCTCTGACGGCCATGAACAAGCGGAAGGTGGTAGTTGGTTTCTGGTCTTCGGCTGACATGGGAAATGGTGGACCGTGGGGTGGGTTTGGGGAGTGAAAAATTCCTTCCGTGGTTTATTGTTAGTATTGTGAAGAGGAACTTGTGGTGGGCTAGGCAAGACCTGGTTAAGAAGAACAGGGATGATGGGGTGGTGGGGGTGACAAGGCGGGTGGAGTTTGATTTGAAGGGCAAAATCCAAAGGGACATTGAGAAGGCATGCTGCCTTGGAGAGGTGGAAAGGAGGGTTAGGGTGGGAATGGTAACATCATGCAGTTTTTGGGTGTCTGGTTTGTTTTGTTTATGGTTTGGTATAGGTTGTGTGGGGTTGAGGGTAGGTTGTGCATTGTATTATTGATTGTATTGTATGTTCTGTTGAATCTTGTGTTTTGATTGTTAATAAATAAAAAAAAAAGTCTGTTCTTCTCAGTTTAATATCTGATATGTCCTCTATCAGGGGACAACGTATTAAATGGATATTTAGCAAGGGAGTTAAAAAAGGGCTTGCTCCATTCACTCCATACATCAACCCAGTAGTGCAGCGCTGCCGGGAATGGCGCACCCTTCTTCTGTCTTGTGGGAAAAAATGACGATGCACGTGGAGTTGCCCGTTACTCAATATATCAATGGACCTCAAAAGACATGCGTCGCAATGGCCATAAGTTGTTGCAAAAGCCGCTCGGTTTGACTGAACGATCTGTGAAACCTCTTTGGGCTCCTGGTATCAAAACGTTGTTATAATACATGACAACATCAAGTTGAAGCCATACAAAAGTGCAGCGAGAGTTGCACTATTGATTGGCAGAAAAAACAGCAGAGACAAAATATAGGCCCTGTGACAATAGGTGTGGCCTTGGATTTGGAAAGCGGCACACAAAGTGAGGCTTACCGCGAGGGTTGGGACTGGGATGACTAGGGTTTTTGGCTGCTCTTGAGTAGAGGCCTGTACTTACTCTGGTTTCTCTTCAAAATGCACAAGTCTTTCGCTTACTAAATACTTCCGTGGAGCTGACTCCTGATGAGTTGAAATTATTTTTGGTGGGCTTTGCTGTTTGGCTGAGCCTTTTGTACTTGTGAAAAACAAACGTGTTGTCCTAGAGGAGACTTGCATTCTTAACAGCAGCTAAAAAGTGACAGCTTGGGAGTTGAAATAATAATAGTTGAAATACTCAGGAAATCATTCTTTCCTGTACTCTGCTGGATTATAGCCTTGACCAAACAAGAAAGGTACGTGTGTTTTATTAAGCAGGTTTTACTTTGTTTTGCTTCCTTGGTTTTTTAGACGGTTTTAGGTGTTTTAGCTTCTTTTATACCTTTTTATAGCGTGGTGCCTCCATCGTGTCGGCCAACCATGCCGGCATGCGGAGGCACCACAGTGTCCAATTTTCATTTAAAGAAATTGAACCCCTGGTAATATCAAGGCCGGCCTTCTCCAGGAGGCTTGTCCAGATAATCTTTAAATTCACCCCAGAAGATTTTAATAAAGGTTTTGATATAAACTTTTGTTCCGCTGCTGTGCTGAGAGAATTTCAGATAGGTTTTGAAAATGCAAAACCCCAGTTTACTGCATTTAATGTTGAGAAACTGACTGATAATGCCAGTAAAACTGTAATTGTCAGAATGTTCAATGAAACTGTGAATGCAGATGACATTTGTTTATGGCTGGGCAGATTTTTCACTGTGAAAGGCGAGGCTACCAATGTGAGAGATGAGGATGGCACCTGGAATTGTGCTTGGAGGGTCCCCATCCAACAATGGCAGGACCCCCAAGGCTCCCAGGGCCTGAAACATCTGCCATCCATGATAGTTCTGGGAAACAACAGGGGCTACATCCACTACCAGGGCCAGCCTAAACTCTGCCACAAGTGTGGTGAGAATAGGCACCTGGCAGAAGTGTTTCTAGCAGATTATTTGTGGTAAATGTAGAGAAATTGGGCATACTTTCATGGAATGCACCAATGGCAGGAAGTGCAATCTTTGTGGAGAAACAAACCACCTCTTCAGAGATTGCCCATAGTCGTTTGCCAACAAATTAAAAACAGCAGCAAAGAGAACAGAAAAGGAACAAAATGGCGGACAAGATGAATCAGTTAGAGAACTAATGGAAGAGGGTGGGCTGGAGAATTCAAATCTCCCGCCAAACCCTGAGACTGGAGGAGAAGGATCAGGGGAGGTTGGAGAAGGGCCTGCAATTGTTCCACCAATGGTGAACAGGGAGGAAGTGGTTGCAATGCAGGCAGAAGACGGAGCTATTCCAGTGGCTGGCTCAGAACAGGAAACTGACCAGTCACAGGGTGATAGTGAGGATGTCCCCCTCCCCAATGCCCAGCCGGGCAAGAGACTAATTTCAGAATTGTCTTCTGAGTCTCCTGGAGTCTCGGAAAAGAGGGGAAGAGCTGGGACCAACTCAGACAGTTCATCTGTGAAGGGGCCCAGAGTCTTTCCCCTCCAATTCCCCAAATTAAGTCTCCTTTCTAAGCATAGCTCTGCGATCAAGCCCTAAGGATTCTAAGCTCAATGCGACCCTGCGCCAGAGGCCAACTTCCAGAGTTCCAGAGTCACCTATGAGAGTGAAGGAAGAGCTCCATTCACAAGAAATTCACTGTTGTTTTAAGTATTTGAAATCCGCCCATTTAGTCTTTAAGATTTCATACCTGTTATTTTTAACTATATTCATGGCACTCACCTTCTCAACTATCAATGTGAGAAGCATGAAGTTGAGAGTTAGAGCCCACACTGTTTTATCCTTTCTTAACTCTTTGGGTCAGATGTGTTTTAATTACAGGAATGTGGCCTTCCATTTTTAAACCACTACAAGGAATGGGAGGAGTTCTGGCCACAAATGTCACTATGGAGCGGCTCAAATGAAAACAAGGTAAAAGGCAGCACTGTTGTGAGAGATGGTCGGGCACTTTTAACACACCTGGCTTTTATGGGAAGGGATTTAAAAGTCTTAAATATTTATGGCTTTAATGACAAGAATGACAGGTAACCTGTTAGAAGACTTGCAGCCCCTCATGCTAGGTAGGGTACCTTTAGTCGTAGGGGGGGATTTTATTTGTATTTTAAGAAAGAATGACAGGAGAAGAACGGGATGATTTTAAAGCAGACAAGACTTCACTTTTATTACAAAGTATATGCAGTGATTTTAAACATGTGGACTGTTTTAAAACCATGCATCCCAGAGAGGAGGGCTTCATCTGGATCAGTAGTGATGACACCCGAGCCTCTCGCATAGACTACATTTTATTACGTGACTGCCCACCAACCAATGCTAGATTAGTACCTGTTTTCTTTTCCGATCACACAATGTTTTTCTGCACTCTTTCACTGTCTTCTGGTGTGACGGCAGGAAGTGGTCTGTGGAAGCTCAATTGCTCCCTGTTAGAAGACAAGAAGCTAGTAAGGCAGTACAGAGAGCAATACTAAGAGTGGCAGACCCTTCAAGATTTTTACGATACACGCGCACAATGGTGGGAAATGGTGAAGGGGAAGACTAAGGCTTTTTAGAGACAGGCAGGTAAGAGGAAAAAAAGATAGGGACAACATATGCATGATGGGACTGCAGAAACGACTTCAGATGTATTTTAAATTAATCCAACACGGAATGGAGATTAATGAGGAAATGAAACCAATTAAAACAGATGTCAGTTTTAGCAAAATTTAAAAGCAAAGCTGTCATACTAAGAAGCAAGGGGAGGGAAATAGAGGAAGGAGAGAAGTGCACAAGATTGTTTTTTATATTTGAAACCTTTGTTCAGGCTTTTAAAGCCATATTTTACTCTTTTTCAGTCTACTGTAAAGCAGAATCCTCCTGTCAAGCAAGCTTCATTCCAAGTCTGTGTGAGACAACACATATATAGTGTTTCACTCAGGCAATATCGGACCATTCAAATGTAGGATGTTAACATTAAGGGCTTAAAAGTAAAGCTATATTGATATTTTTCAGGCTGTTAAAGCCATGTTTTCTCTTTTTCAGGCTACTGTACAATAAATTCCTCCCGTTGAGCCAGCTTCATCCCAATTCTGCGTGTGACATCACATATTCAGTGTGTCTCTCAGGTAAAGTCAGAGCATTCTGATTTAGGATGTTTTTTCAGCCTGCTGTAAAACGGAATCCTCCTGTTAAGCCAGTTTTATTCCAAGTCTGGGTGAGACGTCACATATCCACTGTTTCACTCAGGTAATATCGGACCATTCTGATTTATGATTTAAAAATGAAAAGCTTAAATGTCCAAGTAAAGCTATATTTTAATTTTTTTTGTAAGGCTGTTGAAGCCATATTTTATTTTTCAGGCTACTGTAAAACCGAATGTAAAATTAAAGGCTTAAATGTCCAAGTAAAGCCATATTGATGGTTGATCAAGCTGTTTAAGCCAAATATTACTTTTTTTCAGGCTACTGTAAAACGGAATCCTCCTGTTAAGCCAGCTTCATTTCATATCTTGGTGAGACATCACATATCCAGTGTTTCACTCAGGTAACATTGGACTATTCTGATGTAGGATGTTAAAATTAAATGTTTAAATGTCCAAGTAAAGCTATATAAATGTTTTTTTCAGCCCGTCAAAGCCATATTTGACTATTTTTCAGGCAACTGTAAAACAGAATCCTCCTATTAAGTCAGCTTCATTCCAAGTCTGGGTGATACATCACATATACATTGTGTCTCTCAGGTAATATCAGAGCATTCGGATGTAGGATTTTAAAATTGAAGACATACATGTAAAGCTAAAGTATATTTAATTTTTTTTAAACCTTTTAAAGACTATTTACTCTTTTCAGGCAAGTTTGAAGAGGAATCCTCCTGTTAAACCAGCTTCATTACAAGTCTGGGTGATACATCACATGTCCATTGTTTCACTCAGGTAAATGTCCAAGTAAAGCTATATTTGAGATGTTTTACTCTTTTTCAGGCCACTGTAAAATGTAATACTCCTGTTAAGCCAGCTTCATTCTAAGTCTGGGTGCGACATCACACATCCAGTGTTTCACTCAGGTAACATCAGACCATTCTGATGTAGTATCTTAAAATTATTGTCGTAAATGTCAAAGTAAAGCTATATTTGAAATCTTTTTCAGGCTGTTAAAGCCTTATTTTACTCTTTTTTCAGGCAACTTTAAAACAGTGAAGCCAGCTTCATTCCAAGTCTGGGTGAGACATCACATATCCAGAGGGTCACTCAGGTAACATCGAACCATTCTGTAGTAGGATTTTAAAATTAAGACCTTAGAAGTAAAGCTATTTTGATATTTTTTCAGGCTGTTAAAGCCATATTTTACTCTTTTTCAGGCTACTGTAAAACGGAATGCTCCTGTTAAGCCAGCTTCATTCCATATCTAGTTGAGACATCACATATTCAGTGTTTCACTCAGGTAATAGCAAATAGGTTTGGGAACAGGTAGGGGCTCAACCTTGACAACGGTAAGCATAACTTACTCATTTCCGTTTCCGATGCTTGTGTGTTGGTAGCGTGTTGGTAGCATGTTGCTGCTCACTAAATACCAGTTCAATTTGTTAGATTTGCTATTACAGCGGATAACTGTCCGCTAAACCCCTTTTCTTGTATTATTTCTGCCTAAGCACTCACATATCTCTTTAATTTTTCCGCAACTTTCGTTAAATAACAGTTGTTTTCAACGCTTTGTAGCTAACGCTACCGTAGGCTACTTTAGCTCAGCTGCTAGCGACTTTAGCTTAGCAGTTAGCCATGTCGTCTCCCTCTCCTACATTCTCTTGCTCGATGTGTGAGATGTTTAGATACTCTGCTGCATACTTTAGCGACAATGGTATGTGTGACAAGTGTAGCTTATTTATAGACATGGAGGCAAGGCTTGATAAATCAGTCGTTGGTGGCTATCGAGGTGGTGTCCAGATAATGATGTGGGCTTTGTAGATCACTGGCAGTCTTTCTGGGGAAGACCTGGTCTGATTCGGAGAGACGGCATTCATCACACTTGGGATGGAGCAGCTCTCATTTCTAGAAATCTTGACAAGTTTATTAGTGGACCTAATCCTTGACAATCCAGAGTTGGGACCAGGAGTCAGAGTCGCAGTTTAATACACTTCTCTGCTCCTCTATTCCAGGAGTTACCTAGTACAAAACCCCATAGTGACGGTGTCTGCCCCCCGACCATTGAAATTATTTACATCAAAGGTAAACAAAAGAGGAGCTGTGCATGGAAACCTCATGGAAATTTAAACAAGTGCAATAGTGCAAAAGAATAGGATAACTAAATGTGTAGTCTTAAACATCAGATCTCTCTCTTCTAAAGGTGTACTAGTACATTAATAAATATCAGATTCTAATATTGATCCACTTTGTTTTACTGAAACCTGGCTCACTATGTTAGTCTAAATGAATCCACCCCTCCCAGTCATATTAATACTCACATTCCTCGAGGCACAGGCCGAGGAGGTGGAGTTGCAGCTATCTGCGATTCTAGTCTACTAATCAGCTCTAAACCTAAACTAAATTATAACTCATTTGAAAGTCTTGTTCTTAGTCTTTCACACCCAAGTTGGAAATCACTGCAACCAGTTCTATTTGTTATAGTGTACCGAACACCTGGTCAGTACTCTGAATTCATATTTGAATTTGCTGAGTTTTTGTCAAATGTAATGCTAAAAACGGACAAAGTTGTTATTGTAGGGGATTTTAATATTCATGTGGACAATGAGAATGATGGCCTTAGTACTGCCTTTATCTCTCTATTGGATTCTATTGGCTTCTCTCAAAGTGTTCATAAACCGATTCACCGGTTTAACCACACCCTTGATCTTGTTCTGGTATATGGTGTTGAAATTGAACATTTAATATTGTTCCCACACATCCCTTTTTATCTGACCACTGTTTAATTACTTTTGAGTTCATACTTCTGAACTACACGCCATTAGGCAAAAACGTCTATAAAGATGTCTATCTGATAGTGCTGGAGCTAAATTTAAGGATGTGATTCCATTAGCATTTAATTCATTACCAAGTCACAAAGTAACGGAGGACTCTTATGCTAATTTCACTCCCTCCCAAATCGATCATTTTGTTGACAGTGCAACAGGCTTGCTGCGAATGACATTCAACTCTGTTGCCCCTCTAAAAAAGAAGATGATAAAACCAAGACGGTTAGCTCCATGGTATAACACTGAAACTCGCAAATTTCGCGAAAACTTGAGAAGATTTGGCGTTCCACTAAATTGGAAAAGTCTCGATTAATCTGGCAATATAGTCTTAAAACTTATAGGAAGGCCCTCCGTAATGCCAGAGCAGCGTACTACTCGTTATTAAGGCCACAGCTCTACTGAGCCAAGTATTCCCATAGCTCTTAGTAGTAACGGCTTTGTGAGATTCTTCAATGATAAAATTATAATTATTAGAAGCAAAATTCACCAAGACCTGCCTTTAACTGGCACTGACTTATCTCTAAACTCAGGAACCTTAGAAACAGCTGCAAAACCAGGTACATGTTTAGACTGATTTGCTTCACTTCATATTTATCAATTTAATTCAATAATTTCTTCATCTAAACCATCAACCCTCCTCTTAGACCCCATCCTGACTAGGTGACCACTGCACTTTAAAGAAGCTGTAATTAAACCTCTTCTGAAAAAGCCTAACCTTGATCCAGATGTTTTAGCCAACTATAGAACTATATCCAACCTTGATCCAGATCTTTTAGCCAACTATAGACCTATATCCAATCTTCCATTTCTCTCTAAATTTCTTGAGAAAGCAGTCGCCAAACAGCTGTGTGACTTTCTGCATAGCAACAGCTTTTTTGAGGATTTTCAGTCAGGATTTAGAGGTCATCATAGCACAGAGACAGCACTTGCGAAAATTACTAATGACCTCTTAATTGCATCAGACAAAGGACTTATCTCTGTACTGGTGTTATTAGATCTTAGTGCTGCATTTGATACCATTGACCATCATATCTTATTACAGAGACTGGAACATTTAATTGGCATTAAAGGAACTGCTCTAAGCTGGTTTAAGTCTTATTTATCAGATCAATCTCAGTTTGTTCATGTTAACGATGACGATCCTCTGTGCACGCCAAAGTTAGTCATGGAGTCCCACAAGGATCTGTGCTCGGTCCAATCCTGTTCACTTTATATATGCTTCCTTCAGGCAATATTATCAGGAAGCACTCCATAAACTTTCATTGTTATGCAGATGATACTCAATTATATATATCGATCAAGCCGGATTAAACTATTAGTTAGCTAAACGTCAAATGTGCCTTCTGGATATTAAAACCTGGATGAGCTGTAATTTTCTAATGATAAACTCAGATAAAACTGAAATTATTGCTCTGTGGCCCAAGCACCTCCGTGACGCATTATCCAAAGAGATCGTTACTCTGGATGGCACCACCCTGGCCTCCAGCACCACTGTGAGGAATCTTGGAGTTATCATGGACTAAAACTAGTCCATGCATTTGTCTAAGCTGTATTACTGCAATTCTTTATCATCAGGCTGCTCGAAAAAGTCCATAAAGACTCTTCAGTTGATCCAGAATGCTGCAGCACGTGTTCTGACAGGAACGAAAAGAGATCACATCTCTCCTGTTTTAGCTTCTCTGCATTGGCTTCCTGTAAAATCCAGAATAGAATTTAAAATCCTTCTTCTCACCTACAAAGCTCTTCATGGTCAGGCACCATCTTATCTTAAAGAGCTCATAGTACCTTACAACCCTACAAGAGCACTGCGCTCCCATAATGCAGGGTTACTTGTGGTTCCTAGAGTCTCTAAAAGTAGAACGGGAGCCAGAGCAATCAGCTATCAGGCTCCTCTCCTGTGGGACCGTCCCCACATTTAAAAGTAGGCTTAAGACTTTCCTCTTTGATAAAGCTTATAGTTCGGGCATAGAATTGAATATTGTTAGGGAGTGAGGAGTCAGAGCGTCCGCCTAACCCGGCCCACCTGCTTCTCGTCATAGTCATACTAGAGGGAGGCAGGGCATACAGCCCGATCCGGTTGGGGAGAGTTCTAGCCTGACCAGGCTCCTCTATTTTCCCTGTCTCTCCTCTCTTTACCCTGTCTCCCCTACTTGTTAGGGAGTGAGGAGTCACAGCGTCCGCCTAACCCGGCCCACCTGCTTCTCGTCATAGTCATACTAGAGGGAAGCAGGGCATACAGCCCGATCCGGTTGGGGAGAGTTCTAGCTTGCACAGGCTCCTCTCTTTACCCTGTCTCTCCTAGTTATTATTAGTTATTATTATTATTAGTAATAGTTTTAGACAGCCGGGGGACTTCCTTTGACACACTGGGCTCCTCTCTCCTCTATGTTTCTATTTTTCAATTTGTGTGTATCCATGTCCTAGAGATGCTTGTTACTAACCTAGCTCTGGGGAGTCATTCCCCAGAGTCATGTGTTCTTTTTCGCCCAGCACGTTTCCTTATATCAGGGAGGCTCCAAAATCATGGTAGCAGCTGTCGCCATGGTCCCGCTACATGTCCTGCGATGCCATGTTCATCCAGCTACGTCCTGCTGTGCCTTGTAATGCCGCACAGTGCCCTGCTATGCCATGAACTACTACAAAGAACTACTACAAACTATTATTTTTTGTGACTGTTATGAGCCTGTGTCTGTTCGAGGTTTCTGCCTAAAAGGAAGTTTTTCCTTGCCACTGTCACACTGTTGCTTCCTCTGGAGGGAACTACAAAAACTGTTGGGTCCTTGTAAATTATGGAGTGTGGTGTCTCGAGATTACTCTTGTTATGAATTGATACTATGAATAAAATTTAATTGAAATTGAATTAATATCGGACCATTCTGATGTAGGATTTTAAAATTAAAAGCTTAAATGTCTTATTAAAGCTATATTTAAAATCTTTTTCAGGCTGTTACAGGGATATTTTACATAACATATCCAGTGTGTCACTCAGGAAATATTGGACCATTCTGATGTAGTATTTTAAACTTAAGTGCTTAAAAGTAAAGGTATATTGAGCTTTTTTTAGGCTGTTAAAGACATATTTTACTCTTTTTTTAGGCTACCGTAAAACGGAATCCTCCCATTAAACAATCACATATCCACTGTCACTCAGATAATATCAGACCATTCTGATGTAGGATTTTTAAATTAAGGGCTAGGAAGTAAAGCTATATTGATGGTTGTTCAAGAGTAAAGCCATGTTTTACTCTTTTTCAGGCTACTGTAAAAAAATCCTCCTGTTAAGCCAGGTTTATTCCATATCTGGGTAAGACATCACATATCCCTTGTTTCACTCAGGTAATATCGGACGATTCTGATGAAAGATTTTAAAATAAAAGCTTAAATGTCCAAGTGAAGTTATATTTAAATTCTTTTTCAGGCTGTTAAACAGAGCTAAAGAGGTTAGACTAGAGAATTTCTATTTCCGTCCAAGTAAATCATCTGTAAATGATTAAAAAACATTACTGTAAGCATATTACGTGGGCAACATACAAAAATAGTACCCCAGCCACATGTCTGAACTTAATACAGAAAATATCCAGAAGAAAATGACTCAGAAAATGGATTTCATATGAATTTATCTCTACAGATATGTCTGTGCGTTTTCTCATTTCCTTTCAGAAAAAAAGCCCAAAATTGTGCAAAATACAAAACTTCTCAAATAAAAAAAACACATCCGCATCACTCACACACATACCTAAAATAATAATAATGCATAAATAATGCATACATTTATAGAAATAAATAATTAGAAATTCATGAAATAGTGAAATGCAATAGCTAAGGCCTTATTTTTGCTTTGACACAGCTGGAGCCATCACAGGGTTAAAATCTTCTGGTCAAGTTAGGTATCAATCAACTTGTCTTCTTATTGGCTACACAGGGAGGCCGGTTTCATAACGATTGGTCCTAATTGGAAGAAAAACTCTGTAAATTCTGCGACTTGATTGGCTTCCATAATGGCTAACTCAGGTTATAGTAGACGGATTGGCTGAAACGACCTGTCAATCAAAAACTGGAAAGTCAAACAAACCGTCTGAATAGAAAGATATATTGTAACGTAATCTGGGCCGGCGGTAGGAGCGAACAAAATCAATAAATGATGGACTTTTCAGCTTTGTTTACAAGGAAACTCGGACACAATCTACAAGATTGTGAGGGGACCAACTCGTTTTGGATTAAAAGGATTGGATATACTTATTCTTTGAACTGTTGGCGAAGCAGGAAAAAAAAAGTTTATGGCGATCTTTCACCGCTGTGAATAAAGACACGAGGAGAAAGGTAGGGACGCACGCCGACTTAAGACACTATCGGCACAGAATCCTTCTGTGTTTCTTTACTTCAAAACATGATTATAACCGCTCACCTACACCTACACCTACACACAAAGCATAAGTCACCTTATGCTTTGTGTGTAGGCTTAATGGAATCATGAGACTTTAAGCTTTCTAATGATGTGCTGCATGAGCGTGTTCATGAAGATTTAATGCTTGCAATGTATGAGTGAAGAAAACGTTTTCTCCTAAAATGGAGAAAACGTCCCGGCAGCGAGACAGTGCTGGCAGAGAGGTTTGAACCTACTGTAAAACGGAATCCTCCTGTTAAGCAAGCTTCATTCCAAATCTGGATGAGACATATCTAGTGTGTCACTCAGGTGATATTGGACCATTCTCATGTAGGATTTTAAAATGAAGGGCTTAGAAGTAAAGTTATATTGATATTTTTTATGCATATTTTACTCTTTTTCAGGCTACTGTAAAACGCACACACCCTCCACCCACTCACTCCCCTACAGCACACACTCTCCACCGCACTCACTATCCTACAGCACACGCTCTCCATCCACTCACTCCCCTACAGCACACGCTCTCCACCCACTCACTCTCCTACAGCACACGCTCTCCACCACACTCACTCCCCTACAGCACACGCTCTCCACCCCACTCACTCCCCTACAGCACTCACTCCCCTACAGCACCCACTCTCCACCCACTGACTCCCCTACAGCACACGCCTCCACCTCACTCTCCTACAGCACACGCTCTCCATCCACACACCCCCTACAGCACACGCTCTCCACCCACAGCACACGCTCTCCACCCACTCACTCTCCTACAGCACACGCTCTCCATCCACACACCCCCTACAGCACACGCTCTCCACCCACAGCACACGTTCTCCATCCACACACCCCCCTACAGCACACGCTCACCACTCACTCACTCACAGCGCACGCTTTCCACCCCACTCACCCCCCTTGTTCTCAGTCAAATTGCGTCACCTCCCGTCGTTCTAGACGGACAAATCAGGTGTTGGAGCATCCACGACCATATTTGGCCAAACGGGCCTCGATCTGGCATATTAAAAGATAAATAAAGAAACACTGAAGCTTCATTGAGGCCTTTGTGACCTATATAGAATAATTGGGCAATTGAAGACTTCTAAATGGATTTATTGCTTCAAAATAGGCATGCCTCTTCCAATTTAGCATTTTGTGAACTTACTGGGCCAGTTCAGTAGTTTTAAATTGATTTATAGTTCTAAATTAGGCATGTGCAATTCAGGGGTAATGCACAATTGAGCCTTGCCATTTCCGGGGCCCTAGGTTACCCATGTAAAGCACTGGCTTTCGGAAGGGGCTAGAAGGTTGGAGCAGATTGGAGCTCAAATGACAGTTTCTAGCATTAACGAGTTTCACCTACAACTGGGGTCTTTTGCATTGAAATAAATATGAAGGTGGGCCTCAGGGGCCTCCTGCATAATGTAATTTTAATAAGCTGGTAAAGTAGTCAGAGTTTTCTCAATACATTTCATTTATTGTTACAATTTCAAAGAAATCATTTATATTTTATTTTTTTTACATTGTTTTCAAGGGCACCAGCCCTCAAAATGGTTTGTTCACCCCAGCAGCCACTTTAACCTCACTGCATGTGGGAGTGGTCACGCAGGTGGATCAAAAGGAGCAATCAGTGTGAGTAACGAGCATTTAGTGTGAGGAGAGCGACAGGAGACAGGCGCTGCATTTCACAGAAGAGAGCTTGAGCTTTGAGGTAAGGAAAACCCAAATTACGCTTTTTTGAACTTAGTTAATTTAGTTATTTCAGTGCATTCAGAAATAAAGTGCTTTTTCAGGTTCCTGTACATTTTCATAACATTTTTGGTTTGTTAGGATGGCAGTTAACAGATGGATTGACGTTAAAGTACTTAATTGTTTAAGAAGTCGTTTTTGATGTGGTTTTGCTTTCCCTATGGTATAAGGGGTTGAACACATTGCGTCCTTTTCCCGGGAGTTTCAGCAGGCCGTTTAACACATGAATGCAAATTAATGGTATTTAACAATGTACGCATGATGTGGTTATTAATTATTTGTTTTAAATTAGTTTTACGTGGTTCTCACACTGTCAATCAAGTCAGAATTAACATTCTCAAGCATTGCATCATGTAAATTAAAATTCAACATGTTTCCCAATTACAACATTAACACATTGGGGCCTCTGAATTAAAATAAAGATCTGAGATATATCAATTTAACTTGGCCTAATTTGATATAAGCTAATTAATTCATATATCTAAAAAAATGTCTTTCCATATACAGAGAGCAAGTTAGGAGAGGATGGAGGGCGAGGAGTCTTCAACCCACAGGCCCAAGTGGGCAGGCAAGGGCGCAATCTGCGGGCTTTCGTACGCTGATTTGATGCAGCACATGGAACTAGGTGAAAAGGTGGCCAACAAAACTGAGCAGGTCCTACTCTGCAAGCTGTCCCACAGACGGTAAGGATGTTATCTATTTATGTACATATATGTATTTATGCATCTTTAGAACTGTTTTTATAGCTTAAATATGGGTTTGAAATTCACGCTATTACTATCTGAGTCCTCTGTGTTTTAAGCTGATTGGAGCTCAAACGAGAGTTTCTAACATTTAAAGTATTTCACTAGTAGAAGCCGAAATACATGAGCTGGTCCCCAGCGGCCTCCTGACCTATTGATTGAACTCTTTGCTGTCTAATTTTGATCTTTGAAACTAGGATGACGAAGGAATGTCCTGATCTTGGTGTCACAGCTAGACGGTAAGCGTACCTGACTCATTTCCGTTTCCTGTGCTTGTGTGTTGGTAGTGTGTTGCCGCTCTCTAAACTACTAGTTCAATTTGTTAGTTTTGCTATTACAGCGGCAAACTGCCCGCTAAACACTTATTCTTATAGTGGTTCTGTGCCTAAGCACTCACAGTTCTTTACATGTTCAGTGACTTTCATTAATAAACAGTTTTCGATAGCTTGGTAGCTAACGCCAAGCGACTTTAGCTTAGCTGTTAGCCATATCTGGTTAAGTGACTGGAACTTGAGAAAAGGTTGTGCATTAAACTACACTTGCTTCGCTTAGAGCTCGCATCAACGGGGCATAGGCATAAGCATTTGTTTTACGCCTTTAACTTTCGTTAAATAACAGTTGTTTTGAACTTTTTTTTTTTTTTTTTTTTAAAAACTGTTTCTTCTGTGTTTTATCGGTTTTATTTTCTTTTAACTGTTTTTGTGTAAAGCACTTTGAATTGCCCTGTTGCTGAAATGTGCTATATAAATAAAGCTGCCTTGCCTTGAACGCTTGGTAGCTAGCGCTAACGCTACCATACTTTAGCTTAGCTGCTAGCGACTTTAGCTTAGCAGTTAGCCATGTCGTCTCCCTCTTCTGCTTTGTCTTGTCCGATGTGTGAGATGTTTAGTTACTCCTCTGCATCCTTTAACGGCAATGGTATGTGTAACAAGTGTAGTTTATTTATAGACATGGAGGCGAGGCTTAGTGAGTTAGAAGTCCGTTTCCGCACCATGATAGACCAGTCGTTAGTTACTGTAGCTAACCCCCCCCCGGTAGTCGGCGCGGGCCGGCCTGAGTTAGCCTCTGGTAGCCGTCCCCCGGCAACTCCTGAGCAGCCAGGACATAGTAACTGGGTGACTGTGCGAGAACGAGGAAGAGTTAGCCGTAAGCTTTCAAAGGCCACGGACCGCCACCAGCCTGTTAGCGTTTCTAACAGATTTTCCCCACTCAGCAACACACCCGCTGAGAAACCAACTCTGATTATCGGCAGCTCTATTTTGAGAAACGTGAAGCAGCCATAGTTAAGTGCATCCCGGGGCCAGAGCGGGACGTTGAGTCTTATTTGAAACTGCTGGCTAAGGATAAACTCTGCACCTGATCATTCAATCATTAACCATCCATAACACATAGCAAAATTGCTCTTATTCTTTTCCGAGCCTCTACAGGTGATTTTCTATCCAGCCTGGAACTTCTGCCTAGCATGATTTATCCACTTTTGTCCATAATTCATCGCAATTCTGCCATAGGAGTCAAGGACTCCATAGTGCATGCCCGGACTGTTTTAGAGCTCATTGCTGTGGGTGTAATATCAATAAATATGACATTAATTATTGGCATAAGTAAATGTCATGTTGACTTTATTTGAAAAATGCATAACTGTATAAGTTATAATGATTATTTCTTCAAATGTGACAAGACATATGAGAAGAGTTTAAAATGGCTTAGGTTTTATTGATCTGTGTGATATCAATACATATCTGTTCATGTTCCGCGTCCTACAACCATTTTTAACATGCAGGTGAGCTCACTGCAGCCGTTTGTCCTGACATATCTTGACTGTAGACACCAACTCCAGACGGACAATGAACTGTCCTTACTCAGAGAAATACAGCAAGATTGTTATTCACGAACGGAGGTCACCAAGATCAATGTTGAATCAGTGTGTACATACGCAAAGTCAATGTCGGACACTGTAGTTTCCTCTGGACCTCTGCCAAATCTGACCAACGATGACACGTATAGCCGCATGTCGTCATTTCGCCGCTGGTTGTCGAGGTGGTGTCCAGCTAATGATGTGGGCTTTGTAGATCACTGGCAGTCTTTCTGGGGAAGACCTGGTCTGATTTGGAGAGACGGCATTCATCCCACTTGGGATGGAGCAGCTCTTATTTCCAGAAATCTGGACAAGTTTATTAGTGGACCTAATCCCTGACAATCCAGAGCTGGGACCAGGAGGCAGAGTCGTAGTCTAACACACTTCTCTGCTCCTTTATTCCAGGAGTTATCTAGTAAAAATCCCATAGTGACGGTGTCTGCCCACCGACCATTAAAATTATTTAAATCAAAGGTAAATAGAGGAGGAGCTGTGCATGAAAACCTCATAACAATTAAAACCACAAGTGAAATAGTGCAAAACAATAGGAGAATTAATTGTGGACTCTTAAACATCAGATCTCTCTCTTCTAAAGGTGTACTAGTAAATGAATTAATATCAGATTCTAATATTGATCTATTTTGTCTTACTGAAACCTGGCTGGGTGATGGAGAATATGTGATGTGTGATATGAAAGCCACCCCCCAGTCATATTAATACTCACATTCCTCGAGGCACAGGCCGAGGAGGTTGAGTTGCAGCTATCTACGATTCTAGTCTACTAATCAGCTCTAAACCTAAACTGAATTATAACTCATTTGAAAGTCTTGTCCTTAGTCTTTCACACACAAGTTGGAAATCACTGCAGCCAGTTCTATTTGTTATAGTGTACCGAGCACCTGGTCTATACTCTGAATTCTTATCTGAATTTGCAGAGTTTTTGTCAAATTTATTGCTAAAAACAGACAAAGTTGTTATTGTAGGGGATTTTAATATTCATGTGGACGATGAGAATGATAGCCTTAGTACTGCGTTTATCTCTCTTTTAGATTCTATTGGTTTCTGTCAAAGTGTTCATAAACCGACTCACCGTTTAACCACACCCTCGATCTTGTTCTGGTCTATGGTGTTGAAATTGAACATTTAATGGTGTTCCCACAGAATCCCTTTCTGTCTGACCACTGTTTGATAACTTTTGAGTTTATATTGCTGAACCACACGCCAGTAGGCAAAACCTTCTATACAAGATGTCTATCTGATAGTGCTGTAGCTAAATTTAAGGATGTGATTCCATTAGCATTTAATTCATTACCAAGTCACAAAGTAACGGAGGACTCCTATGCTATTAGGCAAGGCAGCTTTATTTATAGAGCACATTTAAGTAACAGGGCAATTCAAAGTGCTTTACACAAAATCAGTTAAAAACAATAAAAACAGTTAAAACAAAAAATAAAACCCATAAAAAAACAGAAGAAACATTTCAAAAATAAAAACGGATAAAACACAGGAATAAAAGTTACAGTGCAGTATATAAAAGAATAAACAGTAAAGAAATGAACATCATTTAAAGGAAGGCAACATCAAAAAAGGTCTTCAGCATTGATTTAAAAGAACTGAGAGTAACAGCAGACCTGCAGGTTTCTGGGAGTTTGTTCCAGATATGAGGAGCATAGAAACTGAACGCTGCTTCCCCCTGTTTAGTTCTGACTCTAGGAACAGACAGTAGACCCGTCCCAGATGACCTGAGAGGTCTGGGGGGGGTCATAGTGTACTAGCAGATCAGAAATGTATTTTGGCCCTAAACCGTTTAGTGATTTATAAACTAGCAAAAGAACTTTGAAATCAATTCTTTGGGGCACAGGAAGCCAGTGTAAGGACTTCAGAACTGGAGTGATGTGATCCAGTCTCTTGGTCTTAGTGAGGACCCGAGCAGCAGCGTTCTGAATCAGCTGCAGCTGTCTGATTGATTTTTTTTTTTAGGGAGACCTGTAAAGACCCCGTTACAGTAGTCAAGTCTACTGAAGATGAAAGCATGGACTAGTTTTTCCAAATTCTGTTGACACATAAGTCCTTTAACCCTTGATATATTAAGGTGATAATAGGCTGACTTTATAATTGTCTTAATGTGGCTGTTAAAGTTCAGGTCAGAGTCCATGACTACACCAAGATTTCTGGCTTTTTCTGTTTTTAACATTGTTGTTTGAAGCTTTTAATTGTTCCTCTTTTGCGCCAAAAACAACCACCTCAGTTTTTCCCTCATTTAATTTCAGAAAGTTCTGGCACATCCAGCCGTTAATTTGTTCAATACACTTAGTCAGTTTTTGTATTGGACTATAGTCCCCTGGCGATAAGGTTATGTAAATTTGTGTGTCGTCCGCATAACTATGGTAACTTATTTTGTTGTTTTCCATAATCTGAGCCAGTGGAAGCATGTAGATGTTAAACAGAAGAGGCCGCAGAATGGAGCATTGGGGAACTCCGCACGTCATATTTGTACGTTCAGGTATAATTACCTATTGACACAAAGTAATCCCTATTCTGTAAGTAGGATTCAAACCAGTTTAGTACTGAGCCAGAAAGGCCAACCCAGTTTTCCAATCGGTCTAGTAATATGTTGTGGTCAACCGTGTCAAATGCAGCACTGAGATCAAGTAATACTAAGACTGAAATTTTGCCATTATCTGTGTTAAGGTGGATGTCATTAAAGACCTTAACGAGAGCCGACTCAGTGCTGTGGTGTGGTCGGAAACCCGACTGAAAGGTATCAAAACTGTTGTTTAGTGACAAGAAATGGTTGAGTTGTTGAAAAACTGCTTTTTCAATGATTTTACTTAAAAACGGAAGGTTTGATATTGGCCTGTAGTTGCTCATTAGTGACGTGTCTAGATTGTTCTTTTTTAAGAGTGGCTTGATTACTGCACTTTTCAGGGCCTGTGGAAAGATTCCTGAAAGAAGAGACATGTTCACAATCTATAGAAGATCAGAAGCCAAACAATTCGAGACATTTTTGAAAACACCCGTTGGTAGAATATGAAGGCAACAGGAGGAGGTTTTCAGATGTTGTATAATGTCCTCCAGGTTTTTATGGTTGATCTTATGAAATTCTGTCATATTGGAGCTAGTTTTGCTTGAACACTGTGACAACACATATCCTGTACTTGATATGGAGGCACTGACTGTTTGTCTAATCTTTTGAATTTTGTCTTTGAAGAAGGAGGCAAAGTCATTGCAGGCCTTGGTAGATAAAAGTTCAGATGCTACTGGTACTGGAGGGTTTGTTAACCTATCGACAGTAGCAAACAAAGCACGTGAATTATTGTTTCTAGAGATAATATCAGAGAAGAAGGACCGCCTTGCAGTCCTCAGATCCAAATTATAAATGCGAAGTCTCTCTTTATAGGTGTTATAATGGACCAGGAGATTTATTTTTCGCCACCTTCGTTCAGCTTTTCGACACTCTCTTTTTTTCTGCTCTCACCAGTGGGACATTTCTCCATGGAGACTTTTTCTTACCAGAGACAACTTTGACCTTAGTGGGAGCAATGGCATCAATAACATTTGTAATTTTACAGTTTAAATGATCTACAAGCTCAGTGACTGAGAGCCCTGAGAGAGCGGGTGTAGAGGAGTAAAGCTGAGTAAATGTTTCACTGATTTTTTCAGTGATAAACCATTTTCTGATTACCTTTTTTTTGGACACTTTTGGGCACAGAGATAGAGCCGTTAAAGAAAACACAGGAATGATCAGACAGAGCAATATCAGTCACCACAACCTTGGAAATGTTCAGATCCTTGGAGACAATCAAGTCCAGCGTGTGCCCCTTATTGTGCATGGGCTCTGTCACATGCTGAGTCAGTCCATAGTTCTCAAAAACACAACACAGTTCTTTGGTCCCCCTGTCCTGGAGGTTGTCAACATGAATGTTAAAATCACCCGCAATGATTACACAATCAAAGTTAATGCAGATTATAGACAGCAGTTCAGTGAAGTCATCAGTAAAGGTTGCACAATATTTAGGTGGCCTGTAGATGTTTAGAAATATAGCCTGAGGGGACGACCTTAATTGAAGAGCAACATATTCAAAAGAAGCAAAATTTCCATAACATATTTGCGTACAGTGGAACGAGTCATTGATCATTTTGTTGTTAGTGCAGCAGGCTCGTTGCGAATGACACTCGACTCTGTTGCCCCTCTAAAAAAGAAGATAATAAAACAAAGACGGTTAGCTCCATGGTATAACACTGAAACTCGCAAATTAAAGCAAATATCACGGAAACTTGAGAAGATTTGGCGTTCCACCAAATTAGAAAGTTCTTGTTTAATCTGGCAAGATAGTCTTAAAACATATAGGAAGGGCCTCCGTAATGCCAGAGCAGCGTACTACTCGTCATTAATAGAGGAAAATAGGAACAACCCCAGGTTTCTTTTCAGCACTGTAGCCAGGCTAACGGAAGGTCACAGCTCTAGTGAGCCAAGTATTCCCATAGCTCTTAGTAGTAATGACTTTATGAGATTCTTCAATGATAAAATTATAACTATTAGAAGCAAAATTCACCAAGACCTGCCTTTAACTGGCACTGACTTATCTCTAAATTCAGGAACCTCAGAAACAGCTGTAAAACCAGATATATGTTTAGACTGCTTTGCTTCACCTGATCTTTATCAATTTAATTAAATTATTTCTTCATCTAAACCATCAACCTGCCTCTTAGACCCCATCCCGACTAGGCTACTTAAAGAAGTTTTACCATTAGTCAACAATTCTCTACTAGATATAACCAATCTGTCTTTATTAACAGGCTATGTACCACAGCACTTTAAAGTAGCTGTAATTAAACCTCTTCTGAAAAAGCCCAACCTTGATCCAGGTGTTTTAGCCAACTATAGACCTATATCCAACCTTCCATTTCTCTCTAAGATTCTTGAGAAAGCAGTTGCCAAACAGCTGTGACTTTCTGCATAGCAACAGCTTATATGAGGATTTTCAGTCAGGATTTAGAGTTAATCATAGTACAGAGACAGCTCTTGTGAAAATTACTAATGACCTCCTAATTGCATCAGACAAAGGACTTATCTCTGTACTGGTGTTATTAGATCTTAGTGCTGCATTTGATACCATTGACCACCATGTCTTATTACAGAGACTGGAACATTTAATTGGCATTAAAGGGACAGCTCTAAGCTGGTTTAAGTCTTATTTATCAGATCGATCTCAGTTTGTTCATGTTAACGATGAATCCTCTGTGCACGCCAGAGTTAGTCATGGAGTCCCACAAGGATCTGTGCTCGGTCCAATCCTGTTCACTTTATACATGCTTCCTTTAGGCAATATTATCAGGAAGCAATTCTAATCAGTTAGCTAAACTTCAAATGTGCCTTCAGGATATTAAAACCTGGATGAGCTGTAATTTTCTAATGTTGAACTCAGATAAAACTGAAGTTATTGCTCTGGGACCCAAGCACCTCCGTGACGCATTATCCAAAGAGATAGTTACTCTGGATGGCATCACCCTGGCCTCCAGCACCACTGTGAGGAATCTTGGAGTTATCTTTGATCAGGATTTGTCCTTTAATTCCCACATAAAGCAAATTTCAAGGATCGCCTTTTTTCACCTGCGTAATATTGCTAAAATCAGGAATATCCTGTCTAAAAATGATGCAGAAAAACTAGTCCATGCATTTGTTACTTCTAGGCTAGATTACTGCAATTCTTTACTATCAGGATGCTTGAAAAGTCCATAAGTCTTCAGCTGGTCCAGAATGCTGCAGCACGTGTTCTGACAGGAACCAGGAAAAGAGATCATATCTCTGTTTTAGCTTCTCTGCATTGGCTTCTTGTAAAATCTAGAATAGAATTTAAAATCCTTCTTCTCACCTACAAAGCTCTTCATGGTCAGGCACCATCTTATCTTAAAGAGCTCATAGTACCTTACAACCCTGCAAGAGCACTGCGCTCCCAGAATGCAGGGTTACTGGTGGTTCCTAGAGTCTCTAAAAGTAGAACAAGAGCCAGAGCGTTCAGTTATCAGGCTCCTCTCCTGTGGAACCAGGTTCCAGTTTGGGTTCAGGAGGCAGACACAGTCTCCACATTTAAGAGTAGACTTAAGACTTTCCTCTTTGATCAAGCTTATAGTTAGAGCATAGAATTGAATATTGTCCGCCTAACCCGGCTTACCTGCTTCTCGTCATAGTTGTCAGATCTATCTATCATATAATCAATAATATAATAAAACTAGAGGGAGGCAGGGCATACAGCCCAATCCGGTTGGGGAGAGTTCTAGCCCGATCCGGCAGCTCTCTTTACCCTGTCTCTGCTAGTTAGTCATGCTCTCTTAGTTAGTTATGCTCTCCCAGTTATGCTGTAACAGTTTTAGACTGCTGGGGGACTTCCTTTGACACACTGAGCTCCTCTCTCCTCTATCTTTTTATCTTTCTATCTTTCCATTTGTGCATCTATGTCCCAGAAATGCTTGTTACTAACCTAGCTCTGTGGAGTCATTCCCCGGAGTCCTTATGTTCTTTTCCCCCCAGCATGTTCCCTCGGATCAGGGAGGCTCCATCATCATGGTAGCAGCTGTAGCCATGGTCCCGCTACACGTCCTGTGATGCCGTGTTCATCCTGCTACGTCCTGCTGTGCCTTGTAATGCCGCACAATTCCCTGCTAAGCCATGAACTACTACAAAGAACTACTACAAACTTATCTTTTCTGTGGCTGTTATTGCCACTTTTCAATCTAACCCCAACCGGTCGTCAGACACCGCCCACCAAGAGCCTGGGTCTGTCCGAGGTTTCTTCCTAAAAGGAAGTTTTTCCTCGCCACTGTCGCACTGTTGCTTGCTCTGGAGGGAACTACTACAACTGTTGGGTCCTTGTAAATTCTGGAGTGTAGTCTAGACCTACTCTATCTGGTCTAGACCTACTCTATCTGTAAAGTGTCTTGAGATAACTCTTGTTATGAATTGATACTATAAATAAAATTGAATTGAATTGAATCTTGGGCTCCTCATCCAAGAAAAATATTAAACATTTTTTCCCTGTAAATGTACCAAAATTGCAGGAACGTTAGATTAGAGAGACCCAATGGTAGAAGCTGGGTCTTTGACCATATAAGTGCATAGGAAGTTGAGCCTCCAGTTGGTTTAATGTTTTGTCGCTTTTCAATTTCCTGTTGTATTTGGAATGTGTCTGTTCTCTTCGGTCACGTCTTGTTCTGCTTTGTTTTTCTCCTCCCTGATTTGTTTCATCCGTTATCAGGACATGGGGGAGGGGCGGGAGGAGAAGGATGAAGAAAAAGACAACGTAGTAGTAGAGGAACAGGAGGATGAGATGGAGGCGGAAGAGCGGGACAAAGAGCAGGACAGTCCAGATAAACGCCAAGACAAGGCCCTGTAAGTTTGAAGCAGAAGAGACTCTCCAAACCTCTCGCTAGAAAGTGGTCTTCTAGTTCTGAAGTGGAACAGAAGAGAGGCTCATACAATCTTCTCCCTAAAAGAGCCAAAAGTGCCTTTTCAAGACCGATAGGGTAAGGGTGCCCTTAGAGCCACACATTTTCCCAAACTTTGAAATGACCTTCAGACAGAGATAACTGAAAGTGAGTAATTTTCAGTTCATTCACAACTTTTAATTTTCCTTTTTTTAAATGAATGAAAACTTTTTTTTTTCAAAGTGGGGTTGAGCCCTATCATAGCTCTACACATGGGTGGTATTTGCCTAATTTAGCTTTGCCTTTCTAGGAGACAATGTTGGGCAGCACTGAGGGAGATGAACAAAAACTGAATCCACTTGTTCTCGTGAGTCGGGTTGACATGAAAACAGTGTATGATTTACCAAATTGTATACAAATGACTAAAACGGTAAAGAAAAGAATATTGCAGAAATTGGATCAGTATCATTCTGAGAGTCTTCTGGTTAAGTTTGAAGCTGATTGGAGAACAAATGAGTTTCTAGCATTAAAGAGTTTCACACCTACAAGTATCTTTTTGCATTGAAATAAATACAAAGGGTGTTCTCCTGCATAATGTGATTTTAATAAACTGGTAAAGTAGTAATAGTTGTCTCAATACATTTCATTTGTTAAAATTTAAAATAATTCTTTTTTTAAGGGCACCAGCCCTCAAAATTTCGCAAATATGTACGAGAGTGATCCAGTGGCCCTTTCACTGATGCAGACCTGCAAGAGTGGGCTATGTACGATGAAATAAGCTGTTGCAAGTGTGAAAGCCATGGTTCAACAATGTTTTCATGTTTCCTTGATGCATCCAAAGCTTTTGACCGTGTTAAACAAGACTTTGCTTACCTAACGCATATTCGGGACTTGAGGCTTGGCCTGGCGGGTGAGGCGGGATGCCGCATCCAGCAGATGGTTCGGTTCGAGGGCAACAACGTTCCCTTTGACCCAAGAGTTGTTTTGACCTGTCTTTTCTGCAAAAGTACTTCCAGGACTATGCGCTGCTGGTGCTCTTCCGGACAGAGGTTGGCCGTGGTCTTCTGTTCACATTGCGTGGCGTTGTCAACCACCTGGCCAGAGTCCTTTCTAGACACCGAGGGTGTGGGCAGATTCGACCCCTTATGGATGTCATTCCAGGTGGCGCTGGCTCTGGAACAGCTTTTCTTTGGCCATCTTCTCTCACCACTCGACAACACCCTGAGTGCCAGCCTGGGAACCAGCACGGTGATGGAACCGAACGCTACACAAGCTGGACCGGCTGTGTGTTGCAAGTTGGTGAATAAGGACGCTATGCAAAGTGTGACATGCTGCACAACGCACAACACACGTACACAGGTAGCACAAGAGAACGCTGACTTACTGTTACAAACTGACATACCTAATTACCCCACAGGGTGGAGCTGTTGCCTAAGCTGTACAGCAGGATGCCTTGTAACATCTCCCTTCCTGTTGTAAGATATCCTAGCATAAGCTGGCATTGTGAAACAAACTGAACTTCAGTAAGATTATACCTGTTAACTATGCAACTAAAACAATTTGGCTATCACTAAAGAGAACTTGAATTTATCTAACACAGCTGTTGCACAAATACTGATGACAGCTGATAACAGTGTTCTTGTTTTCATGTGTTCACTGTCCTTATTTGGTTTGTCCAATTTAAAGGTCCAATCTATCCTGAGGCTTAATCAGCCTGCCACTCCAAGAGTATGCTTGGCCCTGTTCATCTCGGCGTGGCGTGCTACTGGTTTGTGTTGAACGGGGTGGCCCCCCATGACTGGTCCCCATCTCTACATTGCCGTTCTCGCTGGCAAAGCCCCCCTCTGATGCATTGGCTGGTGACGTTCAGATAGGCAGTCTGCTGAATGAAGATGGACACCAACGGGCGGTGATCTGTCTCTGCTGTAACATCACCCCTCCCATAAAGGTAGTAGTGGAAGCGCTGACAGGCAAACACAATGCTCAAGCACTCCTTTTCAATTTGTGCATAAATTTTTGTGCTTTCGATCCTATGATGGTTTTAATCCACTGTTGCTTTTGATCCTTTGTTTAGGCTTGTGGGCGAGTCAGGGGGTTAAGGCTGCATGTATGATGTTAAAATTAAAGGCTTGAATCTCAAAGTCAAGCTATATTTGAAACCTTTTTCAAGCCGTTGAAGCCTTTTTCACTCTTTTCAGGCCGCTGTGAAACAACCCCCTCTTGTTAAGCCAGCTTTATTTCAATTCTGCATGAGGCATCACATCAAGTGTGCTTTTGATCCTCTGATGCGTTTGATCCCAATATGTCTTTGATGCTTTTAACCCTATGTTGCTTTTGAATCTTTTGATCCTCTAATGCTTTCAACCCTATGTTTTTGATCCTATGAATCTTTGGATCCTTTCATGCGTTCCATCCCAATATGATTTTGATCCTATGATACTTTTGATATTTTGTTGCTTTTGATCTGTTGTTTTCTTGTGGGTGAGTCTCTCGGGTTTAAAGGGTTAAGGCTGAAACCAAATTTTACTCTTTTTAGGCTACTGTAAAACAGAAACTTCCTGTTAAGCAGCTTTATTTCAATTATGCATGAGGCATCACATATCAAGTGTGCTTTTGATTTTCTGATGCATTTGATCCCAATGTGATTTTTGATCTTGTGATGATTTTAATCCTCTGATGCGTTTTATTTCAATATGCGTTTGATCCTTTGCTTATAACCCTATGTTGCTTTTGAATCTTTTGATCCTCTAATGCTTTCAACCCTATGTTTTTGATCCTGAGTCTTTGGATCCTTTCATGCGTTTCATCCCAATATGCTCCTGATCCTATGATGCTTTTGATATTTTGTTGCTTTTGATCTGTTTGCTTGTGGGTGAGTCTCTCGGGTTCAGAAGGTTAAGGCTGAAACCAAATTTTACTCTTTTTCAGGCTACTGTAAAACAGAAACCTCCTGTTAAGCCAGCTTTATTTCAATTATGCATGAGGCATCACATCAAGTGTGCTTTTGATCTTCTGATGCATTTGATCCCAATGTGATTTTTGATCTTGTGATGATTTTAATCCTGTGATGCATTTTATCTCAATATGCGTTTGATCCTTTGCTTTTAACCCTATGTTGCTTTTGAATCTTTTGATCCTCTAATGCTTTCAACCCTATGTTTTTGATCCTGAGTCTTTGGATCCTTTCATGCGTTTCATCCCAATATGATCTTGATCCTATGATGCTTTTGATATTTTTGTTGCTTTTGATCTGTTTGCTTGTGGGTGAGTCTCTCGGGTTCAGAGGGTTAAGGCTGAAACCAAATTTTACTATTTTTCAGGCTACTGTAAAACAGAAACCTCCTGTTAAGCCAGCTTTATTTCAATTCTGCATGAGGCATCACATCAAGTGTGCTTTTGATCTTCTGATGTATTTGATCCCAATGTGATTTTTGATCTTTGTGATGCATTTGATCCCAATATGCGTTTGATCCTTTGATGCTTTTAACCCTATGTTGCTTTTGAATCTATTGATCCTCTAATGCTTTCAACCCTATGTTTTTGATCTTATGAGTCTTTGAATCCTTTTATGTGTTTCATCCCAATATGATTTTGATCCTATGATGCTTTTGATATTTTGTTGCTTTTGATCTGTTTAATCTTGTGGGCGAGTCTCTCGGGTTCAGAGGGTTAAGGCTGAAACCAAATTTTACTATTTTTCAGGCTACTGTAAAACAGAAACCTCCTGTTAAGCCAGCTTTATTTCAATTCTGCATGAGGCATCACATATCAAGTGTGCTTTTGATCTTCTGATGCATTTTATCCCAATGTGATTTTTGATCTTGTGATGCATTTGATCCCAATATGCGTTTGATTCTTTGATGCTTTTAACCCTATGTTGCTTTTGAATCTATTGATCCTCTAATGCTTTCAACCCTGTTTTTGATCCTATGAGTCTTTGAATCCTTTCATGTGTTTCATCCCAATATGATTTTGATCCTATGATGCTTTTGATATTTTGTTGCTTTTGATCTGTTTAATCTTATGGGAGAGTGTCTCGGGTTCAGAGGGTTAAGGCTGAAACCAAATTTTACTCTTTTTCAGGCTACTGTAAAACAGAAACCTCATGTTAAGCCAGCTTCATACCAAATCTGTGTGAGATATCTCATATCCAGCGTTTCACTCAGGTAATATTGGATCATTCTTATGTAGGATTTTAACAAGGGCTTAAAAGTAAAGCTACACTCTAACAAATTTCTGTAATTTCTACAGCTAAATTTTACAGTAACTTCTTGTTTAGTCATTTTACAATGTTTAGCTGTATATTGCAACGCATTATGGGTCAAAACACTATTACTGTAGTTGACAGCTTTTTTCCCATAATAAATTACAGACATATTTGCGCTTGACTGTAAATGATGCAGTACAGTTATTTACTGTTGAATGCATTGCACGAGGTAGCTGCTTTACACAAGAAAATTTGATGGTGGATTACAGAGGAGCAGACACATTGCCACTCCACTCAGCCACAATACGTAAGTATACTATTATGAATAACCTATATAATTAAATTGTGGTTTAACTTGTTAATGCGGGTTGAAATAACCTAAGTTGACCGTGTTTCAGTCTAGTGCAGGCCCCACAATAAAATTCACTTATACCTAGCTAACATTAGCTGCAGACTTTTCAGAAGGAATTGTGAACAAGCAATCCCAGGCAAAGCGATTTAATGCTAAAGTTAAGGAATGTATACTGGGTGTAATGTTAGCGTTAACAGTTAACCCTTTTTATATTTTCATTTTGAACAAAGCGTAGTAGTGGACTTCAACGTCTATGTTGTAACCTCAATGTTAACGTCACGCAGGCACGCAGCAAAAGTAGCTACTGGACGGTCAGGCACCACGGAGTTGGGTCTTTGGTAAGTAACATTAGCCTAACGTCACAGTGTTTTATTTAGCTATATGTGACTGTCTGACTGTACATTTCTTCACCGTTCTAGCTAATACTAGCAAACTGAAGTTAACTTTAGTAATAAAAGCCATCTAGCTTAACCGTATGCATTAGCCACATCGCCTGCAGATCAGGCTGCAGACGACCCATTAACGTTGATACAAAAGTCCCAGTTAATTTATAAATAATAATGATGTTTGACTTTGCAAGGCCCCTGAAATAGACCTTTTAATTTCGGTTGATATTTACCTTTAACAACTCTTCTATGAACTTAAAGTCCGACATCACGCTGACTCCGTTTGAAACATTCGTCATTAATGTCAATGAAAACTGTGTGAAAAAAGGCTCTACTATTTTCTAAGGGGTCCCTTGACCTCTTAATTAAAGAAATTTGAATGAAAACGGGATGTGAGGCACCCACGAGTCTTCCCTTAACAGACATGGCCACTTTTTGATAATCCCAGATGCAGTGCGCATGTGTTATTTTCACTTGTTATAAAATGGTGTATTTAAATATTTCAGCAGAATGGGGTCCCTAAACAGCCTTGGCGGTGCATGAATTTATTTTAACTAGAAAACCGAGACTGTCGACTCTTAAATGTGTGATTTAACGTTTTTGGCAACAATGAAATAATTCATTTTCTATAGTGTATCTCAAGTCTTGGTGGCCATGGAAATATATGATGGCCATGTGGGTGTATAAGGGCTTATACACTTTCAATAGGTGCCTCACAGTTTATTACAGATGTTATATTCCACCATTACGTGTGTTTTTCAACTTTTGTATTGTTTAACCTAGCTACAGGGAGGAAAACATCCTGAACAGAGCACCATTGCTGCAAAGTGATCAACAACATACATGACTGAAGACTATTTTCAGGTAAAAACATTGTGATTATGCCTGAATGTGTAATGTTCTGTGGCATTTATAAATGTGACAGTTTGGGTGTTGGTAGTGAAGCACTAGTCTTTAGGGTTGTTTATATAATTAATGGCACATTAGTGGACAGCACTGTCCCGTCAGCGGGACCGTTTTCTCCATTTTTAGAAGAGAACGTTTTCTTAACTCAAATTGCAAGCTTATCTCTTCATGAACACGGTCATGCAGCGCATCATTAGAAAGCTTAAAGTCTCGTGATTCCATTGAGCCCACACACATATAAGCAGAAGGTGACTTACAGCGGTTATAATCATGTTTAAAGTAAAGAAACACAGACGGATTCTGTGCAGATAGTATCTAAATTCAGACATGAGTCCTTAACTTTCTCCTCGTGTCTCTCTTCACAGCGGTGAAAGATCTCCATAAACTTTTTTTTTTTTCCTGCTTTGCCAACAGTTCAAAGAATAAGTACATCCAATCCTTTTAATCCAAAACGAGCTGGTCCCCTCACAATCTTGTAGATTCTGGCCGTGTTTCCTCGCAAACAAAGCTGAAAAGTCCATCATTTATGGACTTTAATCGCTCCTACTGCCGGCTCTGCTAAAGGTACAGTGTATCCTTCTATTCAGCAAGTTAGGTTGAATCAACAGCTTTTGATTTACAGGTCGTTTCAGCCAATCCGTCTACTCTAACCTGAGTTATCCCTTATGGAAGCCAATCAAGTCACACGATTTACCGAGGGCAAAGTGGGAAAGATTGACAGCTCTTCCAACCATTTATAATCAAAAGCTAGGAAACCAGCCTCCCTGTGTAGCCAATAAGAAGACGAGTTGATTGATACCAAACATGACCAGAAAACTTTAACCCTGTGATGGCTCCAGCTGTGTCAAAGCAAAAATAAGGCCTTAGTTATTGCATTTCACCATTTCATCAAATTATAATGACTTATTTCTATAAATTTATGCATGTTATTTTAGATATGTGTATGAGTGATGTGGATGTGTTTTTAATTTGAGAATTTTTTAATTTAGCACTTTTTGGGCTTTTTTTCTGAGAGGAAATAAGAAAAACGCACAGACATATCTGTAGAAATAACTTCATTTTCTGAGTCATTTTCTTGATTTTTTTCTGTATTAAGTTCAGACATGTGGATGGGGTACTATTTTTGTATGTAGATCATGTAATATGCTTACAGTAGTGTTTTTTTAATGATTTTACATATGATTTACTTGGACGGAAATAGAAATTCTCTATTCTAACCTCTTCAGCTCTGTGTCAGTAAGACCTAGTGTCACACTGACGCAAGAAACAAAAAATTGAGAGTGTTAGCTTCCCAATGACCTCGGGACCCTCCCAGAGGGCCAAAGGATGGGGAAACTGTTGCAATTTTTTTTGGAGAAAAATTTAGGTAAGAAACATATTTTGAAGTTATTAATAGGTTAAAGCTGTTTTCTATGTTTAGGTGTATTGCTCAAAGCAACAGTTTGAATGCTGAGCATCGAGGGTCAGGTGCTTGTGCCTCCACATCCCAACTTTGTGGCTGGAATGGCAGCTTTGTTTTTGAGCTACTAAATCTTTAATCTGGTGTACCAGGAGCAAGCATCTTGCACACTTGAATTCATTCAAAGGTAACTATGTGCTTGAAGTAGAATGTGGTTGATCATTATTTTGTAGAGTTTGGTATTATGAGTAACTATTTGATGATACATTTAGAAAAGTAGTTCTGCATTGAGATAAACTGAACATTTAGGTGAATAAACTAGACTTGTTCTTTTTTTTTTTTATTGCATTCACAAGAAATCCTAGATGAAAGTTCATTTTACAGTTATGCATGATTTTCTATGCCCACCCTGCCCCAACCTTCCCCACTATGGCGCAGTGATGCTCAAAGCAAACATACAAAAAGGATCTGTATGCATCTTTATACGTACACACCCGCATGCATCTACACATATACACACCCACATACAGATTTGCACAGCCGGATGTATTTTGCATCTTGTAGAGCAGTTAAGGCACTTTTTCATGAAGTTTATTTGCATGTGATTTTGTGATTTCAGATGCTTCATCGGACTGAACCCTTCGAGTGGAACCAAGACAACAAAGGCGTTGAGCCAAAAAAGTGGGAAGGTACAGGAGAAAAAGAAAAACTGCATTAACCCTTGCGTCTCCTCTCTAATCAAAGGGAGGTAGGGAGAGGGAGACGTCAACAAATGACAAAAAGCAACACAGATGGTTCCTCAAATTGCTCTCAAAGAATCAGTTCACTAATTAAACACGAAGCACACCAAACAGACTTGAGTCACCGACCTCGCCAGACTGTTCGGTCGATTATCGAGTTGGTTATATCATGGTCATAATGAACTCTTAAGAAAAATAGAAGTTAGCTTCTGAAAACATACAGTATTGTTACACTGTGTTGCGTTTTAATGTCATGAGTTTGCATCTCTGACTCTTGTTTTATTTTACAGTTGAGAATGCAATGGTTTTGGAATTAAAAGGCATCAGCAAAGCTGCGAATGTAGAAAAAAATTAACTATTTTTTTACAACAATGTATTGTATTGTCAGATATTTACATGTTTTTTTTTCTGGATACTCGAGTTGCCAGCAAAAAGCTGTAAATATTTCACAATACAATATGTTGTAAAAAAGATTTACAACATATTGTATTTAAAGATATTAATATATTGGGTAATATCTGTAATTTGAGAAGAATACAAGATAATGTTGTAAATTAAATTACAGTAAAATATTGTTTTCCTTTAAAAAAACTAAACATTGCTTTAGTTTATGTACAACAATAACCTGTAAAAGAAATACTGTATTACACTGTAACTATTTTTACAGTTATTAACAGTAACTAATAGTAATTTTAAAAGATTTTGATGGGAACTTTTTTGTCAGGTGTTTACTATAAAATCTACAGTCAAATTAGTGTATATTGAATCCTCCTGTTAAGCCAGCTTCATTCCATATCTGGGTGAGACATCACATATCCAGTGTTTCACTCAGGTAACAAAGGACCATTCTGATGTAGGATGTTAAAATGAGAGGTTTGAAGTCAAGCTATATTTGAAATCTTTTTCAGGCTGTTAAAGCCTTTTTCACTCTTTTCAGGCTGCTGTAAAATAAACCCCTCCTGTAAAGCCAGCTTCATTCAAAGTCTAGGTGGAACATCACATATCCCGTGTTTCACTGAGGTAAAATCGGACCATTAAGATTTATTAAAATAAAAGGCTTAAATGTCCAAGTAAAGCTATATTGATTTCTTTCAGCCTGTTAAAGCCATATTTTACTCTTTTTTTTTTTTCAGGCAACTGTAAAACAGAATCCTCCTGTCAAGTCGGCTTAATTCCATATCTGGGTGAGACATCACATATCCAGTGTTTCATTCAGATAATATCGGACCATTCTGCTGTAGGATGTGGAAATTAAAGGCTTAAATGTAAAGCTATATTTGAAATCTTTTTCAGGCTGTTGAAGCCATATTTTACTCTTTTTCAGGCTACTGTAAAACAGAATCCTCCTTTGAAGCCAGCTTTATTCCAAGTCTAGGTGAGACATCACATATCCCGTGTTTTACTGAGGTGAAATCGGACAATTAAGATGTATTATGTTAAAATAAAAGGCTTAAATGTCGAAGGAAAGCTGTTTTTTTTTTTTTTTTTCAGGCAACTGTAAAACGGAATCCTCCTGTCAAGTCAGCTTCATTCCATATCTGGGTGAGACATCGCATATCCAGTGTTTCGATCAGGTAATGTAGGACCATTCTTGTGTAGGATGTTAAAATGAAAGGATTAAATCTCCAAGTCAAGCTAAATTTGAAATCTTTTTCAGGCTGTTAACCTGTTCCGACTATAGGTACCGTTGCCGGGGCTTTTTGAGAAAATGTTCTCTTCACTCATAAATTGCAAGCATTAAATCTTCATAAACACGCTCATGCAGCACATGTGAAAGCTTAAAGTCTCACGATTCCATTAAGCCCACACACAAATTATAAGGTGACTTACAGCGGTTATTATGTTATGAAGTAAAGAAACACAGAAAGATTTGAGTCTAAGTTGAGTGTGTTTTCCTACCTCTTTCCTCGTCTTTACTCACAGCGGTGAAAGATTACCAAAACTTTTTTTTCCTATGTCGCCAACAGTCCAAAGTATTAGAATGTCCAAGCCATGTAATCCAAAATTAGCTGGTCCCCTCACAATCTTGTAGTTTCTGGCCAAGTTTTGACGTAGAGAAATCTAGATAGTTAATAATTTCTGTGTTTTGATCCCTTGTATCGTCTCCCCTCGGTGCGGTACAAAGTAGCTCTGCCCCCCTGTCAGAAACTATGAAGCACAAGCTTTCGAGTGAAATTTGTTGCCGGCCAATCCGTCTACTATAACCTGAACTGTCCCTTTTAGAACCCAATCATGTCGCAGGATTCGGAGGGCCACATGGGAAAGATTGACTGTTTTTTTTTTTTTTTTTTTTTCTTCCAGTTAGGACTAAATGTTATGAAACAGGCCTCGCTGTGTGGCCAATAAGAAGACAAATTGATTGATTGATACCAAACTTGACCAGAAAATTTTAACCCTGTGATGGTTCCAGCTGTGTCAAAGCAAAAATAGGGCCATTTCATCAAATTATAATTACTTATTTCTATAAATTTATGTATGTAGTTATTTCAGATGTGTGAGTGATGTGTATGTTTTTTTTATTTGAGAGGTGTTGTGTTTAGCACTTTTTTTAAAATAATAAATGCACAGACATATCTGTAGAAATAAATTCATATATAATCCATTTTCTGAGGCATTTTCTTCTGGATTTTTTCTGTATTAAGTTGAGACATGTGGCTAGGGTACTATTTTTTTTGTATCTAGCCCATGTAATATGCTTACAGTAGTTTTTTTTAATTTTACAGATTTACTTGTACGGAAATAGAAATTCTCTATTCTAACCTCTCTAGCTCGATCATCCCGGAGGGCCAAAATATGTGAGAACTGCATCACTTTTTTTGGGGTAAAAATGTAGGTGAGGAAAGCATGTATTTTCAAGTGCTTCTAAAGAGGTTAACCTCTTCACAAATCACTTCAAAATATGTTTTTCTCGCCTAAATTTTCCCCCCCAAAAAATTGCTACAGTTCCCCCATCCTTTGGCCCTCTGGGAGGGTCCCGAGGTCATTAGGAAGCTAACACTAAATCTTTCTTTCTAGTGTCAGTGTGACACTAGGCCTTACTGACACAGAGCTAAAGAGGTTAGAATAGAGAATTTCTATTTCCATCCAAGTAAATCATATGTAAAATCATTAAACATTACTGTAAGCATATTACACGGGCTACATACAAAAATAGTACCCCAGCCACATGTCTGAACTTAATACAGAAAAAAATCCAGAAGAAAAGGACTCAGAAAATGGCTATTTTATGAAGTTATTTCTACAGATATGTCTTACGTTTTTCTTATTTCCTCTCCCAAAAAGTGCAAAATTAAAAACTTGTCAAATTAAACACATGCTAATCACTCATACACATATCTAAAATAATTACATGCATAAAGTTTTATAATTTGATGAAATGGTGAAATGCAATAACTAAAGCCTTATTTTTGCTTTGACAGAGCTGGAGCCATCACAGGGTTAACATTTTCTGGTCATGTTTGGTATCAATCAACTCGTCTTCTTATTGGCTACACAGGGAGGCTGGTTTCATAGCTTTTGATTCTAACTGTTTGGAAGAGCTGTCAATCTTTCCCACTTTGCCCTCTGTAAATCGTGCGACTTGATTGGCTTCCATAAGGGATAACTCAGGTTATAGTAGACGGATTGGCTGAAACGACCTGTCAATCAAAAGCTGTTTGGTCAACCAAACTTGCTGAATAGAAGGATACACTGGACCGTTAGCAGTGCCGGCAGTAGGAGCCATTAAAGTCCATAAATGATGGACTTTTCAGCTTTGTTTGCGAGGAAACACGGCCAGAATCTACCAGATTGTGAGGGGACCAGCTCGTTTTGGATTAAAAGGATTGGATGTACTTATTCTTTGAACTGTTGGCAAAGCAGGAAAAAAAAAGTTTATGGAGATCTTTCACCACTGTGAATAGAGACACGAGGAGAAAGGTAAGGACTCACGTTGATTTTAGACACTATCGGCGCAAAATCCGTCTGTAGGTCTTTACTTTTAAACATGATTATAATCGCTATAAGTCACCTTATGCTTATGTGTGTGGGTTCAATGGAATCATGAGACTTTAAGCTTTCTAATGATGTGCTGCATGACCGTGTTCATGAAGAGAACGCTTGCAATTTGAGTTAAGAAAACGTTTTCTCCTAAAAATGGAGAAAACGGTCCCGCTGACGGGACAGTGCTGTACTCTTTTCAAGCTGCTGTAAAACCCCTCCTGTAAGCCAGCAATTTCAATTCTGCATGAGGCATCACATAGCCTCTGGTGCGTTTGATCTTCTGGTGCGTTTGATCCCAAGATGCGTTTGATCCTATGATGCGTTTGATCCCAATGTGATGTTTATCTTATGATGCTTACCTTATTTGCTATAAAAATAAAGCTGCCTTTAGATCCTATGATGCTTTTGATGCTTTCAACCCTCTTTTGTTTGATCCCAATATGCTTTTGATGCGTTTGATCTCACTATGATTTTAATCCTACATTGCTTTTGATCTTATCATGCTTTTGATGCTTTGATCCCAATGTGATTTTGATCTTATGATGCCTTTGATTTCAATATGCTTTTGTACCTTTTGATGCTTTTAACGAGGGCCGTAGTACTCCGGTATTGGACTCGAGACAGTTTTTCTATGGACTCGGACTTGGCCACTGGTCTTGCACAATATGACTTTTGGTCTGAACATAGTGCAGGTGTCTTTATTATGTTGGTTATAATATTTGAGGGAAAGTGAAACCCAGTTCAGGTGGGGATGTTGTTTGGCTTTTTAAAAGTTTAGACCGCTAGCTAACGCTATGCCATTGTTTGCTAACGTTTGTGCACCAGCGTTAGCCTAGCTTACTAACACTAGGTAAATATTACGGCTGCCTTCGGAGTTTCCTATATCCGTTGTCAACATAAGACCTGTGGCGTGAGTCTGAGCCATCATTGTATTACATGATATAAGCTTTGCTCCTATGAGATGGGTGGGTTTTTTTCACGTTATAAAAAAGCTAACTGGCTATAGTTAGCCCATTTGTATGCTAGCAGACATTAGCTAATGTTGCCAAGGTGTGTGTGTTGCCTAAAAACAACTTCTTCCTGATGGATTTATTTTAAAATTCTGCAATTTGTCTAAAATAAAATGAACATGTTAAATTACACTGTTCATTGTTTAACCAAACTTTGTTTTCTGAAAATACATGTATTTCCTGTTAACCCACATCCAAATAACAATAGAATACAAACATATTTAGGGAAGCCATAAACCAACCATAGGGCTACACTTTGTAGTACTGGTCACGTCATTTCTACACTACATCTGGTGTGAAGCAATGTTGTCATTTAGTTGCTCAAATGCTCAGTACTAGTACTACAGTAGCAGTATTGTCTATGTAGCTGTTATGAGTCAAGGGAAATGGCTATACTCATAAATCCTGGGTGTTCCGACCCTGTTTTTGCTTTTATATCAACAAATAACCCAAATTGATTGTCTTGATACTGTCATGCATAAGACCTTTTTTCTGTCCTGGACTCGGTCTTGACTCAGACTCAAACCTCTCTGGACTCGAACCTCTTTAGACTCGGTCTTGACTTGGACTCGACTAGTCCTGGTCTTGGACTTGACAAAGGTGGTCTTGACTACAGCCCTACTTTTAACCATATGATACGTTTGATTCTATGATGCTTTCAACCCTATGCTGCTTTTGATCCTATGAGGCTTTTGATCTAAATATGGTTTTGATCCTTTGATGCCTTTTGATCCTTTTTGCTTTTGATACTTTGATGCCTTTTGATCCCATTATGCTTTTGATCCTTTGATGCTTTCGATCCTATGATGCTTCTAATCCTTTGTTTATGCTTGTGGGCGAGTCAGAGGGTTACGGGTGAAGCCATATTTTATTCATATTCACATATCAAGTGTGATTTTGATCCTTGAATGCGTTTGATCCTCTGATGCGTTTGATCCAATGCAATTTTTATCCTATGATGCTTTATCCTATGGTGATTTTAATCCTCTGATGCGTTTGATCCAATGCGATTTTTATCCTATGATGAATTTAATGCTCTGATGCAAATGTGAGTTTTATCTTATGATTTTAATCCTCTGATGCGTTTGATCCCAATGTGAGTTTTATCTGATTATTTTAAGTTAAATTTGAGTTTTGTCCTTTGATGCTTTTAATCCTATGATTTTAATTCTCCGATGCATTTGATCCCAATGTGATTTTTGATCTTGTGATGATTTATAAATATACTATAATACTATAAATAAAATTTAATTGAATTGAATTTTAATCCTCTGTGTTTGATCCTAATGTGATTTTTATCCTATGATGATTTTATTCCTCTGATACATTTGATCCAATGTGATTTTTATCCTATGATTTTAATGCTCTGATGCGTTTGATCCCAATGTGAGTTTTATCCAATGATGCTTTTAATCCCAATGTGATTTTTATTAAAAAATTTTAATTCTGTGTTCGAGCTGTAAATCGCTGATGCGTTTGATCCCAATGTGATTTTTTTATTTTAATTCTCTGATGCGTTTGATCCCAATGTGTTATCTTATGATGCGTTTGATCCTGATTTTAATCCTCTGATCCTAATATGAGTTTTATCCTATAATGCTTTTAATCCTGATGGGTTTGATCCCAATTTGATTTTCATCTTATGATTTTAATCCTCATGCATTTGATCCAAATGTGAGTTTAATCGTCTAATGCATTTGATCCCAATGTGATTTTTATTTTGATTATTTTAATCTTCTGATGCATTTGATCCCAATGTAAGTTTTATTCTATAATGTGTTTGATCCGAATGTGATTTTTATTATACTTTAATTCTCTGATGCGTTTGATCCTAATGTTTTATTGTTTTGTGTGTAAGCAGTGTGGGCGATTATGCTCCAAAGAAATTCCTAGTATGTGTCCCCATACCTGGCAATAAAGATGATTCTATGATGCATTTTATCCCAATGTGATTTTTGATGATTTTAATCCTCTGATGCATTTTAGCCAAATGTGATTTATATTTTAATTTACTATTTTAATTCGCTGATGTGTTTGATCCAAATGTGATTTTTATTAAATTACTTTAATCCTCTGATGCGTTTGATCCCAAGGTAAGTAAGTGTAGGGTTTGGGTTAGGGGTAGAGTCTGGGTTCCTGTTAACCCACGTCCAAATAACAATAGAATACAAACATTTTTAGGGAAGCCATAAACCAACCATAGGGCTACACTTTGTAGTACTGGTCACGTCATTTCTACACTACATCTGGAGTGAAGCAATGTTGTCATTTAGTTGCTCAAATGCTCAGTACTAGTACTACAGTAGCAGTATTGTCTATGTAGCTATGAGTCAAGGGGAATGGCTATACTCATAAATCCTGGGTGTTCTGACACGGTTTTTGCTTTTATATCAACACATAACCCAAATTGATTGTCTTGATACTGTCATGCATAAGACCTTTTTTCTGTCCTGGACTCGGTCTTGACTCAGACTCAAACATCTTTGGACTCGGTCTTGACTTGGACTCGACTAGTCCTGGTCTTGGACTCAACAAATGTGGTCTTGACTACAGCCCTACTTTTAACATTATGATGCGTTTGATTCTGATGCTTTCAACCCTATGCTGCTTTTGATCGTATGAGGCTTTTGATCCCAATATGGTTTTGGTCCTTTGATACCTTTTGATCCCATTATGCTTTTGATCCTTTGTTGCTTTCAACCCTGTTTTGTTTGATCCATTATGCTTTTGATGCGTTTGATCTCACTATGATTTTAATCCTACATTGCTTTTGATCTTATCATGCTTTTGATGCTTTGATCCCAATGTGATTTTGATCTTATGATGCCTTTGATTTCAATATGCTTTTGTACCTTTTGATGCTTTTAACGAGGGCCGTAGTACTCCGGTATTGGACTCGAGACAGTTTTTCTATGGACTCGGACTTGGCCACTGGTCTTGCACAATATGACTTTTGGTCTGAACATAGTCCAGGTGTCTTTATTATGTTGGTTATAATATTTGAGGGAAAGTGAAACCCAGTTCAGGTGGGGATGTTGTTTGGCTTTTTAAAAGTTTAGACCGCTAGCTAACGCTATGCCATTGTTTGCTAACGTTTGTGCACCAGCGTTAGCCTAGCTTACTAACACTAGGTAAATATTACGGCTGCCTTCGGAGTTTCCTATATCCGTTGTCAACATAAGACCTGTGGCGTTAGTCTGAGCCATCATTGTATTACATGATATAAGCTTTGCTCCTATGAGATGGGTGGGTTTTTGTCACATTATAAAAAAGCTAACTGGCTATAGTTAGCCCGTTTGTATGCTAGCAGACATTAGCTAAAGTTGCCGAGGTGTGTGTTCCCTAAACAACTTCTTCCTGATGGATTTATTTTAAAATCCTGCAATTTGTCTAAAATAAAATGAACATATGTTAAATTACACCGTTCATTGTTTAACCAAACTTTGTTTTCTGAAAATACATGTATTTCCTGTTAACCCACATCCAGATAACAATAGAATACAAACATATTTAGGGAAGCCATAAACCAACCATAGGGCTACACTTTGTAGTACTGGTCACGTCATTTCTACACTACATCTGGTGTGAAGCAATGTTGTCATTTAGTTGCTCAAATGCTCAGTACTAGTACTACAGTAGCAGTATTGTCTATGTAGCTGTTATGAGTCAAGGGAAATGGCTATACTCATAAATCCTGGGTGTTCTGACCCTGTTTTTGCTTTTATATCAACAAATAACCCAAATTGATTGTCTTGATACTGTCATGCATAAGACCTTTTTTCTGTCCTGGACTCTGTCTTGACTCAGACTCAAACCTCTCTGGACTCGAACCTCTTTAGACTCGGTCTTGACTTGACAAAGGTGGTCTTGACTACAGCCCTACTTTTAACAATATGATACGTTTGATTCTATGATGCTTTCAACCCTATGCTGCTTTTGATCCTATGAGGCTTTTGATCCAAATATGGTTTTGATCCTTTGATGCCTTTTGATCCATTATGCTTTTGATCCTTTGATGCCTTTTGATCCCATTATGCTATTGATCCTTTGATGCTTTCAATCCTATGATGCTTCTAATCCTTTGTTTATGCTTCTGGGCGAGTCAGAGGGTTAAGGGTGAAGCCATATTTTATTCATATTCACATATCAAGTGTGATTTTGATCCTTGAATGCGTTTGATCCTCTGATGCGTTTGATCCAATGCGATTTTTATCCTATGATGCTTTATCCTATGGTGATTTTAATCCTCTGATGCGTTTGATCCAATGCGATTTTTATCCTGATGCTTTATCCTATGGTGATTTTAATCCTCTGATGCGTTTGATCCAATGTGATTTTTATCCTATGATGAATTTAATGCTCTGATGCAAATGTGAGTTTTATCTTATGATTTTAATCCTCTGATGCATTTGATCCCAATGTGATTTTTGATCTTGTGATTTATAAATATACTATAATACTATAAATAAAATTGAATTGAATTTAATTTTAATCCTGGGTTTGATCCTAATGTGATTTTTATCCTATGATGATTTTATTCCTCTGATGCGTTTGATCCAATGTGATTTTTATCCTGATGCTTTTAATCTTATGATGCGTTTGATCCCAATTTGATTTTTATCCTATGATTTTAATGCTCTGATGCGTTTGATCCAATGATGCTTTTAATCCCAATGTGATTTTTATTAAAAAATTTTAATTCTGTGTTCGAGCCCAATGTGAGTTTTATCCTATGATGCTTTTAAATCGCTGATGCGTTTGATCCCAATGTGTTATCTTATGATGCGCTGATCCTGATTTTAATCCTCTGATCCTAATATGAGTTTTATCCTATAATGCTTTTAATCCTGATGGGTTTGATCCCAATTTCATTTTCATTTTATGATTTTAACTCATGCATTTTATCCAAATGTGAGTTTAATATGTCTAATGCATTTGATCCCAATGTGATTTTTATTTATGATTATTTTATGATTTTAATCCTCTGATGCATTTTATCCCAATGTGATTTTTGATGATTTTAATCCTCTGATGCATTTTATCCCAATGTGGTTTTGATGATTTTAACCTCTGATGCATTTTA
>JABXJD010002005.1:0-65169 GCA_013375575.1 Percina caprodes
CCTCAAATATGTATTAAAAGCCTTATAGTTATAAATGTATGACTTTTAAATTAATTTAATTGTTTAAAATGTTTAACATGGTTGTCAAATTGTTCTATAGATAATACATAATAAAACTAGCATTATTCTATTGTTTTTTACAATACAATTCATATAAAACTATATGTACTATTCCATTTTAATATTTTTCATTCATTCTTGATTGATGGCGTAGATTCTTTAAAAAAATTGGTCACAAGTAATTTTATTAAAAAAGAAAGAAAATATCATAATAATATAATACACAATTTCCTAACCATCTGGGTACTGGGTACTACTATTTTCTTTTTTAGCAAATATTACTCAAACAGGAGTAAATTTTGCATTTGTTGGGAACTATTTTCAGCTGTGGAGTGTGGATTATTTAAAATAAACTACAAAGCCCAATCAAGGAACATATAAACAGTGCAATGGTGTGGTTCATTTCTGTGCATTTCTGTGTGGTAAAACAAATAGAAAATGAAATTATCACCAGTATAGCTCACATTTATTTGTGTGATCTTAAACAGTAAAACCTAAAGCGAAAATGTTGCAACCAAGACAGATCACTCACTGCAATTGCATATCCAGTAACTAAATATAAACTAAACTAAACTATGATTCAAAGTACTGTACATGCTGTTTAGGAGACTTTTGAATCATTACAATTTTAAGTGTCTGCATCAACTTTCACATTTAATTCACAGCCCCAGTGTATCTGTAGATTGCCTGCCTAACCGCACAAACTTCTGTTTGAACTTTCACACTACAGCAAGTAGGAATACCACATCAGAAGGTGTCAAACCACCTCAATTTACCCCCTGAAGGCCTTCAAGTGATCTCACAGTTTCCTGGGTGTTGTGATGCATTTATTGTCTAACACATTGGGGAGTCCTGTGAATTAGTTTTCCGTCTATTACACTGAGAAGGAGAGTGGCATAGTACACAATGCATTGAGGAGTAGTATTGACGAAGAGGCACTCCACTGCTAATGATCTCTACAGGGAGACAGATACAAACACACATAGCCACACACATAGATCTCAATCCATGGAGTCTTAGAGTAGCCAACGATTATGATTGATCTAAAAACGCTGCGACCTTACGTGTCAGGAAAGATGTCTCCAGCAGACATATCATTGTTCCTTTTAAGGCTGTCTCATACTTTCGCAAAAAATTCATGTGATCCATATTTAGGAAAGCAGCGTTACAGAGGCTCTCAGAGGAGGTGGTGTCTGCCCCCAAAAAATCTCTGCATGCATCAAACAAAAGCTGAGAAACTAAAGCCGGGAGAGAATATCTGTAGGGCTGGAGTTGGGCCAAAGCTAAACATGGAACTAAAACAAAAAAAACAAACATGGAAAGCGCACAATGTGTTTTATTTTCTTTTCACTGTATATTTTATTATATATTTATAATAATTTATATATTATATAAATTCAGTTTTTTCACTGATTGTGTGTCACACTTGCAAGTTGTGACACACATTCAGTTGTGTCTCAATTTAAAATGCTACTGTTATTTTGCAATTAATTGTGATAATGTTTAAAATGGTAAGGGTAAAACTGATCTTTATGTGGTGTTCTTCAGACAACAATGACAAAACATACAGTGGCTACAGGACAAAATTGCAATTTCTTTTAAATAATGCAGAAAACGTCATGGTTCCACTGTTTTCTTGAGCTGAAAATTTCCTTAAAAAATTTCCTTTACAGCTGTCTTTGTTTCCCTTTTATTCTAAATTTGTAATTAAATGCAGACCGGTACATTAAAGAAACCCATGAGACAATGGTGTTAAATGACAAATAAAGAATAAAGAATAACAGGCCAATAACAGACACATTTCCTCAAAAGAAATGAAATGTACTGGCATCAGTAAGGGCACTTTACAGAACAGTGTGTTTTAATCAATCCCTTTATAATTCAAATAAATCAAAGTATAATACATGATTCGGAGACGCATATGTATGCTACTTTACATGCGGAATTCCGGCTTTGCTGTTTTTGACATTTGAGATTATGCAGCACGGAACAAAATACCAAGGAGTGAGGGAGTAATATCTTTTATTCCATTTCATAATCGGGTGGGTTTCATTCCTATATGTATGCAGTGGAGTTTTTAATTGAAAATGGAAATTTTTCTATTGAAGCCCTGATTATCATAGCAGGTGGAGAGCAATTAAAATAAATGAATGGTGATGTGCCTGTGTCCGTGCATTACAAAACGCTGGGGGTGTCTTAACACACATTTATACACACCCACATCTTAGATTCTCTCATCACAGATTTAATTTAACATTTGGCCTACATTCAAAGGAAAAAGTAGGAGGTATGTGTGTGTGTGATTGGTGTGTGTGTGTGTGTGTGTATGTATGAGTGTGTGTATGTGCCTGTGCAGATCTGTGTGTCCTGGGTAAGAAAAAGATGGTTTATATTCGGATTTTGAGTATCAAACAGCTGAGAATGCAAGACCCGGAGCAAGTGTTGTATGGAGCATCTGTCATCTGCCACATGAAAAACTGAAACACTCACATTGTACATCATCATCATCATCATCATCAGCATTAGAGAGATACATACAGTAAACTCACACCCATTTACAAGCACACACACACATTGATAGGATGACAGGATGTAGGAGAGTCACAAAAGGGAAGAGGAAACAACTGAGAGATGACTACTTTTCTCTTGTGGCCAGAATCTTCTAAAAGCCTTAAAACATGAAACGTTTACTTCCACTGAATTAACACAGATGTAGTTTGAAGTCAAATGGAGATTTAACAACTTTAAATAGTGATCACCGATATGCATGTATTTCATTTTATATACACTCACCTATCGGATTATTAGGAACACTTTTGACTTTAAGTTTTGTCTGTGAGCAATACACTGGTTTTATTGGAACATACCAGTGAGTGGTGCGTCTGTGAGTCCATTTCCCTGTTTGTGATAACTAGAGGGCAGGAATAAGCAACTTATATTGTTGTTCAATTGGACTTCATGGGTTTAGTTTTCCATTTGAAATAGCCCACTATGAATGCAATTTTAATTTTATCTTTATATCTAAAATTTTTTGAGTTTAAGATCAAAGATTCAAGACCTCAAAAATGTGGTAAACTCTCTTCTGCAAAGGAATGCAATGGTCAGCTTGGTTACATCGACCCTACGTCACTGAGTACATGCACACCAATATTCCACTATCATTCCAAATGTGACAATATTCAGAATTTGATAAAGGTCATCTGAACATCATATATATATATATATATATATATATATATATATATATATATATATATATATATATATATATATATATATATATATATATATATATATATATATATATATATATATATATATATATTTCCCATTATATTGCAAAAAAAGAGGTGTCAGAATGCAATACTCCACAACTCACTACACTCCTACGACACAGAACTCGACGACATCGTTGCTGGTTTTGGATGACCCAGACAAGACCCGGTCAGACCACTACAGGAACTGCAGGATTCTGATTGGCCAATATGGCTAAACAGTTAGGGTTATATCGCCACCTGTTGGTTTGGCAGGCTCTTGACAGCACTTGATAGCATGGTTTTACCTTTTCATGTGGACAGAGGTTTTTTTAAACCTTGCTTTTGTGGACAAGATTGAAAAAAAATCAAAAACTCAGTTTATAAAGGTGTATAGAAAATCTGGCTGTGGTTTTACAGCCTTTAAAACAAGTAAAAAGTATCCCTTCACCACAAAAAGAAAAGCATGGGAGGCTTGATTCATCTAGATGATGGAGTCAGTAACATAGAGGTTCTTGTGATTGGAGCATGTCTTGTTGATATCATTATACCTCTTAAAGTAGATGCCAGCTGCTGAGAATTAACTTTAGACGATTCTCTAAAAATAGCCATAATACATCACTGCTCCATGTCTTTACAAAATGTCTGATCAGACACGTTGAGTTTGATTTCACATGATAAATTTGCATGTGTCAAAATGTGTTCTTGTCAGAAACACATCTGGTGTTCTTTCGTGAAACCAGACAAGTTGGAGGATAGAAGAAGGGGGCAGAAAGTGGGATAACAAAAGGGAAGTTGCTAAAGAAAGAAAAGGCCAAAATGACAAAGAAGCACAAGAAAACAAGACTAAGAGCAAAGTAAATGTAGCAGAGTCATAAAGTGATCTCAGAGGTGCGTTTGACAGGAAACACAGCCGTGGTGTCTTGCTATGCCCCAGTTGGGTGTCGTCTTCAACTTCAGCCCCCGCTGATGGATGATGAGACACCAGTGGGAGCCGAATGTTGAGAAGGGGGACGGTAATTGGAACTGATGTCTGGAGCAGCCTCCTTTGCCATAAATTAAAACAGGATGGCAAAGATTGAATAGCACAACGTTTGTGTGTGTGTGTGTGTGTGTGTGTGTGTGTGTGTGTGTGTGTGTGTGTGTGTGTGTGTGTGTGTGTGTGTGTGTGCTTTTATACTTCTAACTTTGTGAGAACCATTTTGAGATTTAGACATTGGAGATGTATGGAGAAATTCTGGTGATGAGAGTTACTTCTTGATGAAGTAGTTAGGGGTTTGTGGGAGGTAAAGGTTAACAATTGTATACTTTTAATTAATACATCTTACATTCTTAATGTTTTTGTTCAGATTTTGTTTTTCCTTTAATGGACTTTTTTATGGCTTAATTCTTCGCTGTTTTCACCCTGCCTTTTATCTATATGTCACATATGAAGCAGTAAGTGTAGTCTATTGTGTCATTTTATCTTCTGGATTTTCTATTTAAGTTTTTGGGGAGCAATTTTTCTTTGTAAATTCTGTAAAATCTTCCCTTAGCTGGATATTGGATAAGTCACTGTTTAATTGTGTGTTACTGTGTGTAACTTGAATTAGCATTTAGGTAATGCACGTTGAAGGGAATTATAGCGTGTCGTTCACACTGTAAAGCCGTGTGAACAATAACAGTCCATGTGTATGCATTTGTGCGTGCTTGTCCATGCATGACTATCCAAGTGCATTGACTAGCATGTGTCTGGAATCTCATATTGCATCCAGATGTCACGGCAAATCAATTTGAGTCAAAGACAGCCAAACGTGTTTCATAAGGCTCACAAACCCATGGCAGGTGCGGCCCCTTCCACAGCTTTCAACAATGTGCTGGTTGGTAAAAAGAGTGGAAAAATGAATAGACACAATTATGATGAGTGAAACATCAGCCTTATATTAAATATGGGATATCAGCTATGATCAGCATACAACCTCTGATATAATCACAAACTACAATTGTTTTCCAATATGGCATTTACTCTTAAATCTATAATACTGATAAGTCTTAACATCTGTTGTAAGGTCATAATATCAAAAGACAATAGGATGTCATGTAAGTTTTCCATATATCCTCCTTGTCAAATGCAGCCCTTCCTTCTGAGTACCTACACTCACAAATAAACCATCATGTTGTGTTGAAACCACACCATTCTGATCTTATGTCAAAATAGAAGATAAAGCAACATACAAATTACAAAATGTGACTTTGCACTGGTTGCATCAGGAAGTGTTTATCTCATAACATTGTTAAATCACCAGAAACATTCTTTGAACTTCAAGCCAAGCCTGACATATTACATTATTGTTTACATGCACTGGCCAGATGTAGTCAATCTCATAATGTGCACATTTAATTGATAAAAATACTTAAAATGTAACGATTAACTAGAGAGAGTGAGCAGTCATTCTTTACAAAGAATACACAAAAAAAGAAGAAACTACTGTCTGACACTTAAGGTACAAGAGATATGTACATTTTTAATTACTACAATAATTGTAATGAGACTTAAATGGGGACCTTTAATTTGATGCAAAATGTTTAAATGGTATTATACTTTAAAAGTTTCAAGGTAGGAAGGCATCATAGAGTATGTCTGTCACCGGTTTGTCTCAAAGGTTACTATTCAAACACTTAAATTTCTGCTATTTCATTCACTTCATTATTATGTGGAGGATCACTTGGACAAAGATAGCGGTCTTAAATAACAACAGTTGTTTCCCTCAGAGAAGTTCATGGGAAAGTCTCATAAAAAAGTTCTATATGATAGGAGACGTTTGATGCATTGTGTGTGATTTATGTTCCATGTTCTAGCTTACCTCTCAATCAAACTCATGTGTGGCGATCACACTCCCCAAGGTCCTTGTTACCAGCATGATCCCATGACCCAAATACAAACTGGACACGCTTGTGCATACTCATACTTGCTCATGGAGGTATCCTCTACAGTCCATGTATGACATATTTATAAAAAAAACAAAAAGAAAAACTGTTTTGACATGCCAACTATATACTTATACCACGAGTGTTAAATCAAATGTCAATTCAGCACAGCATTATCCATTATCCCAAATTTATATGACAAATTGTTTTTAGCAAAGGGGGTTGAGTGAGAATTGAGAGTGCAGAAGGGAAAGGTCTTCACTGGAGAGAGGAAGAGAGACGGCAAAGGATACTCTGTCATCTGTCTGGTTTAGTATCATTCTGGAGAGTAAATGTACTTTGGGTGCACAAAGAAAACACAATAGATTACTCTCTGTGCTCATCATTCATAACACAGGATTATCATCCCCAAACCATTCATCACATAGAGAGTCTTTTGCATTTTGCACACACGTACAGCCATATGGAAATAGGCAAAACTAAAGAAAACATGCACATTCACACAAACACACAAAGTACTAAATGACGGCAAAATGCCAGTGATCCACTCTGTGAATGGGAACAGGTCCAAATGGCCTGACGTTGCCTACCTACTGTAGGTGCCTGATGCTTTATGTGAGGCCTGTAGCAATCAATCCCGTGTATACTAATATGATTATAACTCTGTCATCTGTAAATGCACCTCTGAGGGCTATACAAGTAGACATTAAGGTAAAGGCAGCATATTCTTTTAAAATATATATTTTTTTATTTTGCTCTATAAGTATTTCTCTTTTCTAGGTATCCACTTAATGATACAGTAATTTATAGCAAATTCAACATGTCCATTCATATGAAAATGTGGATACAACCCAAATGCTAAGGACTAGCAACAATGCTAGCACTGTAGAGGTGGTTGGCTAACTCCACAAAAAAGATATAGGCTATACTGTAGCTGTGGCACCTAACCCACGACAGCACACTGTCCCTTATTCAAACCTCTGCGATGATGATGAAACACCGTCCCACAATGCATGACAGAAAAGAAAGAGGAAACTCCAACCTAGCCTCAGTTTGTACCTTTGAGTTACAGAGTCATAGCCAGCAATCTCTGAAAAACCTTTTGCGTTATCATTTGCAGTTGTTCTGAAATAAGTTCCAGTCTATTTCTCGATCAACCATTTCCATGCAAAATTTTTTTGAAAATGTCTTGATTGTACAAAACAAGCAAGCATATATAAACTTGGGAACTATTTTTTTAATCCACATTATAAATTGAGTTTTTGAGGATTCTGAAAATACCTTCCAAGCAGTAGTAATTATTACTTACTGACTTTCAAGTTTTTTCAATAATCACCAAGGACTAAAGGGGGCTAAGCTAAAAACCCCAACAACCCAGAATCACTGCATAGGATTTCTTTCCTCTCTTTAAGTCCTATGAGTGCTCCAAATTAAACAGCAACATACATAATTTATCCATGCCCTCTTAAATGACTCATGGTGTTTTCTGATCGACAGGCACTCTGCATCTTTTGTTCTCTATGCAAACTCTAAAATACGTCAACTGACTTCCTTCCCAACTCCTGTCATAATTAATACGGCCAGTAGAGGGTTTTGTCACTTGAAGGCAAATGTGGTTGTGGGTCAGTTACTGAAATTCATACTCCATTTTAGGCCAGTCTCTCAAGCCCCATGCAGGCTGTGACACAAGTTGTTGCTGTCAGACACCCATGACTTAAATTCTAAAAATAAAAGTATTTTTACTTCAAAATTCAAAACAACAATGGACTTTAAAAGAATAATGGCCAACTGATAAATATACAGATTTTCAACCTAGATAACCATCTAACATACAGTAAGCGAGTCAACTTCACCTTTAAATAATTTGACCATCTTTCAATTCTTGGGAGGAAATTTGGTCTTCATAATGCCACATTATTGCCTAATGCCTGCATGCAATGATGCAATATCACAGAATCATCAACAAGTTGGCAAGGGAGCAATAAGTATGTTTATCAAAGCTTTTTGCACTGAAGCAGCTGCTTACTGACAATTAGTCTGGTGAGAGCTGTGACACAAACCAGACAACAAGAGCAGTAAGGGTAAGGGATAAGGTAACCAAAACAATGAGTTTAAAGATAAAATACTCGGTCAAGCTGAGGGAGTTCATCATTACAAGTGATCTCTACATTAATTAATTCAGAAATATTTATTAGAGTCGTCTAGATGATCATTCTGTGTAGTGCCACTGTCAGATTGAGAGAAGTGACTCAAAAAACATGATCCACCGATTTTAGTTTTTATTTGCAGCGAGTGTCATTAAATTACATATTGTATAACTGTCTATGTAGTTATTCCTTTGAGTAAATCACATTGGAATTAATTTCAATACTTCAACTGCTGGCCATATAATTTGATGACAACAACATGTTAACAAGCAGACAAGCCTAATCAACAGTTAATATTAAACTATGGCCAATCACAGTCATCACATTGTCACTTTGTTAAATAAAATAGGACAATGACATATTTTATCTGACTGAAACAAAAACTTTGCAACTCCAATGTGAACACTAAGGAAGCAACAAACGCAGACATGAAGCAATTTCCAGCACCAGGTTAACGATCACAAGAACAAACAACTTCACAACTGTGTCTTACCTGTACATAACAACTTCACTTCCCCTTACTCCGTGATACCTCATGAAAGACAACCATCATCATCATTCAACAGAAGATGGTACCGTATTGTCTCGTGAATGTGATGATGATGATGATGATGATGATGATGATGATGATGACAGTAAATCATGCAATTACACACCTCTAACACATCATTCTCAATGTGCCATCTGACCACCTGCTCCCACACTAATTTACAATCCATCCACTCCCTTCACCACCACCCCCACCTCACACCGAGGCTAATTCATACAAACCTTGGTCAGCGGTTGAGTAACGGTGTGAGAGGAGACGGTTGCATGTGGCTTGGGGCTACCGTGCTGATTGCTGCAGTCACAGTGTCTACCTTGGTGTGAATACTGGCTACGTTGATACGGTAATTACTACAAAAGCAAGAAAAATCAGTCACCAATCACCTGAACGTGTTAGACACAAGACAGGATCAATAAAAACCCTTTACAGTAAGAGAGTTGGATAAAACACAGCCAGTCCACTTCTTTCTTATTTTACATGATCTCACACTTTTCCACCTGCCCCCTTTCCACTCTTCAGTCTGTCTTCTGTGGGGTGGCCTTATCTTTCATCTGCACTCAATATCTGAGAATTGTACAGTAGCTACTGGAACACTTCAGACACACCTGCTGTTGCTGTGTGTGTTTGTGTATTGATGTGTTAATGTGTTTTAGCACAGCCACACTTGCCATCTCTGTGTATCTCCATGGGTGGATGTTTGATGTTGAACTTGGCCCTCTCCATCTTTGTTCTGCTTTCTCCCATGTCACAAAGACATCTATCTTTGTGTTCCTATGTTTTATTATCTACGCTTCACTGCTTACTGTTGGTACAGACCGACAATACACTCTTCTGATTGTGTAAGTTTATTGTCATCCAGTGACTTACCATTATGCAGTGACTAACAAATGCCCCTAAATAATGTATTCTCTAATGTGGGGGTCAGCAACCTTTTAAATATCAACTGTCATTTTTAAATGTTCTTGTTAATCAGTGTGCCATATCATCATTAGGCCTGCCATCATCCACCGAGCCCACTCAGGCAGAGCTATTTCTTCTTTTGAGTCACATTCTATGAAGAAGGCAATGAGTACTAGCAAATCAGAGGTAAAGTTCCAGTCTTTGCTGAATGCGGATGGGGAAAAAGTCAATCAAACTACCGTAAATAACAGGCTGCACTCCTGCCAATAACTGTGATAGATGTCACATGGCATGTGGATTGGAGCATTTCCAAAAAACTCTCTCCCATGCATGCCTAACGGTGCTGACCTCTGCTCTAATGTATTGGATTACAGATTTGATAGAAGTAGCATGAGTAGATGGATAACCCGACAATGTGTGTAAATATTAGCAGACAAACAACTCGGTGAAGCGTCCTTATGCAAAATCTTACAGGGGTGCCGTTCTGTGTTTAAAGGGAGCGGGGTTCAGAATTTTGGACAAAAGACCTTATTTCCAAGTTAGCCAGTGTGTTTTTTATCAGTGGAGACAGTTTTCAACACTTTTCATCCAGTCCATCCAGTATCAGAGTTTGCTGGTGCTAGGCTAGCCCAAGTCAGCAGTATCTGCTAGCCTGCCATTAAAAACAGCATATCTATTGATGTAAAAATGTGAAATTAACACTCATTGTTGAGATTTTTTTTGAAAAAGAAAACAAAATCCTTTTGTAGGATCTTTGGCATCACAAAGAAAGTTGACAGTGTGTCTCTTAGCAACACCTGCCCTTGGATGTTATCATTATCTCAGGGTTAGGTTATAATAGCTGTTATCATGCAAGTTTGTATTTTCTCAAACAAAAAGTGAGGGGAAATTCACTTTGGCCTAAAATCGTCATCCCTGACTAACAGTTACAAAAAAAAGACATTTGATTTCAGGAGCTATCAGCTGTCTACAGTTGCTTATATCATTCACCTTTATCACCCTTATTTTCTCTCATGCTACCATTTCTCTATTCTCTACCTGTATTTGTATATATCTTTTTATCCAGCCTTCTTTTCTTTTTTCCAGTGACTAGACATGATAGTTTATCAGTGGATGAGATGAACAGTCTGGGACAGTAATATAGATGGTGGCTTTGACCTGTAGAGACTCCTCAGACTCGTTCCAAATCAATCTACCTTTCCAACACTGCCACCAAGATGTCCATTTGTCTTCCCTCTCTCTATCCCCCTCCCTATCTCTTGCCAATCTCCATTCATCAGTCGTTCTATCCCCATCCTCTCCTCTCATCTTTTCTGGCAGAATTACTAGTCAGACTTTCTTGACACTGAGAAAAAAGTTTGCCTTTGTGTGCGGTACTTACAAGAATGAATTGGACTTTCAAAAGAAGTTTGCCCTGAAACCTTTTGTCCCGTGGCTCTCATGCAGTATTCATATTCTCGATGAACTTTCCTTGGCTTTGTTTGAGTTTTTTCACTAACTAATCAGGGACAGAGTTAATGACCTTAAGGCATTAGCAAAATTCACACCTGCCGTTTTTTTGCTGAGTTTGTGTGCATGCGCGTGTGTGTGTGTGTGTGCGTGTGTGCATAGGAAAGCAGGAGAGGGAGGGAAGAATGCTTTTAATTCTTTTGCAATGCATCATCAAAACCTGTAAAGGCTACAGCTCCAGGACCCATACTTATCATTGGACTATGTGAATACCCAATACATTTATCAGTTTTGATAATATATTCATCCTATTTTCAACAAATCCTATAAAAAGACCAAAATAAATTATTGTCTGTGTAGTCAAAGCTTTGGCCTTGCTTTATTTCTGTATTGATTTATTGATTTATTTATTCATCAAACAGGAATGAGTTTTACCCTGATATCCTGTTTGAGTAGCGTTTGCTAAAAACAATGTCGATCTGTTTTAGGAACGCTATAGCCTTTTTTTTTTTATGATTACATGTGTGACATTTTTTTTAGATGTAGCCTGTATATTCAATAGGAACCAATGGACTGGGATCTGAGAGACAGGTTAGAGACCGGACACAGACAGGTTAGAGAAGTCAGGAAGTATTGAGAGATAGACTTTGTTAACAGAATAAGAATTTGTTAACAGTGAGAAAAATATAGCCTTGAAAAATGCCTATGTGGTTTTGTTATCTTTCTATGTTGTGTTTCTGTCACTAAGGTGTTCTTGTTGGAGTAGAATATATTCTGGAATGTTATTTTTATTTACCTTTAAAACATTCACTATGTGTTCACGAGGTGAAGGTTAGAGGCAATTACATACAAAATCAATGGAAAGACGTAATTAAATGCACATTGGCCTGGGGCTGCGCAATCTGACCCAAAGACAAAACCAACAAAACAATTTGGAAATGTTTAAACGTTAGCATAGAAATTATGCTTATAAATCAACTTTATAAATGTTCATAGACGAGAGGAGAAAGGAGAGAGAGTTTAATCAGACTGAGCTGAACACTGACGCACACAAAGTGTGTTTCAATCTACTTGCAGAGGTGGGTAGAGTAGCCAAAAATTGTACTCAAGTAAAAGTACTGTTACTTCAGAATAATATGACTCAAGTAAAAGTAAAAGTAGTCATCCAAATAATTACTTGAGTAAGAGTAAAAAGTAGCCTACTTGGTGAAAAACTACTCAAGTAGTGAGTAACTGTTGAGTACCGTCTGATTTATTTCTTAACACAAGCATCAAGCAGACAGACAAAAATACAAAATAATCATCTTTAGGCAAATTATAGTTCATCCAATCAATAAAATAAATTAAAATTTATTTATTAGTTACAAAATAGCTTAAGTGAGAGACTTGTCACATCAAAATTGAATGGATACTGCATGTGCAAAACATACTGTATGTAACCTAAAAGACAAACATTCACCTCTCCACAGCAAAAACTAAAATTACCGCTTCCTGTTTCCTCAAGTTAGATGTTGAGTTGTTGAACGCTGACATGTCCGTTTGTTTTGGTCGACACAGAAGGTGCCGCGTAACGTAGCTGCTGTTTTGTACTTTTCCTAAGGTAACCATGCTTTCACTATGAGGCCGGGGAGGTTCTTCCTTGTCTGCGTTGCCTTGGCGACGGTTGATTCTGACATCTTTGTTTTACTACGAGTGTAAAGCTAACCTGTCCCGCCGCTGAGCTCAAGTATTGTCACGTGACTGCACGACGGCGTTTGATTGGTGGAACACAGTTACGTGGTAAAGCCTTCAGCGGAAGACTCTCGCTGTCAAAATAAAACATTAAAATGAGACGTACGCTGGGGTAAGAACATGGACGCGTCGAACACCAAAGAAGAAAAGTAACGAGCTCATTGTAGCCTAATGTAGCGGAGTAAGAGTACAGTTTCTTCGTCACAAATCTACTCAAGTACAAGTAAAAGTATAGTGATTTAAAACTACTCTTAGAAGTATCATTTTTTCAAAAACTTACTCAAGTAAATGTAACGGAGTAAATGTAACTCGTTACTACTCACCTCTGTCTACTTGTTTTTATGTCCATTTTTAGGCATTAACAAACCTGAGCAGAAGTGGAGAAAATATATTGGTTTAAAAGTCGAGATATTGCAAAATAAATGTTACACAAGGCTGAGGTGAAATTTGTTTCATCACTAAAAGCAAAATGTGCAACAGAGCCTGATTTAGAAATCATGCCACGTTATGGAATCATTACATAGTACATGAAATGTGATTGCAACGTCCACTGAAGCCTCCGCCCTAGAGAGATGGACACATTGTCTGTGGAGCACCGAGAAGACTAAATTCCAAAATTCTTTAAATTAATACTTGAAACAAACATGAATGCAATATGTCCATCACTTTTTCCACACCATTTTCATCCACTCTCTGTGTGTTGCCTTTCGCCAAATCACTTAGCAATGGGAAACAACAACAAACTTCTAATTAGCAAGCTACACGCTGAAAATAGCAAGTTTTGAAGTAAATGTGGATTGTGCACTAAGGCAGGCCTATGATTACGACATTTACTGTTTAACTGGGCCGTTTAGGGACCGATTGATGGGATTGCACACGGCGATACACTGGTAAGCGCAAATTAGGTTTCACCATGTAGCCAGCAATTCAAACAGTGACCCTTAATGTATTGTTTACATAGTTAACTTCATATAATGTTTTATAATTTCTTTTGCGGGGTGGAAATCTTCCACCAAAAAAATGTCTTGGCACCACCCAAGACAATTGACATTGGTTTTAAGAAATGCTCTGGGGTGCTTGCATTTCTTAAAACCAACCATTTTTTCTCCTATCCTAAAATGTATCTGTGGTAAAGCTAGACCTTACTACAGCACTGTGGAGATAGGTTTGCCAATGTGAGATTACAAAGCACCAAAAATATTCACATGACAGTAGTGGATGGAAACACGCAAATAAAACATTTTATTTAGCCTTTTTTTCAATTTTGGAGGAAAACCCTGACTACAGAAACGTTACCAAACATACAGTTTGTTCATTTGTTTATAACGAGTTTACATCTCACATCGATTCAATGTCTGTTTGGGGTGCAAGAACACAAAAAGCTGTCAGATTTGCTCAAATTATGTGGGGTAAAATTTGCTTTGCCTTGGTCTGAACACACCTTTAAAACAATGATGTAACTAAATATGGAGTTAACTCATTATTGGAAGCAATACTAGTGAAACTCTCCTGAGAGATGCAGCTACTTCAATGTAATAATTTATTTTCTTTTGGCTGACTTTGCTTTTTACAGGCTTGAATCCAGATTTCTTTAGAAACCAACAAGCTGGTATGTGCAATTTTTATGTTTTATTGAAAGGTCCTTACTAAGCATACATTTCTGTATATCAGCATCTCAATATTTTAGTCTTCCCTCAGCAAGGGTTGTTTTTTTATGTCAACACTTCTTTATAATTATTGTAACGATACTACCAGTAATATGGTAGTTTGACATGCCATCATGGTATTTTATCAGGAGCAGAATGAGATTGAGAAAAATCCCTACTTGTTCCTTTTGTGTCTGCTCTGCTCTGCCTTAGCAGAGATGAATTGATGATGGTATTTGCACAGTTCTTATCAAACTGCCTATCTACTGTCACAGAAACCTAGAGATTTCATTCACCTTTGGCTTACTGCTGACTGCAATGGAAGGAGAAGTGGCTGATTTGGTCTGCCTGCCTGCCTGCCTGCCTGCCTGCCATTTTGTACAATAATACATACATAAGAGACACAGACACATCTTTACTTTCACTAGCATGGACCACGCCACAACCATATGTTAGTTAAAGATTTAATGAACAATATGAATGTGCAGATGAACATTATGAATGTGCAGATGAACATTATGAATGTGCAAAATTGATGTGGATGTCGTCTGAATGCTGGTCTGGGAGGATGTGTGATGACCGAGTGGAAGAGACTCAGGGTGGGGGTTCCGTCTCAGAAGAAGTTTTCGGCTGGTGGCTGTGGATGCTGCGCCGATGCGGAAAGAGTGGCCGGAATAATGTTTGGGTGATGTGGCTGAAATGCAGAGAATGCTGTTTAGCGGTTTCTGAAAACGGAGTCAAGTGGCCATTTTGAAATAGTTTAAAGTGGGCGTTGTTGAGATTCCTTGGCAGCATACCTGGAGCCGATGTATTTGATTAGTGGCTCATAGGGTTGAAGTAGGAGCTGAGGTGAAAGATAATGGGAAGGAAACTAAGTGTGAATATGAGAGAGTTTGAGGTGTGGATGATGAGAAGGATTATAGACGGATTAAGTTGGTGCAAATTCTGCGCCCCTCAAAAGCTGGAAAAGCGTTGAATGGAATGAGCATGGGTGATGAAATTGCAGATGGACGTAACGTCCAGAAAGGGGACGGGCCGATATGTGGCTTGATGTGCCTTAAAGCAATTCCAGCCAGTTAATTAGGCTGAGAGCGTGCTGGGCAAGACTGTTGATGATGGCGTCTTGTGATGCGTAAGAAGTTTCTAGGCTGGTGTGTTAGTTGAACGTTGTGGCTAAAAACGGTGGCGCTGGTGTGGGGTGAATGTCTGATTCTGGAGCCGAGTGTCTGAATTTTGTTATCTAAGATGTCTTCTACTGCTGTGTTTGAGTAAATGAGTATGGACTTGTGACCAGTCGTGCCCCCAAAAGTAAGTCAGCCACAACAAAGAAGTACAGGACATGGAATGTCGAAGGAGACCGGACTCCGTGCCAGATCACAGAATTCGAGGCTAAGCTAAAGCGAACCATGACCCCCGCAGCAACCGCCAAACCCACGGAGGGAGCTGCTTTGGGTACAGCAGAATGACATGGTCCACATAGAAAAAAGGAAATGCTGTGGACAAGAAGCCTGGTGATGAGCGCCAAAATGAATGGCAGTCAATGATACACCAATGGCGGGCGATGACTTAAAAGCAGAAAAAAAACGGCGCCGTAGGAGCTCCGCATAGAGAGGAGAGGCACATGGGGAAACACGACCTGACCCCCGCCAAGGGGTGCTGGTGATGCGTGCCGTGGCCAATGAGGCCCGTGACGTCATGCGTGACGACGCTGGCCGAGGCCGACGCTGGCGGGGGACCCGGAGGTCGCCGCCTCCACGGTAGCAACGGAGGCTAGGAAGAGCAGGTAAAATGCAGTACTGGTGTCAATGAGGTACAGTTGAAGGCGGGCCACGGTCCAGTCTCTGATATCGGGTGTCATTTTCGGAAGTATAGACGGCCATGCCACGCAGGAGGGCGCTCAGCGCCGAGGAGAGTAGCGGGCACCTCTACTGGAGGAAGGCCGATGACGAGGAGAGGGCAGATGCCGATCCCCGCGGCTCCGATTTCCCAACCTTACAGAATGAGGGGAAGAAGCCTGAGAGCCGCTGGAAGCTGAAGCCGAGGCTGCTGGGAGCCGCTGGAAGCCAAGGCTGAAACCGCTGGGAGCCGGGGATCGTTTGGCGGAGGAGTGGCGATCCAGGCGGGATATGACGGGATCCGATGGCTGCGGCGCGACTGAAACATGCCCTGTTTCGAATAGATTGTCATACAGACCGTCGTTGACATCAGGTGAGCGTAGCTGTATCTCCAGATCCATGACTGAGAGCGTGAAACGCTGACCGGCTTGCGTCAAGCAATCAGAGATGCAAGCCTGGCTGTGCATGCAGCCCGGTATATGTAGGTCTGGTGATTAGAGGTGTGGTTTAGGCACGGCCCTGCTCCCGAACCTTAGTTAACAAATTAACTCCATGAAATGAAGGATATCTTGTGGTTTACAGTGTGTTTCCTCTTTGTCTCACTTGAAATGTATCCTAACAGAATAAACTGATAAAGGGTTCCGTTCAGTCAGCTGATTACAGAACAGCAAGATTAGGTACAGATGTGAACATTGTGGGACATCAGACAAGAGGAGAGACAAAGGATTACATAGGGCTCACAACATGCAACAAAGACCACGACACAAAAGGAAAGGAGGGGGTAGAACACAAACCGAGAGGGATACAGAGCAAGGGAATGGAAAAAAAGTAATTTGATTTGAAGAATATTGATTAAAAGAGGAATTGAAAAGTAGCCATGGTAGATTTTATTTAAAACTTTGATGAGCACTAAACTACTTAGCTTTTTGTTATATGTATTGTAAGCAGCGCAGAACCAGAACAAAGAGCTGCAACACATATCTGTCCTCTCTACTCTGCATGCACGAGACCACCTCCAGCTGTCTGCATAATAAACACTCTCTCTAACACACACACACACACACACACACACACACACACACACACACACACACACACACACAAAAACAAGCAAATATGCAAGCATGTGCACGCTCACACACACATTAAGCCTTAGTTCCTACTGAATATTGCTGTGAGCACGAACATTAAGATGTTGTAATTTTTAGGATAATTAGTTGGCCTGTCAGTTTTATGCTGTACCTTGCTAGTTCAGAGATTAGGCCTCTGAGACCTCCTGCTCTGCTGCACTGGGCCATTGTGTGTGTGTGTGCGTGTGTGTGTGCGAGTGTGTGCGTGTGTGAAATGAGAAAGAGAGAGGTGGAGAGAGCAAGAGAGCGGCAGAGGGAATGCCACTGAGAGGGAATTATAATGACACTATTTAATTAGCAAAACCCCATTCGACTTCATCACTTCCATCAGTGATTCTGAACCACTATCATCGGTAAAGATATCCCTCCGTCATATATTCTGATGGGCCTTTGCACATACAATAATTGTAAATTCATAGCAGTCATTTATATTCAAATATTCTTTGAAATCACTGTAATCAAAACCTTTCTGACAGAAATACCAATTATGTCAGTATGAAATTCTGATCAGAGTCTGATCCCAAAGAACAAAGAAGAGAGGGAAATGTCCAAAAATATAAAACTAATTTCCTACTTTTTTTGGAGCAATGGTGGCAGTAGGCTGTATCAACCCGTTCTCACTCCCAACATTAGTGGTTGTATGGAACACAACGGGCATAGCAGAAACTTGACTGCAACACTGTAAAATTACATAGTAATAGCGACAATGATAGCGAGTAGTACGAGACCTAAAAGCCACGTAAGGAGGTTGGTTGGGATGGTGGATGGGTCAACCAACACAGGAAACATATATTTTGTAATCCTCACCCACAATCTTTTACTGAAACCTAACTGTTCCGTTTTTGTACCGCATGCCAATTGTACATACGTCCTGACCCGGAGCGCCAAAAAGTGATGCCAAGAGTCCCGACCAATCGCGTCTAAACGTGACGCCAAAGGGCTCAACGCTAAAGGAGGCTTTTTGCATCAACAACAAATGCCAACGCCACCTGACCAGCAGTCACTTTTTGACTTGGGAGTGAGAGTATGTTGACAGCATTTGTTGCTTTTGTTAAAAGTAGCCCATGAGTCCTTTTTGCTAGCCATTTCCTCCAGCTCTTAAGATCCTGATCCTGTGTTCCCAGGGCAGCTGGGGTACTTGGACAATAGAAAATAAATAGAAAAGAAAAACAAAACTTGTAAAATAGTGAAATTATACAAATAAGTTATAATGTTACAGTAAGCGGTAGAGAATGCATAATTTCACAAATGAAATTACAAAGAAATTCATACTCCTCAACTGGTCATGACAATTATACTTTTCCATGACACAGGGTGCTGTATAGAGTATTTCCATGTACATTTACTGATAACATGCATTCACAGCACACACGTCTGCAATGGCAAGCAACTTTGCTTGCACACACATTCTCCAAGGATCGGGTTTTTTTATTTTGATATTTTGAAAACACTCAACAATTATCCAGTAAGCGCAAATCGTGTTCAGGGAATAAAACTGGCAGCACAACTAAGTTGAGTGTTTTTTTTTATTTTCATATGTAACGGAGGCAGGCTGAAGGAAAGTAAAAGAAAGAGAGCAAGTAAGAAAGAAAGTCACTTCCATTATTCTATTTTGCACATGGCTGCAGCTTGTGGACATCTTAAACACTGTGTTTACTGGCTGCAGTCCATTAGCTCATACAGGCTGTTAGTAATTCATTTCCTCAAACGTACACTTACTCACACAAACGCACAATCACTCACATGCACATACTAGTGCACAGAGTAATTATTCATGTCTTGAAACAGGAGAAGACAGGTAATTGAATTATGTTCAATATAAACAATAAACTCAGGAGAAATAAACCTGCTGGTTCCATTCCCCATTCCAGCCCTCTTGGCAAGAAGCCTGCATGTAACACACACACACACACACACACACACACACACACCTAAACACTATTACCAAACTACAAAACTGACCTCAAATAGTACCATATTTGCAAGCCAAGAAATTTTATAGAAAATGGTGAAAAAGGTACAAAACAAAAAGAATATAGTGCAATGTCAAAGTGTTGCATTATGCATTATCACTGACAGGATGGGGATGCTGTTTTGCAAGCAAAGATGATCATGGGGGCTTTTATTCTGGACCTCTGGTTATTTAGCTAGACTTAGAGAGAAAAGCTAGAGAGACAAAGTTCAAATTTTCAACCTTCCAGTTAATTTCATTACTGCCATCTTGTCCCTGTGAAGTACATTCAATAGATGGTGGGTGACATGTTTAATGACAGTTTTCAATTAATAGATAGCAGGTCTCCTTGGGGCTCCCTTTACAAATTCGTATATGATAAATGGACATGAACAGTACAACAGATATACAGTTCATAATCACAAGATGGTTTTTGAGACGGAAAATGCAATACAATAATAAGATACTTACTTTGTGAAAATACTTGGATTAGTTGTCATCTTATTTTTTTTCTACTTTCACTGATTTCTGAATTTGACAGTGGCACCACACAGTATGATTCCACCATCAAAAGTTACCTTGTCCACAAAAAAATATTATGATGATAAGAATTTACTCCACAGCTTCCATAATACTGTTAACGGTAAACAGACGCAAAATTGTATGTATGATTTCAGTTAAAAGGCTTTATCAGGGAGCTGTTTGAGGCATCAATACTGGGAACTGAACCTAGCAGCGATATCTCTGGCTTCAGACATGTGTTCTAAGAAACATAATTGGTAGTGTTCATACAGTAGGTGGGAAGCCAGAGGGGGATCACATCCCTGTCACTGCACTAGTTACTCCTACTGCTTGATTGAACTTTTCTTCTTGTAAGATTGTATATTTCACTCCCACTTACTACCTAAATAATGTCTTTCTGGCCCTCTTAAACCCATCTAGTGTTTGGATTATAACTTACATTATCTTCAATCTTCTGAGGAAACTGATGACATCACTTTAGGATTCAGAGAAAGGTGTTGCAGAGAGGGAGCCGCTTTTTTAATGTTTTCTACAGTCAAAGGGGGAAAGTAGAAAGTGTAAACACTTCCGACCAGTCTGGAAATCAGAGCCACTAACAATGTCTTATCGGGGCTGAGGGTTCATTCCTTTTAAATTTGGTTCAATATTATTGAAAAATATTAGTGTCAATTGTAATCTACTGTACACATATCCTCTTACAAAGAAATAACCACGTGAGCTTGTTTTTCAGTTAATGACAGATATCAAATACAAGGTCATCCAGAAGTAACAAGAGAACTTTTATTTAAATTGACATACACTTTTTTGACACTATCCTTCTGGGTAGGGTAATATTAACACCAAACCAACAAATGTTCAAAATAGGGCAATAAATCAACATCACCAATCAAGCTAGTCACTGCAACATTACAGACTTCCCTAAGTGACCTGACGACCTCTGTGAAACAGACGGCGTCTAGCGGACATCATGCTGGTCTAAGAGTACTGCCTGAGGGTATTAACCTATCCACAAAACACACACACACACACACACACACACACACACACACCTATACACATCTCCCCTGGCTCTGTCCTGGGCAGCATATGGCAGTCCTTGAAGTTCAAGGACACCAGTGTTTCACAGATTTAGGAGATTCATCACTGACAAACATACATTCAATGCAGGCCTTACCCTGTAGAAAACACTCACGGGCACACACATCCATGCTTGTGAACACACACACAAACAAACACATGGACAAAAATCAGAGAGAAGCTAAAGTAGCCATCAGCTCTACACAGAGTAGATTCTATCTGATGGCTGGAGGAGCATGCCAGGGTCTAACAAAAGGGCCATACAAGGGTGAGCTAAACACAGTCACACACGTATACACACCATCTCGGGTGTACCTTATAAATCTCATAAAAGTTATTTCTGGTACAGAAAGAGCTTACATTTATCTTTAACAGTTTACATTAAAACAATGTAAATCCTCATGTTTACTTTTTTTAGTGACAAAGTGAAATCTTGGAGGTTCTTACTTCTGTTGATGTGGATGGGATTTAGATTCAATCCATCCACACAAATGCTGAAATATGCAGATACGCTGTACATGATATGGAGTGTTGATGCAGAGACACAAAATACAGCGTATGTGACATATAGTCAACAAACAACTAGCGTTGGCCAGCTCCTCTTATTTGTCAGCGGCTTGGCCTTGGTGTCTCAGCCTGACATGTTTGAAAAATCCAGGTTGTGCTTGAGTAAACACAGCTCCTATCAGCCTCCCTTGGATCTGATGGATCATATCTGTTGGCCCGAGCATTTGTCACAACAAAAGAGGGAAAGCTGCGGTAATTTAAAGATTTATAGTTTGTTGCTCCATAATCTCTGTGTGTGTTCCGATTTTGCTCACATGTATATGGAGCTGCAGTATATTATCTGTTATTCTAATCAGATAATTGTGTTTGACATAATTTGACTTGTGTGACTCAAGTCACACAAGTCAAATTATTATTTTTTTTATGTATGGATACTATTCTTTAATAAAACTTACAGTAATATAGATACAGTTTTTTACAATCACTTTGGCACTAATTTCAGAACTTTGACGCAAGTTTCAAAACTCTCCAATGATCAAAATGCAAATGTTTTCAAAACTCTAACACTTGTTTCAACCTAAGATAATTTGTTAATTTACCAAAGATCACCTGTTCAATATGAAACAACTTCACTTTAAAGTACTACTGCTTCAAAGAGCAATTCACACATTACATTTCAGATGATTGTCTATTCATTTCATTACAGTGATCTAACTATCAATTGGTACAACTGCTCAAAACTATAAGTAACTGTTGCATTTCTTTTAATGCATAGTTGTATGGACATAGAAACAATATTCCATATTTAGATCATGAAAGTTTCCAGATACTGAGATTCATTGTCACCACTTAGTGTGGAACATGAACCGATTAGACTACATTATCTATGGATGTAATATTTAATCATCGTTCTTTACTGTAATGTACTACTGTTTATCAGTCACTGTTTCTACGGTCCCATGTACCACCTCTACTGCACTGTATGCATGCAGGCCCTTGGAACTGCCCACCCAATTCTGCTAACTCGTTATTGATGATTGAGATATATACTTACTGTGTATATACTATACAGTATATATACACTTTATATATAAATGATATATACTCGTACTACATTGTTCACCACGCCTTAGCTATTTGCAATGTTGATGAGAACTTGTGGCCAAATCCTCATGACAGAGTTGATCAAGATGTAGAAGTACAGTAATCACTTCTTTGTTTTGCTTTTTAAAGTACAAGCAAGTTGAGGAATACTGCATTTTATGTTTTACACTACTGTCTTTTCTTTTATATTTCCTAGCTAATTATTTAGCTTTGATTCAAATAAACGTATGGTGTATTGTTTTTTATCAATACATTTCAGATTTTGTTCAATGATTCCGCTGTCTGTAGTATTCTCTCTACTACTGCAGTGCTTTTACAGGGATGTATTTTCATCGAGAAAAATATGAAACATGTTTCACCTATTTTGTACTATACTATTTAATGATTATACAAACAATGACACAGTAAAACCATGGGTAGCTTGTGTGTGGGTGATCTAAAGTAACATTTGAATGGTATTTCACAATAAATTTGTTTTTTTAACCAAGTGCAAGCTTTCTTTAAAGACAGGCACAATGCAATGTTTTGAACATTGGACAGCCTGTGTTACAAGTGATGACCATTTTGAGTTTTGTGTCTCGAATTTTGAAAAATGACATTAAGGTTCTGAAATTAGCAACAAAAAAACCTGCAACAATAGCTTATGCAAAAAAATAATTAAAACACCAAATATCAACAACTCAGAATCTACTGAATGGTTTTGTAAACCAATGGGAAATATAAGTTTGTACTGTAGATGTAAGGTAAGGTCTTCATATGAATACACAAATTAACATGAACCTGACCCACAAGTATGTGTGTGTGTCTGTCTGTCTGTCTGTCTGTCTGTCTGTCTGTGGGACTAATTAGCCTGTTTGTTCTACATGCTTTATGGGCCATGGGGGACGACAGGAGATGAGCATATACACACCTTGCTCCCTACTGAGGCCCATCTGTTATACAGACACATACACACATACAAACACGCACACACTGCCACAGAAAGCTGCTATAAAAGTGCTGATGAGGGAATACAGGATATTGATGGGATCACTCATTTGAACTGTCTGTTTGGAAATATTGCTCCACTGACTGCAGAACTGACAAGGTGATGAAGAGGAAATGAAGAGGACAAAGAACAAAGGCAGGGGAATGAAGATATAGCTCAAAACCATCAGCATCTATTTATATTTTACAATTAAGGCCAATACGTTTAACATACAACTACTGCTTGTAATGTAATGTGAAAAGCTCTGTAATGTTAAAAGCTGCCGGGAAAATCCCAAAACTATAAGTTATTAACATGAATTAGATGTTTCCTAATAATCTAAACGCAGTGACATTACAGTGGAATTACACAATGTTATCATTCAAACTAAATCATATACATTGTAAATATTATAAATAGTTTTCATTAAATTAAAAATGGAAGATGTTAACATACTTACTATTGGACTAGAATGTGTGTACATCTTCTTTTTCAAACTGCCAAAATCCCGTCAATAAAATTGATTGCTCACTCAATTGTGTGATTTTACAATGCTAATCTCTTCAGATATAATGTGTTCTCAACACATGCAGGGCATCAATATCCCCAGGTTCAAACACAGAATCATGTTATTCTCACACATTTATATCTTTCAATCAATGAAATTTGTAGAAAGGTTCTTGACCTTTCTGCGAGGCTTCCCTCTTTTCTTTCCATTTCTGCTCCATATTTTAAAATGAAAAGGAACCCAGCAATACTCTCTGAGTCTTAATATTGATTGGAAGTGTTCCCTGATGTACAATAACAATTTGATGTTTGCAGCATGCTTGAATGTTATCACTTTGATTAATAAATCATAGTTTGGAAAATGTGACTAATGAATTGCTTTTGCATATACTCACCTGAGTATAAGATTTGCCATTTGTCTCGAAAACATTTTGTGGTTATGAAAAATTATTTTCTGAAACAAACAAACTGATCCATTCCAAGTTATTTTTTGAAAATGCCATCCCTGATGTGATGTACATGCAGTGGAATTTATTTAATTATCTGACAACACAAACGCTGATCACCAAACTGAATATATAGTACCTCAAACAACAAGGATCCTCCAATGTATGCTATGAAAACGCCCCAGCAAAACAAAGGGAGGTGAGTCAATATCCCACCTTTCTGAGAGACAGATAACTGTGAGGCTGAGCTATAACACATCGTGTGGTAAGCTCTTTCTCACTTGGCTAACCTTGAATGATGCCTCAGATGAGAAGAAAATGCTATTTTCACCTCACTTCTGGACCAGATGTGGCTTTGCTATGAACAGTGTGTGTGTGTATGTGTGTGCATGTGTGTGTGTGTGTGTGTGTGTGTGTGTGTACATGCGTGCATGTGTGTGTGTGTGTGTGTGTGTGTGTGTGCGTGCATGTGTGTGTGTGTGTGTGTGTGTGTGTGTGCGAGCTCGTGTGCATGCGTGAGTGTTTTATTTTCAGTTAGAGATTGCTTTTTACAATCAAGACCATCTAATTACAGAGTTACCAGTTTATTAACTATCCATACCACACACAATTCTATCAGGTCTCTCTTGTTTTCTATACCAATATACTAATACTATTATACATGAATGGGACAAAATATTAAAGAGACACCAATACATTGCAATCCAAAACAACACCAACAGTAACTTCAGACTCAAACATGACTATAAATGTTAAGAATTGACACCTCTATGCCACAATAGCAACAAAACCTGAATATTACAGTATTGTAGGGCTATTGGAAAACATTTTACACACACTAACACACAATATTTACAGTGGTTCTTTATCTGCTTTCCTCAATAAGAAAGTAAAACAATTAACTACGAGTCCACAGCCATAGTTGCAGCTCCGCAAGTAACGCTTTTGAGCATGCTAACGTGCCCCTAATGACGAGGTTAACATGCTGATGCAAAGCAGGCAATATGTTAATATGTTTATCATGTTGACGACTTTAGCATGTAGACATTAGCAAATTAGCATTAAACACAAAGTAGAGCTGAGGCAGTTGGGAATGTTGTTGGTTTTGCAGGTATTTGTACTTAAACCAAAAAGCAAATTGGTACTTTGACTTTATGATGGCTCTTGATGAAAGGTTAAGGGTTCACCAAAAAGATTGCAATTTATCCTGAAGGGGTTATTAGTCTTACATCTGTTTGTTGGAAAGCAATGGTCTACATTTTGTTAAATATTTGCCTGCACACGTGTTTGCTTTTTTACAACCAAGACCATCTAATTAGAGAGTTACCAGTTTATTAGCCATCCATACCACACCCAATTCTGTCAGAGGCCTGTAGGCCTATACTACGAATCAATATTTGGCGTTAACGAGGTAACTTCAGGTTCAACCCAGGGTTTTCTGTATCACGACGGTCGATCAGTTGTTACCGGGTTAAACATCTCACCTGGTCGGGAGCAGGTTAAGTTGGAGATTAGAAATCAACTGGTGTAAAAGCACCATCTACTGACCAGTCAATACTCAGTTGATAATGGCATCACAGTTCTTAGAAGATCAGCTTGACCTTGGTACGTGGAGAGAGAGAGAGAGAGAGAGAGATAGAGGGGGGGAGAGAGAGCGGGGGAGAGAGAGAAAGACACAGAGAGAGAGAGAGAGAGAGAGAGAGAGAGAGAGAGCGAGAGAGAGTGGTGCACTCATGAAAGTTAAAACATTTGCAACAATAACGTTAACACTACCGTGATTTCGCACTTAAATTAAGAAATATTAAAACGTATTCAAATGTTGGCTTCTTGAGCCGTGTGTTGGCAATGTATTTTCTCTCAGATTGCTTCCCACTGCCAGCGTTGTGTAAAATGTAATCATGGTTAGATCTTGTGCCTGACTGATGGAAGTAACATTGATAAGCGTTGTGTTTACGCATATACAGCGTCGACTATGTTTTGGCAAAAATGTCCATCCTGTTTTAGGAAGCAGCAACTGTATTGCGCTTTGCCTGTACAACCGTGTCTGTCATGTTGCTGTTGATTCGTAGTACAGGCCTCTGCTTTCTGAAACGGGCCTCATTCCGTGTCCGTTTGTCAAAAACACACTTCCGTTGTCGCTTCTGTATTTGTGTTGTTGCTTTTTTGTGTGTGTTGTGGCTTTTATTTTTGTGTTGTAGCTTTTGCGTTAGTGTTGTAGCTTTCGTGTTGTTTTGGCTTTTGTATTTGTGTTGAACCGTCTCTGCCACCATATAGGGCAGTGCCGATTGTCATTTTTTTAACAATTCACATTTTCGAATGAAGATTTAAATGTTTGTTGTTTCCTTTTATAATGTCATCAACCTGAAGAAACAAAAACTAAACCGACCCAATAAATTGATGTATCCGATAAAAATGACTTTTATCAATTAAATACGTTTTTTTTTAACAACAATTTAAGTAATTTACTAAAGACCTAATAGTGGTAGAGCCAAAAAAGATTGTTTGTTATATAAATGTAATTCAGGGTTGGTGCTTGACCCCTCCTTTGTCTGCAGCAAGTGTTGAAGCTTTTTGGACTGAAAAAAGACGATGTTAACCTGCTGGTGGCACTATGATGATTCATCCTCTGCAGACTGTAAGTGGCTGTGAACATTTTCATAGCAACCCATAAAATAGCTGTTGAGATATTTCTGGAAAAAGGGCCATGAGACAGACCAACATCAATCCAACTTTAGATCCAAGTATGGCTAAAAACAATATTCTGCTATATAAAAAGCTCTACATTTTTCAAATGAGCTTTTCTCTTATGAAATGCTTACAGTTAGATTGTCCAAAGAATAGAACATGAGAAGAAAAAAATATTCTGCTTGCCACATGTTTTTGCAAGTGAAAATTATATTGTATTAAGGGTTCTGTTTACAAGACAAAAAGTTAGCAACCATTGGGTTAGATTGGCCTCATAAATCCATGCCCTCTGGATAAATAACATGTTTGTTTACTCCCAAATTAAAGAGCTTTTCTGAAGCCTAGAAAAATACTTTTCATATTTTATAGAGACAAATGCATATTTTGGTGACAAAGCAAAACAATCAGAAACTTATTATCTCTCTTGGGATCTGTATTATTCCATCTGTTAGCAAGTAATCTCAATAACATATAAAACAGCTTGCCTAAACTTTTCATACTTTTCATTTTTCCTCTGGTAACAGAGGACACCTCTGAATGATTGGAATTTTTTTTGATAAATGGGTTATTCGCAGCAGGAGGATTCAATCATAGGGTATGAATGGTTCAGTTAAACAACTTAACTTGAACGGAACCAAGTATGTGCAAAAGCCGGGTCAGCTGTATATGTAGTGGTACTCAGTAGGCAGGCTCATCTTAAAGTTTGGGTGACAGAAATATATGTTTTTGGTGTTTTGTCTTATTTTGGTAGTCTGTTTTTCTGTTTTGTATTTTGCTCTGTTTCCTGTTTTAATTTGACAGTCTGGTTTTCTGTCTTGCCTTGTCTTGTTTTCCTGTCCTTTGGTTTCTCCCGCTCTTGTAATTGTCTAATGTTTTCCACCTGTTTCCCAGCCCTCGTGTCACCTGCTTCTTGTTACCTCGTTACCCTTTGTATTTAGTCTTTGGGTTCCCTTTGTCCTTTGTTAGATCATTGGTTCTGTTTGGAGTGTCTGTGTGTTCCTGTGATTCCTGTTTTGTCTTTTGCCTCTGGCCTCATGTTGTATTGTTTGCTTGCTGTTTTGCTGGACACCTTTTGTTTGTAAGGGTTTTTTTTGTTATTAAATATTCAAGCTCTATTCTGCCTGTGGCTTCTACACTTGGGTCCTACATTCTCCAAGCCCCCATTTTGTGTGTGTGTGTGTGTGTGTGTGTCAACTGTGCAAGATGCTTTAACAAAAATGTACATGTGTGTAGTTAAGATAAAAAATAAAGGCCAGATTTAGAGACGAGTGTGATCGCGGCACAGGTACCTGAAGTAGGACAAGCTTTATGCCCGAGACCCAATTAAATGGAATTCGAAGTTGGGTGTGATCCTAGCCAGAGATCTGTTAATTCCACCTGTAGGGTGGGGCTGTGTGTGGGTCGGTCTTTCACTCCCTACATTCAAACCATAGTAGGATGTCATTTTCATCTATCTATCAAACACTCAGCCCTCTGCTTTCTGTTTTCTGTCTGTCTCTGTGTCTCTCTCAGTGGGATTCAGGGCCCTAAACTACATTCCCCTATGGCCTATAACATCTTAGGTCACATCCTCCCTGTCTCTGACCCTAAGAGTCAGAGCAGCCTTGGGAAAGTACTGGCTGGCTGATTTACTGATACACGGGATGGTAGAGCTCCAGAGAGGTCAGCAGGGGCTTGCATTGCTTCACTATCCCACAAAATAGGCCTGCACTCTGGGTTAGTGGTGATTTAGTGAAAGGGTGTTCTGGATCTGAAGCACAATGTCAGAGGACATGCGGTAGACGTAGAAATCTGAGAAGTGTGTTGCAACTGAGCTATTTGTCTATCTGCAGCTCCATCATCTTAGACAGGAAGGGAATGGGAAAGCAATGGCTTCTGGTTTGATTAGCAGACAGTTTCTGTGCAATGAGCTTCACACTTCCCATTATCATGGTAACAAAATATTCTCAAGTTACCAGGATTTAAATATTTTAGATATTGGAGCTGGTGGTTTGTTAGGGTTTACTGTTATTGTCTATTGGAAGATGCAAAATGCAAAGTTAGCAGTGATCAAAGTAGCTTTCTTTAACTTTGAAGAGCACGTGGCATCTGGTTGTCACGGAGTTTGCAGACTTGACATCAAGATATTTTTTTACAAAATTAAAGCAGGTGTTTTCTGTGTTTGGAAAAAAAAAATCCTTTACCCTATACAAGATGCAAGTTGTATTTTTTTCAAATTTCTATTCTAAAGGTTGAAACATAAGGAAGGAAGCCATAATGTTAACATGACACGTTGTTGGTCCCTGCAGAGACATTATCTCTCTCTTGCCCCGTTTTCCAGAAAGACCGTAGGTCAGGGTCAACTACAAAGCAGCACTGCTGGAGGTGGAAAAATGTTCAGGTTCAACTCAGATGGTCAACTTGTATATTTCAAACACCCATTCATTTGCCTAAACAGCAGTTTGTTGACAAATATCAAATCATTTTGTGGTTGTAATGAGAATGCTGAGCATTCCAACGATGTATCTTGGAAGTAATGTCCTATAACTTGGAAGAACTGTGTAAACCATACACTGTATTAAATGTAAAGATTGTGTTGATAAATTTAACTGTAAATATTATTAGATGCAGTTTTTAATAAACTAGTGTTTACATTTGGATTACGTGCCCACTTTATGTTGGTCTGACTTAATTTAACATTGCAAAAATGTGTCTTTAAAATGCATACTTTTTATCTTGTTTTTTTCCCCTATTTACGTACTATATGCTTAAATGTCAACTATACCCATACACAGAAGTATATGTTTTTTTTAATTCATTTTGTGACAGGTTGGCTCTGCAGTAATACACAAGACAAATGATGAAGGGAATTGTGGATTTATATAAAACCCAATCTTCATGGATTAGCTTCACCTCCTGCATTCCTCCTGTCCTGTACGTTATCAGAGTGCAGTTTTTAACTGTTTGTTTATCTGGCAGAGAGGATTAAACACATTGTGTGACAGAATTATACGTCTTCTCCATCACTTCGATCCTCTTAGACTTTCAAAGAAACATTAGCATCATACATCTGCCATTATATTTTTAGATTAAAAGCACTGTACCTCATGGAATTGGCACCTCACTCACACTCATGTTATGTTTAACTGGAAACAGGAGTTACAAATTGTATGCATACATGTACAATTTACTGTATCTTGATATTAAAAAATATGTTAACTATCATTATGATCGTTGTGAAGAACTTGGCTCAATCTGCCTCCCACCCAACTTCTATTCTTATCAATGCACAGTTACCCTGTTTACTATGTTTAAAAGTGAGCTATTCATCTAGACACAGAGAGTTTAAGTTTAACTTACTATGAGGTTTTATATATTACAAATACACAATATATTGTACATCGTTTAAATGAATAATACGTTTAGAAGACTGATTCTATTGGACTTACAAGAACTTATCTTTGAGTGATTGATTGATGGATTGAGTAATTGGCTTACAATTTCCTTTAAAACTCTAGTATTCAACCCAAATCTATCCCTTTATGCTGTAATGTGGATATTGTAATGGTTACAGTACTATACACAACAAATTCTCATTACTCCAACTAGGACAATGTAAAATATAATGTGATTTTCATTTGGATAAGAGCAAGGGCCATCAGTTATCCTGTAAAGCCTTGAAACACACAGTTCACAGTGAACTCATGACAAATAAATCTTCTCAACTTCTTTGGAATTTTACTGTATAATTTCGCTGTAATTAAAAAAAAGACTTGAAATGCTTTATAAAAATTCTTAATATAGCTCTTAGGCCTGATATCAGTCTCTCCATCATGGTGGTCCCTCATTTATTGCCTCTATTAATCATGTGGCAGTCATTTATTCAGCCAGGTTAACAATGACCCAGATTTGTCCTATAACAAACATGAGCCATTTTTGACATATTTAGAAACAATGTCAAATCACCTAATGACAGCTTTCACTAAACAGACAGCTGGGTGCATTATATGTTTTCAGTTTTGTTCATGTTTAGGGCTTTACTCAAACAAACATCATCAATTTTATTCTACTGATGTTTTGCTTTTTCCATATGAGGGTAAAAGCTCACTCATCACATAAACACTCATAGTAAGAGGTTTCTTTCAAAATGTGATCTACACTATTTACTTAAAATGACACACACGGCACTAAATGAAATATTGCACAAAATTAAGCAAATAATTTACTCTTTCACCAACATAAACTGTCTTAGTGCAATATCAAGTATTATCCCTTTTGATGATATGCTGTTTGCATATTTACCAGAAAAAAGATACAATGAAGTGAGTTTTTTTTAGCCCTCTGTAGAGTCTGTAGATCCTTCATGCAGGCTAAAAAAGAAGTTTACACACACACACACTCCCGAGGGAACATTACAACCTTGCATGCCAGTGGAACTGTTGGCAGCCTGAAGCAGATCCTAAATGTTGGTTTAACTTTAGATCAGACTGGCAAGTGAACATTTTGTATCACACTCAGTTGAGGAGTGTAAAAAATCAATGCATTGATAATTGACAATGATACATGTGTTAATGTGTTAAATACGTATTGTGTTAATTTACTGTAACTCTAAAAGTGAGACAATATGAAAAAAATCTAATACAATTAATAAAAATAATTTTTAGTAGTAACAATTTTCAAGTCATCATCAAACTGTTTGATATGGTCTTTGTTTTGTATGTGTGTGTTAGGAAAAGATTGAATGCACAACGTACAGTGCCAAATGTACAATGCAAATTTACCCTTCGCAATCTCCTGACACACTTTCCACCATGCTCAATCCCCTGTTTCCCCACATGCACAACAACTGCACGTACAGAACTGAAGCCTTAAACATCAATAACGGATCAGCAAATCCCCTAAAAAACTCCAGCAGGCCAGCTCTTCACACATTAGAGCAGCAAATATCATGCCAGCCGTATCAGCCACCACTCCCTGTAATAGTTATCCAGCTTACATTAAGGAGCACAGTATAAACAGCTCCATGCATACACCAGACCTTCTAAAAGGCAACAGTTGCTTTGACCAATCTGTAATAAGCATACTCAGCCCTAAGGCATGCATTAAACATTAACACTGGGTCTATATAGGCCTGTAATCCAGCACTCTTTTCCTTCATGTGAGCCAACAGTTCTTGTAGCCCAAACAGAGGGTTAAGCAACCGCTTTCTTCTGAACAGAAAACATTGGCCACAGTTTGTGCTGCTTCAATGACAACAAATGTGCATCTGGTCACTTTGAACATTTTGTCTGCTACTTTAGCAATGTGGTCACTGATGAGTGCACGTATTACACAAGGACCAGCAAAGGGCTACCCTTTGTGTAGTTTGATAAGATGAAAGTTTAACATTGAGCATGCTATTTGACTACTATGTTGTGATTTAAAGCGCTAAAGCTTTGAGATAGTGAATAAAGCTTTATGTTAGCTAGTGTTTGCAACATACTGAGTATATGGATGGACATATGAAGAAGTGGTACAGGCTGCAGGAGTGGCTGAGTATTTTTTGTGAATGTTTTGACATTTCTTTCTCACTTTTGTGATTTCACAAGGTAAAATCTAAAGTCTACATACAAACAAACAAACTACAAGCAATCTACTGTATCTCATTACTTTGATTGGTCATTTTTAATTTGTATTAATTTGACATAGTTATATACAGGAGGAGGGGTGTAGTAGATGACATTTGTGAGTCATTAATCACATCATTTCCATTTCAATCTAGTGTCTTTCAGTGATGTATTTGGAAATGACTGGTTGGCAAGATTCTGTGACACAACTCATGGTGCTGAAGGCTACTGACATCATCATGGGATTCATTAGCTTACCGCACTTCCCCTCTCTTTTCAATGGACAATGATTGCCATGTAACCTCTGCTATGTAAGCTTCCTGGTTATAGGTGATGATTAGGCTATGCATGTGTGTGAGAGAGTGTTTGAGTGCCTGTGTGTGTGTCGCTGAGTGTGGTGGTCGACGTTGAGGATATGACTTTTATACTACAATTCTGCATTGGTGACAGATCCCGACATGGGATGGCAAAACATAAAGGAAGACTTTCAGTGAACCTTTCGCCAGAAACCCACACTCCATGTCATACACACACATGCACGCACGCACACACACACACACACACACACACACACACACACACACACACACACACACACAGACATACACATACAAAGCCTATTCCTCTTTAAAGCAAGGAATTAGGCTGAACCACTCAGTGGTTTGCAGTTCAACTCTGGTATTAACTGAAAACTGGATAATCTGCTTTATCAGGAGCAGATTGCAGAGTTCATGTGATGTAAACTTTCTTTCATACGCTTCCAAATTGGCTTTTTGTATAAGTCTGCAAAAAAAAGGATGTTGTTACAATATTTGAGACTGCTACCACAGTAACAGTTCATTTTCAGCTTTTTTTACATGAAAGGGTGGAAGTTAGGGCCAAGCCTTTGACTATGACACAAAAGACAGTGGTTCACATCTAGTCAGACACAAAAAGTCAACATTTGTTAACCATGACAAAAAGGAAAACTTTTTGCAGCTTTTTTAGATTATTTTTTAGATTTTATATTATACTATGACGTTTTATGACTTTTTTTTGACAAACTATACTATGACTTATTTCAACATAATTTCCTCTGACTTTGTTGCACATTAATGACCTACTATAATATGACTTATTTCAACATAATTTACTATGTCTTTGTTGCACTTTTTTGTCATACTATGTTTTGACATTTTTTCAACATACTATTCTATGACTTTTTCCACATGACTTTTGTAACACTTTTTTTCCGAGATAGCTACTCTACAATGTTTTTTTTCAACATACTATAAAATGACTTTTTTTGACATACTATACCATGACTTTTGTTGACTTTTTGCAACATACTATACCATGACTTTTGTTGACTTTTTACGACATACTATACTATGAACTTTTATCACTTGTTTGCCTTATGTGTAGCTCACAAAGGTTGGATTATGACTTTACAGATAGAACAATTAAGGACAACATCAAATCATCAAACAGCAAAAGTGTTATGTACACATATAGCTCACTGTGGTAACTGCTTGGTGATCTGTCTGAAAATTCAAGGTCAAGGGTTCAAACCCCTTGTGAAGAAACACATTTTATTGTCTTAAAATCAATAGGAGGGAGTCAAATATATGTATATACTGTAGATATAAATAGTCATAGTGTGGTATGTTATTTCAAAAAATCATTGTATAGTAATTGCTATAGTAATTCAGAGTTTTACATGTTCTGTCCTAAGAGGTTCCACCCTTTGCAAATAGCTCAGTGTTATAAATTCCTGATAATCTGGCTGAAGATTGAAGGTTGTTGTTTCAAACCCTTTAAGAACAGAACAATGGTGAGAGTGTCAGAAGAGATGGTTCAGTTTGATATAAGGCTGTTTGGAAGACCCCCTTGTTCATGGGTTCCAAATTGATTATGGGCTGTTTCTTTGCCATACTATACTATTATTTTGTATGACTTTTTTCGACATACTTAAACCATGACTTTTTATGACTTTTGGGCATACTGTAGTATGACCTCTTATGGTTTTTTTGACAAAATATACTGTGACTTATTTCAACATAATTTACTATGACTTTGTTGCACTCTTTTGACATACTATACTATGACTTTGTTGCACTCTTTTGACATACTATACTATGACTTTTTTTTACATCCTGTTCAATGACTTTTTTTGACATACTCTACTATGACTTTTGTAGCACTTTATTCTGATATAGTGTACAATGATTTTTTTTTGTTGCATACTATACTTTGACTTTTCTTGACTTTTTTCAACATACTATTCTATGAAATTTTTAAGACTTTTTTGACATACTATACTATGAACTTTTTTACTTTTTTCGACCTTCTACACTATGACTTTTTAGCACTTTTTTCGACAAACTATACTGTGACTTTACATACAAACATAATTGACTATGACTTTGTTGCACTTTTTTGACAAACTATACTATGACCCTGTTGCACTTTTTTGACATACTATACTATGATTTTTTTTCGAAATACTATAACTTTTTTGACATACTATACTATGACGTTTTTCAGACATTTTTGACTTTTTGACATACTATACTATGACTTTTTATGACTTTTTTCATCAAACTATACTATGACTTATTTCAAAATAATTTACTATGTCTTTGTTGCACATACTATACTATGACATTTTTTTCAACATACTATACTATGTCTTTTTCCACATATTATACAATGACGTTTGTAGCACTTTTTTCCGACATACTGTGCAATGATTTTTTTCGACACACTGTAATATGAATTTTATCCACATACTTACAGTTTTCAACATACTATGAATGTTTTTGCCTTAGGTACACAATTAAAGGCACCATCAAATCTTCAAACAGCACGCTTGTTCTATAGCTCACTGTTGTAACTGCCTGTTGATCTGTCTGAAGATTCAAGGGTTCAAACCCTTTGAAGAGGAGGACCATGTAATGTGTATATATATATATATATATATACATTACATGGTCCTCCTCTTCATATTAGTATAATATGTCAAAATAGTCATGGTATCGTTATCCATAACAAAGTCTAACCCCAGCTCTGTCTTCAGAGTTTTACATATTCTGTCCTTACTCATTTCAGACTTCACAAATAGTTCAGTGCCATAAATATCTTGGGGTCTGTGGGTTCAAACTCTGTGAGGAGCAGTGGATTTTAATGTCCAAAAACCAAAAATGAAGAAGTCAAATATGCTACAAAACAATGGTGAAAGTGTCAGATGAGATGGCTCAATGTGATAAAATGTGGGTTGGAAGACACCCTTGTTCATGGGTTGCAACCTGAATATTGGCTATTTTTTTTACATACTATACTATTACTTTGTATGACTTTTTTCAAGATACTTATACTATTTTGACTTTTGGGCATACTATACATATATTTTTCCAATATATAGGGTACAATGATTGTTTTCAAAATACTATACTGTAAAGTAAAGGAGAAAGCGTGAAAGAGAAAATTATATTTCTCAATTGCACAAATCCTTCATTAGATCATTTGAAAAACACACACTTATGCAGTTATTTACCTATTGCAGGAACAAGAAACACAATTTTTAAGGTGCACAAGCTCTACCTCCAACATTGCCCAAAGACAATGAACACAATTCTGCTCAAAATATGACAATAGATATCAGACCATAAATAAATACACACTATATATAGTAAATATTTATATATTGAGTTGAACGTACTCAAAGGGGGTCTCGCCGGGTGTAATTCAATGTAGAACTAGGCAAGGAAGGCTATTCTAACCACTAACTATACCGATATAAATACATGACAACAACTCATCATCTACTTGTAAATGTAAATTGACCTAACTAGTTATTGAGTTAATAATTTGTCAGGTAAGTGAACATTCAGTCTACATGAGACTGAAATGTTTGTAACAGCTTCTATTAAAATGGCCAACCGATCAAATTTTCTTGCACCAAATCATCCTCAAACCTGAAAATAAAACCAAACATTTGGTGCTAGGAAGTGCACTAGAAAACTGTTGAACTGTAAGACCAATTACCAGTAGGTACTGAACATCTAAGAATATCCAAGAATGGATGTTTCTCTTTAAAGTGTCTGATTGAAAAAATGATATATCTGGTAGCAGAAGAGAGAAAATGACGGCACAAACCTGCCTGTGATTGTGATTCAAGCCCACATTATGTATGATATATTGGGAGGCAAAATATGCCTGATGGCATAGCAATTAGGAGCCATATATTTTCCCAATGTGACGCCAGGATCATTACCACCTATATTGCTGTGATGAATGTTTCATGAGACTTAGTGGTTATGAATATATTTGTCCGCATTTTGTATGCACATATTAAAATAATGGAAAGTTCCACTGTGAGGTTGTTTAGGAACATTTAGATCCAAGCTCTGTCCAGTTATCAGTTACAGATGTACGTTGCATGCTGCCAAAAACAAACAAACAAGCAACTTACAGTAATAAATAGATAAATCATTGTGTTTTTTCAAAGCAATGTGTTTTCTATCATATGACTCATCATTACTAGTACCAGCGTGGCTGGCTTCTTTAGTGAAAGAGTGAAGTTCTGGAGAAATTAAATTCAATCCCTGAGAATTTTGAGGATCAGTCCAAAAATGTCCAGTGTTTGTGTGGACCTTCAGTATATCAGTCAATATCAGTCTTGTGATCAGTGAATTCATTTTGGAAACAGCAAGTTTAGGCAGAGTGGAAAGAAATTTAAAGTACAATAATTCACATGCAACAGATGAGCTGAGCATAAAAAAATGTAAACACAGACTACTCAGTGTTTCCGAAAATGTAATTCATCCCGCACACAAATGTGTCCACACACTTTAACTGTGACATATGCTTGCATATGTACAACTGTCATGCTCTCACAGTCACACACCAACACGTGCAGGTGCAGCTCTTTTTTCTGATGAGTCTGTAAGTGTTTCCAAAGAGTGAGCCGCTCTGTGACAGCTGTCTCTACATACACTGTTAACTTGAAACTCTCCATCCCACTTTCCCTTCCCTTTGTTCTTTCCCTCTTTTCTCCATCCCACTTTTGCTGGCACTTCTCTCTCTCTCTCTCTCTCTCTCTCTCTGGCTGAGCCACACTGGAGTCAATCTTTCATCTTGAGGACTAAAGTGCCAACTCTTACGGTACAGTAACAAGAATAAAACTCCAAGTCATACAAAATAACTCGGCTCCACAGTCTGCTATAGGGCGGAGTGAAAAATAATATGTAGTGGTTTTAGGGGTTCAGACCAAAGAAGGGAAACAGCTGCAGTTATGCCAGTGCCAGGATTGCATTTCTATCTCCACACATTGACAGAAAGTTCAACAATTACCCCAGAGCACAGACTCAAAATATGATTAGCATGGACCCAGATGATAATGGCTTTTACATGCAATTACGCCAAAGGGGGAATTACCCAGTATGGGAATAATGTAGCTGGGGAATGAGACAATTGCTTGCTAATGTCTGTTGTTGTTGGCTGACCAAATGGAAATGTGTTTATTATAAGGTTTTATATTCAGACAGGCTGGATCTGCAGTAAATCATGTGATGGGAATCATGAAAAAAAGTTCCTTTTTTAATTGAATTAATGATGTGAAAGGTTTTAAGTGATTCTCCTCATACAGAGGAGACAATAGATGGTCTATGTGCAGCATTGGCTGAACAAAAAAACTCACAGGTCAAAAAATGTACAATCAATTGTGAGAAGCAACCAAGTGGATACACTTAAGGAAGGTAACACTGAGATCTACACATTTCCTCACGTTGTTTCCCTCTCCAAAAAGGAAGGGATAATTTAAATTAAGTGAGAACTCACGCCTGTTGTTTATTTAAATGAGCTTCCAAAAAAATTGGAAGATGCACCAGTTAGTGAAGTGTGATTCTACTGAGCTCCTGCTGTTTATGTCAGTGCATAAAAGGACAAACATGCTGCCAAATGCATCACTGTTTTTTTTTTTTTTAAAGAAAATTCACTAGGGAAAACGAAATGCAGGATTAATTCTAATTAAGGAACACACATAACTTCTAACTTAATGAACGAGTTAAGTTCAAGAGTTTTTTTTAGACTAAAAACAGTAGAATATGGAGAAAACACAAACAAAATGAATGTGTCGTGTGTATTTATTTATTTTAACACCTTACCACACAGATGGAAATATTTATGATTAGTAATGATAAAGCTAAGCTTTCTGGCTCCTGGTATTTAGAAATTGTCAAAGATAAACACAAAGAAAGTACAATCCATTTAGTTTCCATTGAATTAGAATTTTAACAAAGTAGATAAAACAAGTAAACTGAGAAAGCTGCTAAAACAAAAAGCCTAAATCTGTTTTTGAATCAGGCCTGGACTGCCAAAAGGGAAATAAGAAAGAACATCTTTCTTTGTGACTTAACTTGATTTCAAGAATTTCCTGAGGCACCTTTGGGTGAGACCCAACAACAACGCGAACAATAACTCTTTCTTCCAGAAATAAATATTTGACTGCAATATTTCCAGCTGCGTCGAACAGGGCTGACAATATTATAGCTGTAAGAGCTTTCCTGGTGGGAGTTCTACATACCCTCCTGCAACAATACATTGATACACACATGCACACGCGAAAAAACAATACCTAATTCAAAATCCAAACTTTCACCAAACTATTACATTACAAAATGGACACACATAGAAGCAGAAATGTTAATAAATCAAACCAAAGAAGTGTTAACACGCTAATAACATTAAGAAAAACTCCAAATTGATATGCCTTTAATTAAGCTCCTGATTGGCAATGTGTTATAAATGTTTTATTGCTACTATACTATAACCTCTAACATAATAATAATAATAATAATAATAATAATAATAATAATAATAATAATAATAATAATAATAATAATAATAATAATGGATTTCCATAGGAAACAAATTAAATATAATGCTGGTGTAAAATTGATTACATCTGCAGTATATATTTGTCCATACTGCATTTGTATCCACCATACAAGACACGGAAAATGTTGAATGAGATGTGATTGTGGCAGCTCAATGTATCAGCTTAACCTTATTCTTCCCAAAGCACTCCACTTTATTTCTATTGTTTGGACAATCTCCGATCAGGATCCTCATAAAAGCCCTGGATGCTAAGGTCTGCTTTTTCACTGGGAGTCAGCTGCCTCGTTTCGCGGTGTTGGGTAACCCTGAGTCAGAGCTCTGTGGCTTGTCTTGATGTAAACAGATGGTCTCGGCTCTGATGACTAACTTCTGATCTTAACCAGATAGGGGTTCAGGCTGTCAGATGAGCTTTCCAAGCTCTACAGAGGTGACACAACTGAAATGGTTTGAAAGACGCAGAATGTAAATAAAGGCCAAGGTCCAATTTCCTGTAAGAAGTTTTATTTAGGTCATCACAATTGCTCTAATCCCATGGTTTTGTGAATGTGCACTGTCTTGCTACTATATACATATCCATTATATGCCGTGACATTTACTCAAAGGTATTCACCTTGAAAAAAATTTGGTGCCGAGGCAGTTCTGCAGTAACACAGTTTCAGACACGTCAAGTTGGTAGCACTGTTTTTATAGATATTTTTAGATATTTGACCTTTGTACTTTATTTGTGTCCTTTTCAACATGACATACAGTACATGTAGTAATCAAATTGTGTTAAATGTCTGTTAGCTATACAATTAGTTTTGCTTCAAACTTTACTTTACCATCACTTGAACATGTTACGTAAGCTTTCTGTTACATTAATATAAACTAAAGTAGGTAGGTAGTCTACAGTAATGTAACAGCTACACACTTCTGTCTGTTTTTATTAAATATAATCTTTTTCAAGAAATTAGCTTTTCAATGTATGCATCTTACTTGCAACTACTGTAGCCTATGCTGTCACAGAGCGTTGAGCCTGGCCTTAATGAGAACCAAATGCCCTTAACCTTTAACCACACTGTCCACCTTCCTTCACATTCCTCATACACTGATGGTATTCTTCCATCTATATGATCTCATCTTAAGAACAGTGTACTGTATATTGTCTGGACTAAAAATGAGACAGGAAGAACGACTTTCCAATGGGGATGAAGTGATCATCCCTTTAGCTATTCTGCTCCTAGAGCTTACAAGCTTGACATGGACCAGGGTAGGCGAACGAGGCCGCTTAATACAAAGAAAATATTCCTCCCCATCTCTCCACCTTTCTTTTAAGAAGGGAGAGTAGGGAGGATTTGTAGGGTTTGTGTGGATTGCACTTGATCAGACTGGACCTTTACTAGGATCTCTTTTCACATTTTCCATCCAAAGAGACTGAGGTGCTAGTAGACCATCACATCATTACATGGCTGTGATAGCTATACCTCTGTTATAAGGGAAAATAGGCAAGGTGCCCGTGCGTGCGCGCGTGCGTGCGTGTGTGCGTGCGTGCGTGCGTGCGTGCGTGCGTGCCTGAGTCTCATCTACCAGTTTTGCCTGTCAAGATCTAACATTTGTCATACATTCATACCTTCTCCCTCCCTTGCAGTCTTATACAGTTTATTTTCTGTCTCTTCTTCATTGACTCTCTGAAAAGCACATTGTGTAATACATAATAATACATATTATGTTTATGTCATTTTATGTTTGTCATATCTTGTTCCCTGATACTTGATAAGTATTTAAGTTGTATATCCAACTTCTGTTCACTACCTTGATTAGTAATTTATAAATACAGTACAATTGAAAGATATATTTGCACAAATTAGGTTGAAATCTAAATCAATGAATGTGCGTTACATAACCCTGAAAATATTTGGATTATGCAAAAATACGGAGTATGTACATAATGGATAGGAGATAGCTTCCTGTGGGCTCAAACTGTGTGTAATATTTGCTCAACATTTACATTTTTTTTTCACTTTTTCTTAAAGCACTATCCTTTGCTGCTTTTACCTTTAGGAATCAATCAGTAATTAATGTGATCATCTGATTTCTGATATAGTCACTGACTTTCTAGTGCCATCTAATGGTGTCCTTAAAGCAGGTATGATAATAGTCTCATAGTTAAAGTGGGCTAACAGAGAGGGTTATAATTGTTATCCTTTTCATGGTGTAATCCTCATGCACTGTTGTTTAAAACCCCTAATCAAGATATGTATTCTTAAAAAAAAACAGTAGGGCGGCTATTTTGAATCTCTGCAAAACACAATATAGCCTATTAATAATTTGAATGCACAGTACTCTCCGTACATGCATGTGAAAGTATCAAGTGTAAACTTCCATATCTGAAGTGAAACCAATGCGGAAGGGCCTTAAACCTACATTATATCTCATTTTCCATCAAAGGGTGACTCCATGGTCCCATACTGTATGTTTTTAAAATAAACAAATAAAGTAGTGGATGCTTTAAGGGCATGGTTCCATGCCGACCTGTCAATCATGATAGAGGCTTAGAAATGCTTATTCATGATACTGTGTACAATAAAATAGCTGTGAACTTTGGGTGCGGTCCATGTTTTTAATCCTAAACTTTGACGTCTCACTGTGTGTTTTCACTTCAAAGATAATTGGAACACTTTGGTTGCCTAGAAAAGTCTTGATCTGCTTTCTACCAAGCGAGCTAGCTAGCACTACAGTCAGTTACCGTCAGCAGTACCGATTTTCAACAAGCTCTGTGTACTGCCATAGCTACATGCTGACGAATGGCACCAATACCGGGAGATCAGTGTTCAATGCCAGTAAAACCCTGCTTGATGACTCACGTGAAGAGTTGAAAATCAGCGACTTTTCCTCTTTTAGCAATTATCTTAGCGCAGCACCATTGAAACCATACACAAAACAGGTATAGAAGTGTCATTCTCCCCAGCTCCAGTCTTTTTTCCATGTATGGTCACTTCTGGTTCTAAAATACCAAGATGGCAACAGCCGAAATGCAAACTGCTGGCTTCAGAATGGCAGTCAGAATGACATACCAATGAATGACAAACCAGGTGACTACTGATGCTACATCCATTCTTTATATACAGCCTATTGTAAGTATACATGTAGTCTGACATGTAATCAATTAAGCAAAAAGGCTTTTATTACTGCTAAATGTTAGGTTGTTCTTCCAGTGGTGTGCTATAATGCTGTACTGACAACATAATGCCTCTATTAGGACAAAGTGTCATCTTACCAAATCAATACTGACATGTCTGACAGTCCCGAGTCTGTGTGTCCCCTGCTAACTGTTCATGTCATTAGTGCATTACAGCAGGCACTTCCCTGAACTGTTTGGATGGCTGTAACAGGAGAGTAAGTATATGGCCTGGGTTGTTAATGTCGTTTTCCCTCTTATGACAATCATCAGAAGTGAATTTTTTTTAATCATTTCTCATTCTAGCGATAAGCTCCATCTGTTATGGTAAGAACAGAAGAACTCAAACACACGGCTCACCAAAAGTAAAAAGATTTATTTTTTAAAGAGAGAGAAGGGAAGCGGGGAGGCAGACACCAGGGACCGGGACAGGAGGCTGGGGAAGTCTCGGGGCGTGAGGACACTCAGGGAAGCGTGGAGCCTAGGAGGAGACACAGGAACTGGGAGCGGAGACGGAGACAAACTGAAGCAGGACGCCATGGGAGGAATGAGACGAGAAGCCAGCTGACCGGACACGGGAACGGGAGTGGAGGTGATGACTACGAGGAAGAAAACAAAAGAGGTAATTACCATGAAACCGAGATATAAAATGCTCAAGGACTAAGACGCTTGTAACAGATCTCACCAGTATGACTGGAGCAACAATCAAGCAAGAGCCGGGGAAGAAATACTGATGATGATTGGAGATGGAAGGCGGGTGTGTGCGGCGGGAGCAGGTGATTGTGGATGAGACTCAGGTGTGTGTGGTCAGCTGGCTTCAGCAGGAGGGAAAGTGAGGAAAAAGGAAAACAGCAGGGACAAACAGGGCAGGCCAACAGAAAACTCAGATAGAAAAATAGTAAATTAAACAAATGCTCACAGCCAGCCGGACCCCAACCATGACACCATTGGGTTCTTGAAGGCCGTCGGTGGGCCTGCAAAAGTCTTTCTACATATATACAGGTGTTCACAATGACAAAAACAGTCCCACAAAAAAATGTCCATGCATTCCCACCCAGCTTTGGCACTCTTATCATTGCAATTGCTCATTTTAATTTATTACAATAAAAACATGTGTGAGCACACTTTTCCCACACACATTCCTCCCTACCCTGCACTCACACATACACACACACAAACAATAAGGTCCCCATGAAAGGAGGGCTAAGATATAAGGAGACTTAACCAAGTTTGACAGTCAACAGCCCTATTAAAGCAGGCCCCACTGCAACCAAACACAGCGGTAATTGTAAATGTCAGGCAGAATTAACACAAAACTAAATAGCTTTACTTTCCTTATGTGTATATACGAGAGGAAGAAAGCAAGAAAAATTACAGCGCAGCCCTAAGACACAGCCTTACACAAGTCAGTTGTCAACTACCTTCATAGCATGTCTTTTGTATAATGTTAACCTCAAAGGCAATATGATCCATGCTCAAAAGCATCAAATTATAAATTTTGACTGTATAAACAGATTACACATATGTAGACCATGTACCATTTATGGGTTTTACATTTACCATGCCAGTACACTTGTATATATTACTCCACATTCTCTTTCTCAGTATGATCAAATTGCAAATGAAATGACTGATGGTGAAAGGACTTACCCAGTGCTGGACTCTTCTTCTACATTCCTGGAGGACTACTGTGGTATGACTGACTGACTGACTGGCTGGCGGGCTGACAGATGGACTGTGGTAAAAATCTGATCTGCCTTACTTTGGGAAAAGGCCGGAAAGAACTTGTCATGTCTCCTCTGCTGACATGGAATACACACAAGAGGAATAAAGGAGGGAGAAAAAAATAAAAGAGAATGAATGTGAGAAAGATAGAAATCTTTCTTTATGCACTATGTGGAAGCATTTATGCATGTATGACATGGTCTGAGCAGTATGTCTGCTTGTGTCATTTGTTGTTTTTTGCTGTGTTATGTCCCAGTTGCCCAGTGCTCTGTATTTGTGTGTGCAAGCACAGATCTGGTGTCGTGTTTGCTGGTTAGGTCATGAGTCCTTATAGACTGGGTATGGATTATCTTATGATTGTTCTGGGAAGAGCTGCCCACATGGCAGCTCCATCTTGAACATTCAGGGAACTAGTATTTTACATACCCTACTCTGTGCTAACTGTTATTTTGTCTTTAGGTCGTAAGCTGGAAAGCAAAAGGATAATTGAGAAATACCCAAACTCAGAATAAGATCACATTTCAATATGTTGCATTGTATTAACATTAGAATTATCAGTAATGCCTGCGGGGGCAATGAGCTCACTGCAGCAGGAATATTGATCCAACATTGTCTTTTTTATTCAATCCATTCCTCTTCTTTGTCACCTACATGACCCACAATGCAACTCAACCACAGACATTTTGTTTGCTATGCTAGTAGCAGCCAATTTAGCCTCCAGCCTCCAGTCCCAAACTGAGATGAGGAGTTCACATTCGCTCAATGTAATGGTAAATGCCAGTGATGTTGTCAACCTTGTTCCATACTTTGAGCAAGCTTTCCAAAAAATGTTCACCACAGCGTAGAGCATAACAGAGAATTTATACAGCAGAGAGACGCAGCATATTTTTACATCTTAATCTGTGAATTAAGGATTTATTTCAACCAAACTAGAGTTGCTGAGTTGTTGGAACTAACTAAGAGGGGTTTCATCTTCTTTCTGTCCAATTTGAATTAAGTGCGTTTTACAATGAGTTAAAAAGGCAATTGCGCAGTGAGCGAGAGAAACTTTAATTCATATGGTGTACTGTATAGGTGTAGGAATATTTCCTTAGCTTGTGTAATGCAGCAAACTTGCCGCTTGTGCGCAATGCTTCCTTGTACATGTAGGCACTCGCAGCATGGCTGTGCAAGCAGGAGAAAGCAGCTTTCCCTCTCAATACACAGAAGCAAACAATAATTTATTTCCTTAATTTATTAGCACTGATTGGCCCACCATCCACATACACGGTGGCAAACGTTCCCTTTAATTTAAGTTACTCTATATTGTATCAGTATATCATCCATTCACCAATAAGGTGTCAAATATAATTGTCTTGTGGTGGAATCAAACCCTGCTAACCATATAGCAGTGCTGATTTTTGAGTGTTGGCAATGACATCTTCTGGATCTTCTTCTCAGCTGTTTCAGTCAAAAGTGGCATTAACATGTGGCCTTGCAATTCACAGAGGTCAAGCTGAGAGAGAAGGGATGAAAAGTGCTAGAAACACCAGTAGTCAAAGACAGACCTTGTCAGAAATGTATCCCTGTGTCCCTGGCCCTCGACCCCAATCATAAAACTCACAGACACAGAGGAAACCCACCAGTAAATCAGTCTGTCACTGGCTCTCACACACTGGGTTTGATCCTGGTGATATATGGCTTTAATATGTGGGTGGAAAGATGGGGCAATGAAGAGAATGCAAGACAGACAAAGAGAGAGAGAGAGAGAAAGAAAGAGAGAGAGAGAGAGAGAGAGAGAGAGAGAGATACTTGATTTTGAAAGTGTGGTGCATCCGGAGAGAAATTCAACATTCATTAAAATAATAACTTATAATAAAATCTAATGTCTGTTCTGAGATTGCAAATACACACAAATAAACGTCCACCCTATATGTGATGTTTTATGTTTATTAATCAAATCATCAGCCTAGTCATGCACAGATTCACTCTCTCTCACCATAGATGTAGCAAAGTCAATTTAACTAAATTTATCTTAAATCTAATTGGACTTGTAGACTGGGAGGAAATGTTCTTAACAATCTGAACAAGATAAGATGAAACTTTAGACATGCTAATCAAGTCATGAAGAGAGTCTGTAAAATAAAGTAAATACTAATTAAATCAATTTCAGTATTTCATATGCAATTTTAAGTGTATAAAAACATGTTCCTTTCAAACCTGATTTATGATATTGAATAATATCAAACAAATGTCATCTGCTTATCAAGAAATCTTTAATCTATCTATCTGTTATTCGCATATCTCTTGAACCGAATCCGATGGATTTCAACTTAGACGGGTGTCTTGCTACGGGCACGAATAAGTGCAGTGCCAAGTTTGATGTTTTTTGGATTAGAAATGCAAAATATATTGGTAAATATCGGTAAAAGAAGCATACATTGGCTCTAGCTGCTGGCCACTCCCCCTCTTACACTGCACACTGAGTGAGCACAGTGCATGGACAGAGAGGGTCGAAGAAGGCAGCGGATCTTTGGCAGCTACAATGTGAAATACACCTCAGACCCACAAAAATGTGCAAAGTAGCACTACTTTGGACTGTCTTTGACTTGGAATAAACTTTAATGACACAATTAAATTTAAGGACGTTTCACAATCACACACATGCAAAGCACAACTAGCTACAGACAACAAGTGGCAGACAGAGCATCTCTCTCTCTCTCTCTCTCTCTCTCTTGATATTTCTCTGTCTATCTCTCTCTGCACACACACACACACACACACACACACACACACACACACACACACACACACACACACACACACACACACACACACACACACACACACACACACACACACACACACACACACACAGTCCGGAGACCGGCTGACTGTCTCTGTATTCAGTCTGCTTCCTCTGATGAAGAAGTACACTGTAAATCAGTAGTAGGCTATACAGTGGAGTTGCAAATAGGGTTAATTTAAGTCCATCAACATTTTCCTTTTTACATGTATCGATTGAGGAATGCGAAAGAATAAATCGGGAGAAGGCCAGTAGACTCTCAAATAATCTCTTTTTGCAAAAATGTTTAATAGCTGTGTGAAATGAATTCATGGGAATGATGCAAAGAGTGTGACAGCAGTGGAAATTGGGCTTTTTAGCATTGAGCGTTGTGATCTCAACATGTAATCATCCTGTCTGCTGCTAGAAGGAGATGCAGATGGACAAGTAGCCTTTATACTTCTGTTTAATTCATACTAATTAGCTGTTGATGTCTTTAAATTGATCTTAATGAATACTACATACATTACAATGTGATGCCAATGAAGCAGAATTGACTTCAAGAGCAGAGAAGAGAGGATAGAACATGGTAAAGAGGTAAAGATGAGCCAGTAGTAGAGGAGAAGCTGAAAAGTGAGGCAGAGAGGTGAAGAGCAAGGAAATATAATGAAATGAACAGAAACTGAATAAAAAAAAGAGGGGGGAAGGAAAGAAAGACTAGAAAGAAAGAAGAATAGAGAGTGACAGAGGGATTGCAGAGAAAGCGAGAGAGAAAGACAGAGAGAGATGACAGAGTGCTGACATCAGAGGACCAGCAGTCCTTCCACATCACTCAGCATTCATGGAAAATCAATTCTCCCCGGCATAGGCAGCGGTGTCAACAGCAGGCGGGAGCAGCAGCTCTATAGCCTCGCTTCAACCATTAACAGAGTGGTAATAGCACTCTTCAGGTATCATTACAGTGACTCTAATCTTCATATAGGGTTCTGGGCTGTGCTCCAGAGGAGGTTCAGGGTGTGTGGTAACTTATAATGTGATGACAAGTTTTTAGAGTGATTTTGTGGATATTTTGGTGAAACACAAAATGCAATTCATGTATACATATTGAAAATAATCACCAAATGCCAATATTTCTTTCAATTTAAGCATAAAACTTGTATTTGTTTTGTTTTACAGACAGAAATAATGTGTGTGAATCTTCTTAAACCAAGATTTTTTAATATGCTTAATCTACAATAGATGGTTATGTTATATTAGGTGACTATGGAGATTCTGTAAGTAAAAATCCTTCATTTTTAACTCTAATTTAAGTTTACATTTAGAGGTCTATCCATTTATAGTGCTTCATAAAGTTGAATCTGATCATGGTCGAATCACCTTGGCCCTTCATGAGAGTAATTTTACTTTTGCTAGCTTGATCAAAACAAACAACTACCTGTACTTTCCACCACTGGTGAAGATGTGTGTTCACTTTCTTTTGTGAGTGTGTGTGTGTGTGTGTGTGTGTGTGTGTGTGTGTGTGTGTGTGTGTGTGTGTGTGTGTGTGTGTGTGTGTGTGTGTGTGTGTGCTTAAAGCACAGGCATAACAAAACCAGCAACAGTCATCTTTTTTTGTATGGGTGCACATGTGCATGTATGTGGCGGAAGACAGTATTGTGACAGTTTAGTGCTCCCTGCAGTGTACATGTGTACATAAAAGATCCTCTTTGTGTCAGCACTTCCTTGCTTTGTGTGTTTGCTTGCACAGTCTGCACAATGCTGGAGGGGCAAAGCCTTTATTCTTCAATGATCTACTGCTGCAGACAAATAAACATGGTTTGCCACAAAGATAATTAACACATCTCGTCTTTTATCAGGGAACTTTGAACCCAGGAAGTCTTAAGCTTATGAGGATGACATTTTCACGGCAGGCCTTGGGGATAGATGAACTGAGCAGTAGGAGTTTGTAACATGGCGTCAGGCCTTGCAAAGCAGCTGCACACAGCTGGAGACCAGTTTACCAGGAACCAAAGGGAAGACAGAGAGGAGATAGAGGGATGAGGCTGCAGAACAAGCTTCAAAGGGAGGAAATATCTCTACATGGGAAGAATGGGATATAGGCAAAAAATCAGGTGAATTTCTTCCTGTTTTTGATTGGATATTGGCTGTCTAAAAATGAAAAGAGATAAATTTGCAGGCCAAATTGAAAATTCAAACTATGGAACACAATCACTATCACAATGGTTGAAATATAATAAAACAGAAAAGAAAAACTCTTAAAAAGAAAAAGAACATTTTTCTCAAGTCAGCATGAACATGTTGGCACATTAAGTCAATACATATACAGCCTTAAACACTATTTAACTTAAAAGCCACAATAGCAGTAATGGTTCCAGCCTACACATAAACAGAGGTGGATGTAAAACAAATCTGGACAACGCTGAGCTTTTGATGATTGCATATCACTCCCTGTTCAAAATGGGAAATTAATGTTACACATCATGACTATGTATTCTCATTATACTCTTAAAGTGGAACCGTGCTTTCTGTATGTGTTCCAGCTAGGAAAGCGCATTTTAACAGCACACTGCCAAGCAAGATGATGAATGGTGCTTCTCTTCTCTTGCATTATTGCATTATCTATGCAATTGTATCTATTGCTATTAAAAGGTTCTTATCTACTTGGAAGGAACTTTCCAGCATAACATTTCCAGCACACCTGCCCTCTATCCTGCTCTCTACGGCTTCCTCTCCCCCTAACTATCACCCCTTCTACCTCCCCCATTTCCGCCCTCCCTCTGTCTTTCCAGTCACCCCAGTGGTTTCAGTACCATGGAGGTTTTTGAATGAAAACAATACCTAATTGGTGGTGTTGTAAAACATACTGTGTTCATTGTTTCCTGCATTGAAGAGGGCAGTGTCCTGTTTTCTCTCTGTGCACATCTGCTTGGGAACATCTGGCGAGTGTCAGCCTTCAACATTAAGTAGAGCGACCATCAATCTTTCCCCTGTCTGACACATCTCATCTCCTCCCAGTCCGAAAAATAAGAGACAACGAAAATCTTCCACATTAAAATCACACAACAAATCGACTTTAACCATGGATGATTGGAAACAAAATGCTTTATTGGATGTGGCCAGCCGGGGAAACGAGGAGGCGGCAGCAGGGAGGATGGGATTAGAAACAGAGGCTGGGGTGGTTAAATTGGAAGCTGGTTAACAGATGTGGGAGGGTTTGTGGACAAAGTGTAGCAGGTCCACTAGACAGGTAGAGTAAAAGGTAGTGTTTTCTGACAATCCTTCATATAACCAGACAGAATGCTGATATTGAACAATTCTGCAAAACTCCATATTTAATTATAATTCGTACACACTGGGCATTTATTTGCAGCCATATGATAAAGGATAGAAAATTATCATGGCAATGGCAAATAAACTTTGGTTACTGTATGTTTAAGATTTGGTGACTAAAATGGTTAAGCATAGGGAAATGAAGAACTGAAGATGGGTAGACATCAAAGAAAGGTAGGAGTGTTCCATGCAAGTTGTGGACTTTTATCAAATCCAAATTTTCTTTAATTTTCCATTTTTAGTTGTATGTGTATGTATAAAAATGGGGATTAAATTCTTAGAATATGGTATCCTACTCTACTGAGAAGAAATTAGTAACATAATTGGCCTTTTGTATTTCATTTCTTCATTTTCATAATGACAGGATTCTTCGGGCATCTTTTATGAAATCTGTCAAAACCACTATGGCAGGTTATACAAAAAACAACAAACAGTAATGCACCAATTAGATAAAGTTACTTGAAAATTAAGGCACATTTGTCTAGATGTCAGTAAGAATTTTGTCACTTAAGCAATTTAAAAAAAGAACATGTTTGCTTTAAATTCTATTTGCTAATTCTTAGAGTGTGGGCATTGATGGCGAAGACCTATCTCGGCTATGAATGACCTTTCTATGGACTTCTTCTTTGTTCATGTTGATTGCCCAATGAACTCACTGATTTCAAACACATGTTATGTGCACTATATATCTCAATCAGATGATTGCTGGCTTTTATCCTGAAGAAGACAAGATCTGCCAAAAGACTGATCTATGGAATGTTAAATAAAAAGATGACATCTGAGTTATGGGTGTTTGACTATCACTTGTGATCTTTTGAACATATGGAAATACCTTTAGATTTAAGAAAAAAGCTACATCATGTATTGTTCTGTGACATAATCACATCATGGAATAAAAACACAGGAGCAGGTCTATCATGTTCCATTTTTTGGAAAATATTTTGCGAATATTTATTATAAAAATATAAATGTTTCCACTACAAATCATTTTACATTAGTAGACAAGGCCATCTACATTTGCACACGTAAACTCTCACACGGACACACGGATCAGTCCCGAGACAGAAAATGAGGGATCTGGATATGGGGTGCATAACAGTATTGCTCTCTCAGATATCCCAGGTTTATAAAGTAAGTTAAAACCAAAACACAGATAACACTGGCACATAATTTACTGTAAGTTACAAAAAAAAAAAAACATCAATATTGCGTTTTATGTTAACAAATAAATAATAATGTAATCATAATTGACTTTTTATTGTAGAAAAAAACAAAGCAGACAAATATAATCCAAAACAAGATAAAATAAAATACAGATTATTTTTTTGTCTCTTTTTTAATTAAAATGTTGCACAATTTTAATTCATTCCTTTATACATACCAACATTTGTACAAAGAAGGATGGCCATGTACATATAGTGGGATCTGTAGAGCCAGTTGCTATCATTATGATGGTTTACATTATGTACATGCTAATTAGAACATATAGCAGCAACAGCAGCATCCACAGGTAGACCGAGTAACAGAGGACCGACTGACACACTGAATAGGGTTTCCCAAAAGCACCAAAATCACCCCTTTTCGTTTCATAAGCTTAGTCTATACCAAGGAATTACCATTTCATTTCAAAGTGCTAAAATATGTCTAGTAAGTGCTTGGAAGACGCTTAAAGATAGTACCCTTGGGGTTAAATATTACCCAGCCAACAGCACAAAGTGCCAGTTTAGAAATACTGTGTATGTGTTGCACTGAGGGACTGACTGGGTGACATTAAAGCAGCAGACTAACTTAAAGTCTTTAAGTCTGTACTTTATAGTACAAAGATATTCTAAGGTGCCTTTAGGAAATCCCATCCTGGACATAAATTTTACTATAAAGTATCTCAGAAAGCAATCATTTATTGAAGTGTTTCATCTCTTTCAGGGTATTTTCACACCTTGGCAGTGATGAGAAAATCCCATGCCCCAATGAGAACACAGGCTTTGTGGAAAACAAATCAAAACTGGAGCTTTTTGCTTGGCAATCCCACCATGATCCAACCCACCTAGAGGAGGCACTCTCTTTTTGCATTAAACACACCAGGATTTATGGATACATTTTATACTTCATGCTTTTTTTTACAGCACATTTCAGATCCTGCATGGCTTTTTTAATAAGACTACAACACCCTTAGACCAGCAGTGTTGATCTCAACCTTTTGAACTGAGCGTACGCACTGAAAGAAACTGATACCTGATGTTGTGTGGGCTTGATAATGTGAACCTGTCTAACCAGAAGAAGAAACTCACGCATAAACTTGCCTTTAGTTTCTAATACTTCCGGAACACAAGAAGAATGTCTGGAGCAGAGACCGAATGACACCATTTTAACCTATTTAAATTCTCCTTTTTTCTTCTTATATCTTACATTTTCCTTTGTTCTGTCTTTCCTAACCTGCACTCTCAATAACTGACTGTGCTCCATTCCCTCTGACTGTTTCCCCTTGTTAGAGAAAATAGAATGAATAACATATACATCCTGAGATTTCACACAAAGGGCATTGGGAAGAAGGAACGGCGATGTAACTGTACATTATCTGTTCGTATAAGCAAATAAAACATAGATTGTACCATAAAGAAAATGATGTGTGTGAAGTGTGTTATGGCCCCTGTACCTTCAAAGCACAGCATTCAAGACATTGTACAGGTGACACACTCATAGCTTTTGTACAATGAGACTGATTTATTAAACTGATTATCATAATTATTGCTTTTATGTGACATGTCTACTGAATGCAAATGCTATAGTTTAGAGCTACAGACTAAAATGGCTCGGTTAACATCTAGGTGTGTTCATACCAGGTCAGTTCTCTCATGGATCAAGACAGTAAATATAGGTAGTTACAACAAAATCTCACGCCTCAGACCTCCTTAGTCCAGGAAGTGTCCACATCTGGGGGAGCTGCTGCTGTCTGCCATGCTCTTCTACACATGGCATCTCAACCATTTCACCAACTCGTCCAACAGGCTGCTTAGTCAGGTGTGGAGGGAGGAGACTGTGAGCATGCCTGTCCCCTTTTTAGCAGTAAAGGGAAGGCTATGTTGTCCAGCTTAGCCATTAGTGGAGAGCTCTGGCTTTATGTTAGTCCAGTCCCAGTTTTAATCCCCAGGCAGGTCTTCCTGACCTCCTTGGCTATCCCATGCTCTCTCTACCCTCCTATTTGTCTGTAAGGCATCTCAACTTGGACATGGATGGACGGAGACTCAAAGAGTCAGCCAGTTAACTAGCTGACAGGACTGCGGTGAACTTGTTCACATTTCCCTGTCAGGATTTGATATCGTCTTCCAACGAAACAATGAAAGCTCTAATTTAGATCATATTTCTCCATCCGTTTCCAGTTTATGTATGACTGCGATTAGCAACCACACCCACAGACAGGTCTCTGGTGTTTTTACATGATGGCTTCATTTCTTAAACAGGTACTGGGCCATTCTTGGTGTGGGAATCTAGGGCTTTGAGGCTGCTCACGATCTTCTTCTGCGGTCCTACAATTGTCACTCCAACCTTTTTAAGATCCCTGGTTAGTGAAAGAGAGAGAGAGAGGGAGGGAGGGAGAGAGAGAGAGAGAGAGAGAGAGAGAGGGATGGAAGAGATAAAAACACAGACAAAATCAGGGAGGGAGAGATGGAAAGAAAAAAGATGAAAAGTGTGCATTAGTGATGGATGACATGACACCCATGTGGCATTTAATGACATGCTCCCAGCGCTGCTCCTTTCACTTTCCCATGCATCTGTCATTCACAAAGGACTGCATTTCCCAGAAGACCACTGGACTGCCACATCTCTGAAGTGGGGTCTACGGGTGGAGAGGGTGTTGCCTCCACTCTCCATTACCAACAAACAGGGAGGTGGTCCTATGGGGCGACACTGACAGCTGCTAATATGACCCTGTCAGTGGAGGAAATGGCATGGGAGGGCCACGGTTGCATAAAAGCCCTAGTTTCCTGCATTGCATTGACCTGGATTTCTTTGACAAGGTAGGTATAAGTATGTGGTAAGGAGCAGCACTGGTACATGTACAGGATATTATACTTTGATTCAGATACATTTTTTAACTTGTTAATACTCTTAGAAGCTTGAGAAAAATTAGTTATATGCATTCATGTGTTAAAAAAAAGTGCATTTGTAATGGGTTGTTATTTTTAAATAAATAAGAGCTAATATACAATGTCAGTTTCACATTTATGCATCATACACATGAAATACACAGTAGTTAGGCAGATCTAATCAAACATTAAGCCATTTTTTTAAACATACAGTAACAACAGCCTAAAAATATATAGTACACAAAGCATTGTTGATATTACAGTACAGAAGAAGTCACAGTGCATGTTAGGACTAATCTATGTTGCCCATCAATAAGTAGTACTAATTGCATTGTATTAGTAGAAGCAGAGGAGTTGCGGTCAGAGTGGTGGCCTTACTACAAGAAACACTTTCGGCCATTAAAACATTTGAGTGTCATTTCAAAATGGTCACAATAAAGTTTGTACAATTGAGATGCAAGCAGAGCATTTAGTTCTCCAGAGCAGCCAAAATAACATACATTTAGATAAATCACAAAATTGTTTCACTCTGTGCTACAATGTAAAGGGATAGTTCACTCAAATTAAGTAATGCTTTAAATGTAAACTGTGCAATTGATTGGGTATTTCCATGAAGTTTACAATCGACAAAACCAAAGAGGTTTTTGCCTTTTGCAGTAACAAACAGCACCAGTATGCCATAGATAGACACTAGCTAGGTTTCCATCCATCCACTAATAATGCAGTATCTGATTGGGAGCCTGTTGTTAAATTTTACTTTTGTTTGAGGTTACAGCTGACAGTTGGATAGAAACACAGCTATTGTGTTGTCACTGAACTATCCCTTTAAAAGTCAGACATGTGAAAGCCCATCAGTGATTCTGGAGGTACGTAGGTTACTGCGCCCAGTATGTCTTTGTCCTCCACCCACCATCCAGAGCCTGAGGAGGCGGAGAGGAGCTGGGCGTTAGAGAGTGGTGATTCCCATTGATGGCTCCCATTCTGGGCAAGTGGCTGGTGTGACGTGGACCTCCGTCAGAACCACTCTACTGAGACACAGCCAGGCCCAACAACATTAACACATTAAACTGGATGTCATCAATTTGTGCTTTATCTAGAATGGTATCGGAAGCACATCGTAGTTGCAATTAATCAGGCTAAATCATAAGGCTTTACCCATGCAGGAAATAAAGATGCTCTGAACTTAAAAGAAACATGGAAAGTAACTCCTATGTTTGCGAAAATGGTGGCAAATATTTTATGATCTCAAAATATACAGAAATCCCCTATTTATTAGTTGCTAGTAGACATTTTGGCAAAATTATTTAATCAAATCTTTAAAATATCAACTTAATAACAATACTACTAATAAAATTAAGCTAAAAAGTTTAAACTAATAGCTCTGCTAATACAATTGATCATAACTACGGGTATGTTGGTGGTTGTTTTCTCAGCAAACAATATCATTATGACCATACACTTTTGAGATATAGCTGTTCATTATTCAAATATGCTGTTGGACGAGAAGGGGTAAGGGGAAAGGGGAATTAGGCTGTCCAAGAGTGCAATGACATTTGAAAAGCAAGGACATTAACACAACAGTTTCAAGTTGCAACACATTATAATTTAATTGGGAGATGAACTATAAGTTGTGTGCAGTAAAGTTTTTCTTTAACTAGGGATGAAATGCAATGCACTGTTCTGGCTTGCCTTAAAGTTGTAGTGACATTATGAGTTGAACCACAAGTCGACAAGTTTGGATGTATTAGACATTGTGTATACATTTTCGACACTAACAAAATTAACATTTATTGTGCCTTTATCCTGTCCCATTGAGAAAGCAGTTGTGTTGTCATCTTCTCTTTGCATCACGAAAGCCATATTATGCATTTTTGACAGAACTTTATCCTCATCTTGGATATGGATCATCTCAAGATCTGACTGATGAAACATGTATGCATATAAGTCTTACTTAAACACAGACCATCACATGAAAAAGATTAGTTTCTTTCTAAAGCATGCATGTCACAGTGCCCAGCAATTTCCAACATCCCAGAGTATAACGTCTGCAAGGTATTATTGCTTCAGTGTAGTTAAAAGTGAAACCACCCAACTTTAACCACTGTATCGCTTTATAAATACACATAGGCAGAAGTCATTGTCTAATTTGTTGTGTCCCGTTTTGAGTTGCTGGAAGAAAGTGGATACTGGGTAAGGTTTGGGTACCAGAAAGGGTCCTCACCATGTGTACTATAATGTATGTGGTTGTACAAGAACATGTCAGTGTTTTGCCACTGCTCTTTGTAAAGCAGTCTAGGTCACTTCCTGAAATTCCTGATGTGAACTTTGCATGCACTCTTTCTACATTGAGAAAATAGTCCAAATGATGTGATATTTACTAGTCAATCCATTCCACTGTCTTGAAAAAGGACTTCAATTACACCAGCAGATGAGTCAGCACACTGCAGCCAAGTATGATTACTGTTCCTCTGAGGTCAGAGCATTGCCAAGCCTTGTGCTGAATAGCAAGGACTAGATTAAGACTGTACAGATCAATAGAGCAATCTATACTGAGCAATGCATAGCTTCAGCCGGGGCTGCTAGCCTTGTAGCTGAGCTAGCCTTGAGTGCCTTAGACTCAGCCTTCAGTGGATTAATACTGCAGTGATCCAATTTAGCATCTAGCTACAGAAAAAGCATCATAGGCCAATATGATTTATTTAGTGGGGGGTTAGTGCAGTTTATCTGAAGTGTGTTGTGTCAATACCCTCACCATTCAACTCAGTCTGCAGTGTAAGCTTTTTGTTTTGTAATATGTTGACTAAAGAGAACTTTTCATTGATTAGCATAACCACTAAATAAATTGCATTAGAAATGTCAGGAGACTAAATATAGCTTTTATATGGTACACCTGACAAAAGAGACAGCATGGAGCTAAAACAGAAAAATAAGATAAGAAAGAAGTCATTATTATTATCATCCAAATATTGTCTCGCTTCAAAGAAAGTTAAACTTTGCCTCTTGTTCATTTGGTATCTTCTGTACAAAGAATAACGTCACACAATCTAATAAAAGCGTTCTAATAGTTTGTGGAAATAAAGTTCTAATAAAGCCATAGCATAAGTTTAGTCACAAATACTATATAGTAGCATGCTTAGGCTTGCAGTTATAGTCCTCCTGCATCTGCATTAAATGCGTTCACACATGCTTAGGTGGTCACATCAGCTAATCTCATCTTTCAAATAAGCACTGTGACACACCTAAATTGCAAGTCTGTCATCCTGCTGCTGCCTCTGTTTAAATATAGGATATTTATTCTCTATCTGCCTTACGTACATTCATTCTGCTGTTATGCACGCAGAGTGTTCACGGCTGTAACCCTGTTTAAATCTGTTCTCCTCTCTGTTGTTGTCAGCTGTCATTTCAGTTTAAATCATTGCAAATGTCAAAGCGCCCCTCTACCTCCCAATCACTGCCAGTCTTCACAGATTCTTCAGCTCCATCAGCCTCAGCAGAATCATCAACCACCAACACCACCACCATTGTGTGGACTCCATGGGGGGATTTATCTTGCTGCTGCTCAGGGCAGACACCCCTCAGTTACAAATCTCCCCATAGAGTTTTATCATCAAAGACTTTCTCCCAAGACTTAAATATCCTATATCATCTGTTGTTGTAAACCTTCCTCTTTACTCCACTCACTTGTTTCTCCTGATTGAAATACGTTTAAGTTACAAGTCATTGCAATTTTTAATTGCCAATGTGGAAGGTTGCCTTTGGCAAAGATTTAAACTCCTATTTACTTTATAATACTTTTAAGGGCCTCTATACTGGCCATTTAGTGAAATCAAATCCATAATTCATCATTATATAACAGGGCACACATTACACACTGCTTCTTTCTAACATATAAAGCCTAACACTGTTAATGACTATAGCTATTGAGCACAGCACTGACCACCACTCCACAACTGCCCCTGCTGCTGCCATCACCACAGTGAATAGCTGCTTTGATCACAATGATTAGAAATGTCCAATTATTTACCCGGTCACATTCCGTATCAATTAAAGCAGCAGCAGGCCAATGGAGCCAGAGAGAGAGAGAGAGAAACAGAGAGAGAGCGAGAGAGAGAGAGAGAGAGAACAAGTCAAAGTGACAACAGATGTCTGCATTCTGACTTTGAGAAAAAAAGAAAACAACAAAAAAATATAAAAATAGTCAGCTGTCCTTCATTTTTCCAAGTAGCTGTACTCTGACCTGTACGTCTAAAGGCAGCGTGTTCATCCATATAATCTCCCAGTCTCTTATCACTGTGCTTGGAAATCATAATTCCTTTCAGTCTGCCAGCACAGGACTCTTTCCAGAACCTGATCTACTATCGCAGAACCTTTTGTCAGCCTGCGGATCCTATCAGCAGAGTAAGACCTATAATCTCTGTCTCTGGTACTAGCACTCCTTTATCCAGGGACATTGATCTACTAAACCCACTACTGTGACAAATACCCAGACACTAATCTAATTTCCCACCAAAAGTCCCTCATACTACAGATATGTAAAACTCTCAACCTCAAACAAAAAAAAAACATTTGTATACAAGTGATTTTGTAGAATTAATAATTGCTGGATTACATTAATTCATTCACATTTGTACATGTTCACATCCAGGACGTGTGTCGTCTTGTGCTTAAAGTCAGGGTTGACTTCAATAGTTTAACAAAAAAAAAAAAAAAAATTACGTGGTTATGTTGAAGGAACCACAGTTGCCTCAACATTAAAATATTAATCATAAATAATTTGCTAGGAGCATAAATTGTAGAAAAAAACAATGAAATAGGTTATGTTGACCGTGGACACTTTGCTGATATGTTCAGTAGTGGTAAAACTGCTCCTCTTCGTTATTTCAAAAGAAATCTTGGTGAAAAAATAAAACAATTTGCTGTTGCAAAAAGTTTTTAGATGAACATAGGCCACAGGTCGGAGTCGAGCCCCGGGCCCACTGCTTCGAGGAGTAAACCTCTATATATGGGCACCCATGAACATAGATTTTTGAAGATTGTGGAAAATTAACAAATTAGATTTTAGAGCTTTGTGCTCAAAGTACTGATTTTGGGGAAGCCTATGATTCTATGTGTGAGTGTGTGTGTGTGTGTGTGTGTGTGTGTTTGTCAGATGAGAGTCTGTTAACAGTCACAACTGACTTTAACATCAAAATACTATTGTCCTGAGGGAAGGCTTATAGGGTTTAACATCAAGGGATCATTGTCCTGAGGGAAGACGCAGGTATACGTTAACATTAAAATTACCATGTGGTCTCAGGAAGGGCTTAGGTAGTGTATGTCGTAAATGCCTGACTATATCAATGTTGTCATGAGCTAAGCAACTGTTGTCCTTTTGTTTACTTGATAATATACTGTAAAAGGCAAGGCACTCTGAAGGAATTTCAGGGAACACCAGTCCAGGTCTTCTTTTAATGTAATTAAATTATTAATATTTGATCTATCACAGCATTGACTGTAATTTTTAAGAGAACTAGAAGAATTTCTCCAACAAGATTTGACTACATCATCATACTCAACTTCAAGAGAACATACTGTAGGTCATGCAGTGTGTGCTCTCTGATTTCTTTAGAAAATCTTCGCTTGATCTTTGCTCTGCATTTTAATGCTTTACAGTATAGAGTGCCATGCATACCTATTTGACAGCTATGCCTTTATTTGTTCTTTCAAAGGCCCATCTCTCTTCCCTTTTATCTTGTCAAATCTCCCTCTCATTCCCTCACTCAATAGGTTTTCTCTTACCCCCTCTCCCTTATGGAACTCACAACTCTTGTCCTCTCTCTTTCTTTCTCTTTTTGTCTCTCTACTTATCTCTTTTTCTTTAATGCTTTCACATTCTCCTCTGTGGTCATACTTGCAACATTGAGAGCGTGGCTAAAGACCTGTCATTTTGAATTACCATGACTCATCTGGACACCTTTAGTAAGGGCTCTATAGCTTTCTTTACTTACTGAGAACAAGAGTGTGTGTGTGTGTGTGTGTGTGTGTGTGTGTGTGTGTGTGTGTGTGTGTGTGTGTGTGTGTGTGTGTGTGTGTGTGTGTGTGTGTGTGTGTGTGTGTGTGTGTGTGTGGGTGCGTGCGTGCGTGCGTGTGCCCGTTCATCACCAAGAGCCTCTTAAAATTCATGAATTTCCTGAATGGGCAGAGGAGCTTAGTGTGTGTCTGTCTGTGTGTGTAGTTGTCTTACTCAGTGGAGGTCTTGGCCAGGGTGTCACAGGAGCTGTAACTGACCCCAGAGAAGGCTTCTTTGCAGGGCAAAGTCCTCATTCCATCCATCCATTCACCCAGTGTCCCCATCGAGGGAGCCTCTGAACTGCTCCTGTCCAACAACAGGTTGGCCGGCCTGAGGGGACACAGAAGAGGGAGTAACATAAAAACATGAAGTGACTATGAATAAACAGATTTCCTTGGGTAATGGCCTGTAACATAGTCAGATGAATAAAAGGCCGTTTATAGCATTATTTCAGAAACACAAAGGCATTAGCATCACCCTCATCAGCTCTTGTAGAATGGATTTATGATGTGAATAATAAAGTGTTGTAAGTTGTTATTTTACATAAAAGCTCTGTCACTCACCACAAGCATACAGAAGTGCACATGTGGTAGGGCTCATGAAACGCTATTTTAGCAGCAGTATACATTGAAGCACTGTTTGCTTTGACCCATGCTATTCCATTTAAACCACTGATGTTGTCAATTGCTTGTCATTTGTGCACTGGTACTATGCAGTACCAGTACTAGCAGTGGCATGATGGCTCCAGCGTTGCATAGATCATTGTCAGATTTAAGCACAACACTCCTGCACATGACATACAACCTTTCCCGTTTGTCCATGTTAGTTTGTTAATTGTTATGTGATAAAACATCTGTTACACAGCATTATATAGATGTATCAGATGTTTTAAAAAGAATTTGTGTTCATTTGGATGTAATTCTATTAACTTATGTTAACATACGTCAATACTATTCTAAACATTATGTGCTTACATACCTATACAAAACCAAATGCAAACCAGATTTCTTAAATCTGATTGTGCGGCACTCTTTAGGGAGCCACACACACACACACACACACACACACACACAAACATACACTCACCTAAAGGATTATTAGGAACACCTGTTCAATTACTCATTAATGCAATTATCTAATTAACCAATCACATGGCAGTTGCTTCAATGCATTTAGGGGTGTGGTCCTGGTCAAGACAATCTCCTGAACTCCAAACTGAATGTCAGAATGGGAAAGAAAGGTGATTTAAGCAATTTTGAGCGTGGCATAGTTGTTGGTGCCAGACGGGCCGGTCTGAATATTTCACAATCTGCTCCGTTACTGGGATTTTCACGCACAACCATTTCTAGGGTTTATAAAGAATGGTGTGAAAATGGAAAAACATCCAGTATGCAGCAGTCTTGTGGGCGAAAATGCCTTGTTGATGCTAGAGGTCAGAGGAGAATGGGCCGACTGGTTCAAGCTGATAGAAGAGCAACTTTGACTGAAATAACCACTCATTACAACCGAGGTATGCAGCAAAGCATTTGTGAAGCCACAACACGCACAACCTTGAGGCGGATGGGCTACAACAGCAGAAGACCCCACCAGGTACCACTCATCTCCACTACAAATAGGAAAAAGAGGCTACAATTTGCAAGAGCTCACCAAAATTGGACAGTTGAAGACTGGAAAAAATTTGCCAGGTCTGATGAGTCTCGATTTCTGTTGAGACATTCAGATGGTAGAGTCAGAATTTGGCGTAAACAGAAAGAGAACATGGATCCATCATGCCTTGTTACCACTGTGCAGGCTGGTGGTGGTGTAATGGTGTGGGGGATGTTTTCTTGGAACACTTTAGGCCCCATAGTGCCAACTGGGCATGGTTTAAATGCCACGGCCTACCTGAGCATTGTTTCTGACCATGTCCATCCCTTTATGGCCACCATGTACCCATCCTCTGATGGCTACTTCCAGCAGGATAATGCACCATGTCACAAAGCTCCAATCATTTCAAATTGGTTTCTTAAACATGACAATGAGTTCATTGTACTAAAATGGCCCCCACAGTCACCAGATCTCAACCCAATAGAGCATATTTGGGATGTGGTGGAACGGGAGCTTCGTGCCCTGGATGTGCATCCCACAAATCTCCATCAACTGCAAGATGCTATCCTATCAATATGGGCCAACATTTCTAAAGAATGCTTTCAGCACCTTGTTGAATCAACGCCACGTAGAATTAAGGCAGTTCTGAAGGCGAAAGGGGGTCAAACACAGTATTATTATGGTGTTCCTAATAATCCTATAGGTGAGTGTGTATATGGCCATATGTGTCTGCTCCATATACAGTAAACCTGCATAGTGCCTTTGGACTTTGAATACAAGGGGGAAACTGAACTGTCACACACATTATTCCCATAATATATTTAACATATTCAAGAACAAGATTACTAACAAAAGCGGCATCAGTTTTCTGTCTAATGTAATTACCGTTTCCTGCATTACATGTACCATGTGGCAAAATTCAACATTAGATTTGATTAGACTTGATGGTTTCAATTGGATCAAATCAAATTGAATGCACCGCGTTGGGCTTTAGAGTGCTCAGTCAACAGTAGAGGGTGAAGGAATGGCTGCAGGCACTGTTCTGACTCGCTCTGATTGATAGTTGCCAAAGACGGGGGAAGAGGAAGGATGAGAGAATTAGAAAGACATACAGCGAGCAAGAGAAGAGAGTAGAAGGGATGCTGAGGAATAGTGATGCCAACCCAGTCCCGACCCAGAGTTCCCAAAAGTGACACCAAGAGTCCTGACAAAGGGCTAAACGCTAAATAAGACTTTTTGCGTCAGTAACAAACACCAAAGACCTGACCAAGTGTCTCTTTGTAACACGCTGGGAATAAGAATGTGTTGCAAATACACACTTCAGTCAACTCTTTTGGGAATACATGTATCATGTATTAGCTATCTCTTATCTCAAATAAAGAGTCTGCATAGGCACATATACTGGTACATTATATGTTAAACATTAGGGCCCCTATTTCAATGATCTAAGGGCATGGCGTGAAGTTAGTTTTGGCGCAAGTTACTTTTGTTAGTTTGACGGCGGAAAAAAGGGTCTGTGCACCGGGCACATGGTTCAAAAGGGTTGTACTTGGTCCCTTCATTAACTCATAAGTATGTTCTGGGCGTAACATGCAATAAACCAATCGGAGTGTCCTCTCCCATTCCCTTTAAAAGCCAGGCGTGTTTGTACCTTGGCGCATTGCTATTAAGATTGCGAATTTTCACCATAATGTTTTTATTTATAATCTTTTGCATTTGTGTGTGCTGCAGCGCTTCCCCGTGTGTGTGTAACAAGCATAGTGTGTGCACACTGTGCCCAAGCCTAGGCACTTTTTATTAATGCTTTGTTAAAATTCAATGAAATTCTGTGCTATTGACTTTAGACCAGGTTTTTGTTGGTCAATGTCGCAATCACTTTCTGCTGCTGCAAGATAGCAACACGCCAAGAATTTGCCTGAACACACCTCCCTGTAAGACCAGCGAAGAAGGGCACAGGTGCATTCACTATTTAAACGGCGTGGGTGGGTAGACAAAAGCACGTGCTTTGTGCCACACGTGCCAGGTAAAAGATAGGGCCCTGCATCTATGTATGCTCTTATTGTGAAGAATGATAAATTAAACTTCTTTAGTTTAGTTGTGAGTATACTTACAAAGATAACATATTGTGTGTTAGAAATGACAGGTATTGTACTGGTAAAAACGCTTTAAACTTCATGCTAATGCAATATGTTTTGATTTTAAGAAGCAAAATACAATCAAAAGCATGTTACAATAGAAAAGTATCACACTGCCATCTAGCAACAGACAAAAACACCATATTCAGCTGTATGGAGAAGAAAAGCAAGATGACAACTCAAACCAAAAGAGGAAAAAAGGTTGAAAAAAGAGGCATTTGAGGCAGTAGAGTGGGTGTTGCTACAATGATTGAGTCTTCCGCTGCCAGATCAGAGGACTGTCAAAATGCTGAGGGCCTCCCAGGACCCCCTGAGGAGACTGGTTTGTAGGAAAAAGAGGGAATCGGAGGCTAGAAAGTGGGAGAGGTTTGCAAGAGGGAAAAATAAGGAAATGTGTACATTTTTTTCTCTAGTTACTTTTTTTCAATGTAGTGTAAAAGGAGCAATTGTGATGGTTTTGACTGCCTTTTTTACGATATACAGTATATTTGCTAAAAAAAA
>JABXJD010002721.1:0-32500 GCA_013375575.1 Percina caprodes
TGAGAGGAGAATGGAAGTGAGTCACAGAGGATTGAGATTGCTGGGTTTTACAGGGTTGACTCCCCTGTTGATTAAGATTAAGATAAAGTCATGCAAAAAACTAAGGAGTGCCTCTGGCCTTTACCAAAAGAGCAATGCTTGCAGTGAGATGCTGAATCTCCAGTCTCGCCCTCACCTTGCTTAAAGTCCCAGCCCTGTTAAACACAAACACACACACAAACACACACACACTTGGGCTACCATGAGTCACAGCAGTGCAATTACCCCCCCCCCCTTCCCCTGAGATTACTCAGTATCTGCCCAGCTGCTTTGTTGTAATGACTTTGCAGCCGCCGTATGTTTTTAAATCTCCTCTTCCTCAGGAGAAGCCTGCATGCATACAAAGCAGACAAACAAAATTACTGTCTACAGAGGCTTTCAAATATGTATCGTACGAGGACGAAAAATGGGAAGGGTTATAGTGGACAGCCACATTTGTTCCCCAACAGTCTCCATGTTTCATTATTAGGGCAAACAATTAGAAACTTCATTATAGAACAGTACAAAGCTACAAAAGGTCAAAAGTTATAACTGTGAACATAACTTTAGGGAGGACATCAACATTTAGGCAGTAGGCTTACTCTACACTATGTCAAGAAATATCCAATCATTGTGCCCTGCTGCTGTGCCACTAATAATTACGAGATGAACTCAGGTACATTTCCAATGAATACATTTTGCATCTTTTCATAAACTTGCATAAGTACTTTTTAATTAAATTTGAATACTCAACAAGCCTTGCACCTCCCAAAGTAGACCATCTGCACTTTAGCCTGAGACGTGTCATTTTGCATCCGAACTAACAGCAGCAGATTTCAGTGATAACATACGCCGATTACCACCTACCCCTTTCACAAAATGGCAACATTTAAATTAAATCAAGTGGGGATTTGAGGGTACATACAGCTAACAACATGCAGTATACTGTGACTGATGCATCTCCATCACAGAGATGTGGTGGGAGTCAAATTGAACCCATCTCTTCAAATATTAAAGCACATTAAATAAACCTGCATTTAAACTGCAGTGAGGTTGTTGAAGAAAGCACAAGGAGTGTCAAATAGGCAGTGACTATGCTATAGATGACACTCTCTATGCCCTCCTAGCTTTTGCCATAAGATCAGATCCCCAGTGTGGAAGAAGGACTGTCTCTCTGCTCTGCAACCCGTCAGCATTTCTGTCTGTCAGGACTCTGACGGGTGCTTTCATTCAGAGAAAGAGCCTGACTGCTGGGTTTGTGCTTGAATGAACAATACCATTTACTGTATGAATGGACCTTTCCCCTCCATGGGTTCAGGATGTAGACACCTACAATGTGTCTATGTCGATTAACCAACATTAGTAGGTGTAAACACTTGGACAAACCCAGACAGAGCATGGCGTACAATTCACAGTGGAAAGGATACACTGTGGGTTGTGTGACCAATTCAGGACCAAAATAGCCACCTGAAACATTTGCTTCCCTTGTTGGCTCTAAAAGAAGCACAAGTCAGTCAGTCAGTACTCTGCTCATCTGACCTCCTTTCTGATAGATGTCTAATCCCTGTAGGAGAATGAGCAGCTACCCTCTATCCATTCTTGGTATTCTGTTAGGGGTACTAACTACAGCTGGCTTAGTGCGCAGGGGCAGTTAAAAGTAGAGTACCTTAGTAGTAGAGTAAGGGTTATTGTGTGTAAACAATAACCAGGAATATTAAAGGATAACTCCCTGAGAATCAGTGGGCTCTAATTATTACAAGACACAGGTGAGGAGTCCTCATAACATTAAGTTTTGTTAACATTCCTTCAGTAGGCACTTGCAACTCTGAAACAAAGATAGTGGACTAGGTTTTAATGAATTACATACATTGCTGAAATATGTCAAATGGATTAGATGTTCCACAAACAGTTCAGTTAATCAGGAACAACTTTCACATTCAACGTGAGTCATGTATCAAGTATTGTTAGTTAATATATGACAAGTCCCCACATTAGAGCAACACTGCGAAACTTTCAATTTTGTGGAATTTGGCGCTCCTAAAGTTTCAAAGTGTAATACACCAAATGTTGTAAATTTTGGGTGGTTCCCAAGTCTTCTATTTGATATCTCCTCACTCCTCGCCTGAACCCGGAAGTCATTCTGGTCCGCCTTCATGAATGCTGTCACACAGCTCTTATTCCTGCTCCGAGAAGCGAGGGTCGAGAAGGGCTCTCTGAGGAACTATGAGCAAGGATACACAACAGCAGCCGTCTCGGAAGCCGTGCAACTGAAAGCCTTTTGCCAACTCCGCCCATACAGCTGATGAATTCATGTGATGCTTCAGAGGAAAGGATAGCTCATCCCTCTTACACCACATTTCCTCATTTCCTCTCTCCATCCATGACTTCCTGGCATCTCTCCCATGTTTCCTAGGTAGGATGGACTAAGATGCGAGGAAGGGAAGCTTAAGGTCCTGAGATGATGATGACCATCGACAGCTGTAGCGCTACATGTGGATTTGTTATGATTACATAACTTGTGATCAAAAACTAGCCTGTACATAACTTTGTATATTGTGCCGAAAAAACATTCTTGGAGCTTCACGTTGGGTTCCTATTTCGGCAGGCAGTCGTTTTGCTGCACAACACCTGTTCCAGTACTGTCATTCATTTCTCCCCAGCCTTTGAAAACCTTCTCCTCCCAGAGATCCAGAGCTCCAGTGTTAGCAGTGTAAAAACACCACTCACCTTGTGCTCCGAGCTCAGCAAGGCTAGCCCTACCGAGCAGTCCGATTGTTAGAGGTTAAGCCTTGAGTAGTTAAAGTTAGGATAGCCGATTGATCTGGGGGTATGACCTGAACAAATCGGGTTCTGTTACAGTTAGCAGCAGTTAGCAATTAGCATTAACATTATTTTAGCAACAAGTTAAGCTTTCTGTCCATCAGAAAATTCTGTAACCAGTGAGTCGAGGCAGAGCAGCCGGAGGACATTAAAAGCAAACCCAGAAAACATTTTCTACATAACACCAAAATCAGTGGTAGTACTGTAAAGAGGTACAGCTCTTCTCTTGAGTGATTGGAACCGCACCCGCAACAAAGTTGTGCAACATAGTGCGACAACATTAGTGCTGGGACAATATGCTTTGGTCCCGAATCAATTCTTTCACAAAATATGCGTAACAATTCTATTTGTATTGCAATTTTCATTTAATGGGATTTTAGAAGTATTGCGATATTTATTGTATCGAGTTGCGGTTTTCTTTCCTTCTTTAACAAAAACAAAAGTTGATAGACTATTACACTTCTAGATAAAATATCATGAGACATTTCTAAAAACTAATTGTTTTCGAAGAAGAATGCACATCATATGCCTGTCAGTCAGTCTGACATTTCTTTCATTTGTAAAGAAGTACATAACATGTATTTTTTGCAGTTTCTGCTTTTGTTTTATTTTCCTGGAAACGGATATGATGTAGTTGCCGTCGGCGGCACCGTATAAACAGAACCATTTAGGTGAACGATAGGGAATAAATTAAATAAAAAATATTGATTAGGGAAAAATCATTTTTTAAACAAAAAAATCATGATACACGATTTTTGATTATTTTTTTTCACCCCTACACATGCAGTTGCTGTGGGTGTGCAGTGGAAATTACATTCTTTCTCCATATTATAAGTCAGATCAAAAATTATTTTTAAAAGGTGTTATTTTATAGTATTAAAATGTTACATAATGTAGCTGCATCTCTCTCCTCTCCCCCATTAAAGTATAAATTATTTCAAACTGAATGAATTTTGGGATTGGGCTGCTGTTTGGAATAATTGAAGACATCATTTTGGGATCTGAGAAATAGTGATTTGTGATTTGTTTTTACCGTTTTCTGATGATAAAAAAAATAATGCAGCACCTCAATCCATCCCATTCTTTCTCTACTGAGAATCTTTTTTTCCACCCAGTACTGAGGCTTAGTTCACGCAGCAGAACAGGTTTGAATGCTCTCCTATATGGGGCAAATGTTTACTTGTTGCAACAGATAAGCCCAACCTTCTTTGCCCGTCAAACACTGACTTCTGGAATGCATATGTCCCTATTGCTGCATTAAAACTAGGCTATAGAAATCCACTGGTATTTTAGCAATAGCCTACACTAGGCTAGAGAATGGGAGAAAACGAGAGAATGACTTTGATTTTGTAAGCACGGGGGCAATTTTAGCTGAGAGGTGTTGCCTAGCTACTACTACTTTCGAACATGGAGTCGAGCAGTAATATGTGGAGGTGGAAGAAAACAATTTCGGTAAACTAGGCTAATTAAAAATAAAAATCAACAAGATGAGCGACTGCGCCTCTCCTAAATAGATTATTGCAGAATAAAACACAGGCTCTGAATACGTATTGGGCAATAAAAAAAGTCGGATTCCTAGTGGAACACAGCTGAAATCATATGATCATGTGCACCTCAAAACTTTATTCATTAGTTACACCTTACCTTATAGACATTTTCCGTCAAACGGTGAACCTCGTCGGTGCGAGACATCGTGAAGTCTTCAGCCAGGACCATAAACGTTTTTTTCCTTCAAACGTGTATCCGCGTAAAATAGGGGAACGGGTAAATACACGAGTTGATCAAACAAAAGGCGAGGCAACGCGCCAGCGAGAGCGAAATGATACAGCGCTCCCAAACCCCACTCCAGCTAAACACACCTTCCCTCTCCACAGCTGACAGCCCGCTGCTGCCTTCACGGACTCCTCGACGGCTTAGTTTTTTTCGGAGTCTCACATGCGCATTAAAACGTTCAGAAATAAAGTCAGAAATACAATGGAACAACACAAATTGCATTCTAACATGTAACATGTCAAATAAAATATCATATACCTACAACTACAAAAAACACGGGGCACCAGTGCTAGGCTGGACAGGAGACAGGCCTATTCAGGAATAGGCTATAGGCCTACTAATGTATTGCTAGCTTATCACAAAACAACATTTGGTCATTTGGCATTACCTTTATAAAAGGGGAAAATAAAGGCTAGTAATGTATTAATCATAATGATGTTTCAGTTGTTTACTTAGCTCAAACCCTAAGTCCAAAATTTCCTACAGCATTAGAATGCAACACCACCTTATCAGAGTGCGCATTTGGTGCACCCCCCACACACACACACACACACACACACACACACACACATACATATATTTCTGTATTTCAATTGAGCTCCACCAATAATAACAACAATAATATTTCCCTATAAGATACAGAGGCAAGGTTACAACAGTTTACATTCAATGTTTATTTATTATATATGTGCATATTTATATTGCCACTTCTAGTGTGTGTGTTATAAGCTAAAAAGACAGTTCTAAAATGTGCATCCATCTATAGGCAAACACTAAAAGGTGATTAAGTATAGAGACCCTGCCATTTTGTCTTCAGAGCAAAGGTGCAAATCAACCTGCTTGTTTTTCCCCCGTGCATCATTTGGACAAAGAATGGCTGCTCTACATGAAACCAGTCCAGCCAAAAAGACATAAAAGACAGATTTAGTTTGTATCTTGCCCACCAGTGTAACATGTCTATACCAGCGTAGTGCATTTTGATTTTTTCTGTCTCTGTCCATTAAAGCTTTTGAGCACACTGCTGCCATCACCTGAGCAAGCTACAAAATGATACGCAGTCCAGTTGTCCATTTGAAGCTTTCCTTCTTTCCGTTTACAAAACAAAATGTGATGTATACAATTGCACTGCGTATGTATGTAGTCAAACTGACTGTTTTCAGTAGCATCATAAGGTGATGTTTTTCTCACAGTGGATAATTTGTGTTAGTTTCATTGAACATGCCAATTAGAGTCTAAGTGCCCACTTAGTGTAGTTATTGTAAATACTATACTGGCTTTCTTGTCTAAACATCACCCACATATCAGCAACATGAGCTTTCTACTTTCTGTCAAGAACCACACACACTTCACTGATGGGGTGTGAATGAGCACACCTGTTTTGTACACTGTTGAGTCAACAAACAAAACAAGGAGTGCCCCCTTCTGGAGATAGCATGATACACATGCTAAAAATGTGAACAAAGTACCATGATATTCAATGACAATAAAGCCATAGAGCCTTAATTGGTTTAATACTGTTTTAAAAATATTTGTTTCTGTAAGAAAGGCCAAGAAAACACATTTGTTGCCAAAGCTCTATTTATTATGGAAAACAACTGAAAAGAATGTGTAAAACATCTAAAAATGTGTCCTTTCATTCTGTTACACCAGAACAGTTAAAATGTGTCATGGCGTTTCTAATTCAAGTCAGACAGAGAAATAAACATTTCACTTCCTTTATGTAGATACTTCAGGGGAGCAGTGCACCAGAATGCAGACAGTGCAATTCCTGTAGAATGTGTGAAGATGCACTGATGTCTGCAGGTCAGACCTTTACCTGCTAATGACTGAGGATGGAATACTTAAATTAACCCGTCAGTACAAAGGCAGTCTACTCCCAACCACACATTTAATCTGTTAGGCTGCCAACATCTCTCTGTCTGGCTTGTTCTTGGCTTCTCTCCTCTCTAGAACAGAAAGTCAAAGTAAAAGCAAATATGATCAGTCTGACATCAATTGCTTTACAAACCAGGGCTTCTGCAGGTTTTACCAAGTCAAATGTAAGACTTTAAGACCTCTATGAATAAAATTGAAGACCTATTTATTGACTATATATTGACAATAAAAGTATAATGAAATGCAGAGTACCAAACCTACTTGCAATAAATGTATTCAAATTGAATAAAAGTGACACATAGGAATACTAATGTGTACATATACAGTGAATTATATTTGGACTATCGAAAGGAAGAACTACAACACCACGAAATAAAAAAAGTATTTCAGAGAGCATTAGAGCATTACTGTTTAAAATTACTTAAGACCTTGAACACAACACTTCAGCAAATGTAGGACTTTATAAGGCCTTAAATTCAGACTTTTTTAGACTTTTTAAGACCCTGTGGAAACCCTGCAAATATATCAGGTGTGTGAAAAATGCTTTGTGATGTGAAATAAAAAAAAGCGTACCTGGTTCAGCTTTAACTGCCTCTGAGACCTCTGGTACTGGCTCACTGGGGACCTCTGGAAGTGCTACATCTTCAACCTGTTTCAGGCAAAGGGACAGTGTAACAATACAAGTTGTAACAATAAGGGTCACCCTGACTAATTAGAAAAGCGCAAACATATTATTTTGCCAAGCTGAAATATTTAGAAGATATTTAATCCAAACTTGTTTGATGGTTCATCAAAAAAATCCATCCATCCATCTTCGGCCGCTTATCCGGAGCAGCTCCAGCTCCCAGGCCAGGTTGGAGATATAATCCCTCCACCTAGTTCTGGGTCTTCCCCGAGGCTTCCTCATATCTGGATGTGCTTGAACACCTCCCTAGGCAGGCGCCCAGGAAGCATCCTTACCAGATGCCCGAACCACCTCAACTGGCTCCTTTTGACACGAAAGAGCAGCGGCTCTAATCCGAGCTCCTCACAGATGACTGTGCTTCTCACCCTATCTCTAAGGGAGACGCCAGCCACCCTCCTAAGGAAAACCATTTTGGCCGCTTGTATGGTTCATGACCATAGGTGAGGGCAGGCTCAGCTCTCTTTTCGTCACGACGGTCGTGAACAAGACCCCAAGGTATTTAAACTTCACTTAGTGAGTAAGGACTTATTCCCTACCTGAAGAAGGCACTCCATTGGTTTCTTGCTAAGAACCATGGCCTCAGATTTAGAGGTGCTAATCCTCATCCCAGCCACTTCACACTCGGCTGCGAACCAAACCAGTGAATGCTGAAGGTCACAGACCGATAATGCTGTCAGGTCCACATCATCCACAAAAATCAGTGATGAGATCCCCAGCCCACCGAACTGCAACTCCTCCCCGCCCTGATTATGCGTCGATATCCTGTCAATAAATACTACAAACAGGATTGGTGACAACGCGCAGCCCTGGCGGAGGCCAACGCTTACCTAAAATAAGTCTGACTTAATGCCAAGAACCCGGACACTGCTCTCGCTTTGGTCATACAGAGATCGGATGGCCCTGAGAAGGGACCCCTCACCCCATACTCCTCAGCACCTCCCACAGTATCTCCCGGGTGACCCGGTCATACGCCTTCTCCAGAGCCACAACACACATGAAGACCGATTGGGCATACTCCCAGGCTCCCTCCAGGATCCTTGAGAGAGTGAAGATCTGATCCATTGTTCCACAACCAGAATGGAATCCGCATTGTTCCTCTTCAACCCGAGGTTCGACTATCGGATTGACAACAATCCCAAACATCCTCCAGCTAATCCTCTACCTTAGAGCGCGTGTTAGCTGGATTTAAGAGTTCTTCAAAGTGCTCCTTCCACTACCCTATTACCTCCTCAGTTGAGGTCAACAGCATCCCATCCTTACTGTACACAGCTTGGATGGTTCCCCGCTTCCCCCTCCTGAGGTGGTTTTCCAGAAGCACCTTGGTGCCAACCAAAAGTCCTTCACCATGTCTTCTCCGAACTTGTCTCACACCCATTGCTCTGTCTCTGTCACAACAGAGGCTGCAGCCCTACGGTACCTTGCAACTGCCTCTGGATCCCTCCGGGATAGCATATCCCAGAAAGACTCCTTCAGTTGGAAAGCTTCCCTAACCACCGGTGTCCACCAGGGATTTTGTGGGTTACCGCCTGTTGTGAATTCCTCATGCTACAGAGACTGTGTAGTTACAGTTACGTTAGTTACGGCTACGTTCATTACGTACGTTAATGACGTAAGTTACGTCAGAAATCACCGCGACGCTTTGTGTTATTTTGTTACGGCAGTCGCATATGCAGAAGTCAGAGACGATGTAAGTTGGTGCTTATATCTAGCTATTGTAACAGCAGATTAAGCTATCCCTAAGTTGTTCCTGTCTTAAATGTTATGCAAATGTTAACTGTTTTACTTTGTGATGTGAAGCAGTTAGCTTATCAGTGTTTTTGCTAGCTTGCTAATTTTCCACTGCAACCAAAGATGTTGCTAGCTAGTGTGTGACTCGTTTTGGTGCTGTGCGGGAGAGGATATTCATTTTATTTGCACAGTGTGATGTATGTACATTTTCTTTCAGTATTTCAGTTTGATTAGATTAATAATACACTATGATGTTAGATAATAATAAGGCATGTCAGTTGTGACACTAATGTACCTTTTTTCTGGTTTATTTCAGAAACTTCATTCATTCATTCATTCATTCATTCATTCATTCATGCATTCAGTCATGTATTAATACAAGCATTAATACAAGCAATAATGCACAGCTTGTGACTGCCTGTAATGCTCCACCAAGTAAAAAGTTGAACTCCATCTGGTGACTCGTGCTCTCTGATAGGAGCCCTGAAGCGGCTAATACTCGCCATCCAGCATTCACAGGGTTAAAAACCCAACAACGGTCCTTCGAGCCGGATTTATTGGCTACTTCAGAAGATGTCATCAGAGGAAGCAGCGTCACTCTCCCAACTCGATCCAAGAGGGAGAACAACCAGGCAACATCGCACCCCCAGGTATTTGGAGGATTACATCCTTGACGACAGCCATCACCAACTTGCCCTTTCCTCCTGTCATCCCGAGAGAGCCAGAGGAGCAGAAAGGAGGAGCAGTGAGTGGTAGCCAGGCAGATATAACCTCCAACCTGGGCAGGTACGCAGCCACACATAACTCCCAAGCTGCAGACTTTCTGAATATGGATTCATTAAGAAATCTAGTGGAGTCCCTCTCAGGGAAGGAAAGGCAAGAGGCTGCTGAAATCGCTCAACTTACCAGCAAACTAGCTCAGTACGAGGCACGCCAGCGCCGACGCCAGGAGCTAGTGGAGCGTATTACATCATACTTAAGAGAGGAAGAAGTAGATGGGGCACCTTCACATATGGAGAGTGTAACACCCTCATCAACACCACCTCCCACAGTGATTCATCACAACATGGATCCAGTCTATCCATCCGCACCTGAGCCCATGAATATATTCGATGAATCAGAGCCACACAGTGAGAGACAGGGCATCCATGACAAGTCCGCGGAGCTGGTGGTCAGGACAAAGACGATACATCATGTTCCATGTGAAGAGGTGGAACAATTGAATGGTCAAACAGGAAGAGACACACAGTCCCCCAGCCCTTCATTCTGTAATTTTGGATTCAGACCTATTCATCCGACACCACAGCAACGGCAGAGCTCCCTCTTTTCACCCATTTCTGGCACGCTAACTCCACTACCTGTCATGCTGCAGCAACCTGCCAGTCCAGGACCTGTTCCATCACAGATCACTAGACCATCTCATCCATATGCTGCCCCTGGTGGGTCTGCCCCACCTCCAGGGAAAAGGCCGTTACCAGCTCCATATCCTTTATGTCTACAGTCTAACATGCCTCAAGGCTCTCAGACTGTGCTAAACCCGCAGCCACGACAAGAGGCCGGTCCCGTTCCAGCGGGCTACGCTCCCGCCTACTACGCGTCTACCTTTCCATTAACCTCTTTGCCTCAAACCCTTACCACTGCTTCACTAGTGAATGGCTCAGCACCAGCGGCCCCGTCTCAGCTGCCCTCAGCCCAGACTGTTGCACCACCTGGCTTTGGCCCACCACCTCCCACATCGTATGGTGCACCAAAACCCACTATTCCAGATTTCTCATCTGACAGCGAAAGAGAGTTTGCCAATCTGAAACTAGCTTTGGATAACCTCCTTGAACCTCACTTGGGACTGACTGAGAAATACAAGTATCATGTACTGCTAGAACATCTTAAACTCCCAGAGGCCCAGATGATAGGCCAGTCCTGCCGCCACCATCCATACCCGTACTCAGCTGCAATGCAGGCTCTACAGCTGCAATATGGTCAACCACACCAACTGGCACAGAGTGAAATTGCGGCAATCCTCACTTCCCCTGATGTAAAGGCTAACGATGCCCGTAGCTTCCAGAGCTTCTCCCTACAGGTCCACCTCCTAGTCAGCATGCTGCTCTCACTGGAGGGACCCCAAGGTATCGAGCTTAATTGCTGCTCACACGTGGACCGTCTGCTCAGTAAGCTACCAAAATATCTCCGTGATGGATTTATTGAGTCCCTACAGCTACAGGGGAAGCTCAACTCTACAAGCCTGAACCCCTACAATCTACAGGACTTTGCCGGATGGCTCCAATCCAAGGCCCAACAACAGCGGTTGTCCAGTCGGTTACTACAACGGTACCAACAAGAGAAGCCTCCAAGCAATTACAAGGAGAAGGTTCAAGCCAAGTCCAGGAGCCACAGTGCGACAATCTACCATGGTGCAGAACCAGCGAAGCCCAAAGTATTTGGCCCTCCTATGCAGCCAAAACCCAAGAAGCCATTCAAGGTGCACTGTCTTTTCTGTAACAGCAATGAGCACTATATTAACCGCTGCGACAGCATTAAAGAGCAACCTACAAAGGAACTGATCGGATGGATAACCGAAGGGAAGCGCTGCTGGAGGTGCGCTCGTTCTCATCCACCGGAGACATGTAATCTCAAGAAACCCTGCAGCGACTGTGGCGGAATTCATCTTCAAGTCCTCCATGGTGTAGCCCAAAACGGTTCAATTAACCCTCCGCCTGGCACCTCTGAGAGTCGGATCTATCTGACACCCTCCATCCCGTCAGGCAACGTGCTTCTGAAAATCGTGCCAGTCCTACTACATAACAACTCCAAGTCAATGGAAACCTTTGCAGTCTTGGATGACGGTGCTCAGCGAACCATGATCCTACCTGCTGCTGTAAAGCAGCTCCAGTTAGCGGGTGTGCAGGAGAGCCTTGCCCTCCGTACCGTGCGACCTGACATTACTCACCTCAGTGGATCCAGAGTTACCTTTGAGATTTCCCCCAAATATAATCCAGGGAAGCGCTATAAGGTCCAGGGAGCCTTCACTGCTTCAGGCTTGGACTTGGTGGAGCAGAATTACCCAGTCCAGACGCTCCAGAGACGGCACGCTCATCTGCGGAAGGTTCCGCTTCACCCCTTCCATAATGCACAACCTTTAGTGCTAATAGGGTCAGATCATGTTCACCTCATCACTGCCACTGAGCCGGTGCGCCGAGGTGCAAAAGGCGGTCCCATAGCTATCCGTACCGCTCTTGGGTGGGCACTACAAGGTGCTGAAAAGTGTGACCCAAACCAGACGTCAGTGTCTCAGTGCCTCTTCCTATCTGTAGCCAGTCCGGAGGATCTCCTTTACCGAAATGTCGAGAGACTATGGCAGCTCGATGTACTTCCTTATCGAAATGAGAAGGTGGTTACCCGCTCCAGAGAAGATCAGGAGGCCATAAGTCTTCTTGAGGACAGAACTCAACGGGTCAACGTGGGGGGAGTTCAACGTTACGCTACTCCCCTCCTGCGCAAGTCAGGTGCACCCAAGCTAAAAGGTTCCATCCAGGCGGTCACAGCTAACCTGAGGAACACAGAGAGACGACTCAAGAGAGACCCAGAGAAAGCGGCTGTCTATTCCGCAGAGATTGCCAAACTTGCCCAAGCAGGTTACGTCACCAAGCTACAGCCTGAGGAGGTGAATCAGTCAGAAGAATCCTGGTACCTTCCACATCACTTGGTACATCACAACAGCAAACCAAGGCTAGTCTTCAACTGCTCATTCCAACACCAGGGCATGTCGCTAAATGAGCAGCTGCTGCCGGGGCCCATCCTAGGCCCATCCCTGCTAGGAGTCCTCCTGCGTTTCCGACAACACCAAGTTGCTATCAGTGGGGATATCCGGGGAATGTTTCACCAGATCCGCTTGCGGCCTGAGGACAAACCTCTTCTCAGATTCATATGGAGAGATCTGCGCAGCGAGGACCCACCTGACGTATATGAATGGCAAGTGCTGCCATTCGGTACAACGTGTAGTCCCTGCTGTGCCATTTTCGCTTTGCAGATGCATGCTCGTCATTACCAGGACAGTCATCCCGACATTCCACCATCAGTAGAACAAGGCTTTTATGTGGACAACTGCCTCGAGAGCCTTCCCAACATACCTGCTGCAAAGGATCGAGTGGATCAACTACGCAGCCTACTGGCAGAGGGAGGATTTGAGCTACGGCAGTGGGCCAGTAACCGAACAGGGGTAGTAGCTCATCTGCCTACTGAAGCAAGGTCAGTTGCCACAGACCAATGGCTAGTTCAAAACAGAACTGACCCCTTGGAACCTGCTCTAGGCCTCAGGTGGAACTGCGCAGAAGACACCCTTGGTTATCATCACCGGCCCACGGTGCGTTCAGCACTGACAATGAGAAAGGCCTACCAGGTTTTGGCCAGTCAGTATGATCCTCTGGGGTTTATAGTGCCATTTACCACACGGGCTAAGGTGCTCATTCAGCAGCTATGGTCAAAGAGAAGAGATTGGGATGATCCTGACTTGCCTCTGGATCTCCAAAATGCATGGAACACCTGGGAGTCGGAGCTAGAGCACCTCACCACAATATCCATCCCACGCTGCTACTTACCCGCTGTAGATGATGGGGCAAATTTGGAGCTTAATCTCCACGTGTTCTGTGACGCATCGGAACGGGCCTATGGCGCTGTAGCCTACCTGACCGTAATAAGGGAAGGTGCCGTCGACACATCATTTGTGATGGCCAGGTCAAGGGTTGCTCCAAAGCGACAGCAATCAATTCCCCGCCTGGAACTCTGTGCCGCGCTAGCTGGAGCTCAGCTGGCCAAGCTAGTGAAGACGGAAATGACGCTTACGCTACGGCAGACGACACTGTGGACTGATTCCACAACCGTCCTTGAGTGGCTCCAGTCAGATTCATGCCGTTTCAAGGCATTTGTTGGAACACGCGTGTCAGAAATCCAAGAGTTGTCGGATACACGTGATTGGCGTTATGTTGATACACTTAACAACCCAGCAGATGACATAACCCGAGGTAAACCACTCCTAGCTCTGGCTGAGTTTGGTCGATGGAGACTAGGGCCACCCTTCCTCAAACAGAGCACTGAACACTGGCCTAAGAGACCTGACCCCACACCTGCAGTGAGTTCCTCTGAATTGAAAGGTGTTACCTTTTGCTGCTTAACCGCAGTTGACACCGGCTCTACTGTCCCTGACGCCAACGGATTCAATACATGGAAGGAGCTGGTCGAAGCAACTCAGAGAGCATGTCAGGAAAGAGCAAGGAACCCTGCTGACCAACAGTCCATTAGTCATCAAGATGCAGAGTCTTTACTGCTAAGAGAGTGCCAAATGCAAAGTTTCCCTGAAGAGGTGATTGCTCTTCGGGCGCAGAAACCCGTGTCCTCCCGCAGTCGGCTATCCTGCCTTGCTCCTGATTGGGATCCTACACTCGGTATTGTTCGGGTCGGTGGGAGACTACGGAGACTGCAGAACGCCAACTTGGAAGAGATCCATCCAATTGTACTGGATCCACGTCACCCAATCACAAAGCTCCTCATTAAGGAGTTTGATGAACGGCTGTTACACCCAGGAGTGGAGCGAGTGTATGCAGAGCTCCGGAGACAGTACTGGATTCTGCGAGCACGTCAGGCTATCAAGCACCACCAGCTCAATTGTCCAGCCTGTCAGCGATGGAGAGCCCAGCCTAAGGTCCCGCAGATGGCGGATTTACCACCAGAGCGTCTCAGACTCCTCTGTCCACCCTTTTATTCAACAGGTGTTGATTGTTTTGGGCCCTACTTGGTCAAGATTGGCAGAAGGAACGAGAAGCGCTGGGGTGTCCTTTTTAAATGTCTCACCACTCGTGCCATCCACATTGAACTCCTCAACTCCATGGACGCGGATGCTTTCCTGCTCGCCCTACGTAGATTCATTGCCAGAAGAGGTCGACCGAAGGAGATATTATCAGACTGTGGCACAAACTTCCGTGGAGCAAATCGGGAGCTTCAGGTAGCCTTTGAGGCTATGGAGCCACAACTACAATCCCAGTTGGCAGAATACCAAATCCTTTTCAAGTTCAACCCGCCGGGAGCCCCCCACTTTGGCGGTGTGTGGGAAAGGGAGGTCCGTTCAATAAAGAATGCTTTGCAGGTGGCGGTCGGCAGCCAGGCTGTCTCCGAAGATGTACTCTACACAGTGTTGGTAGAGGTAGAAGGCATTCTGAACTCTAAACCGCTAGGCTATGTCTCAGCAGACGTCGCCGATCCCGATCCTATCACTCCAAACATCCTCCTCATGGGGCGGCGAGATGCATCTTTACCTCAAGCTGTTTACGCCCCACCTGTCATGGGGCGGCGGAGGTGGCGCTACAGCCAGAACCTTGTGGATCAGTTCTGGGTCCATTTCACAAGGAATTACCTGCCTACTCTCCAAACTCGACAAAAGTGGCAGACATCCTCAGGAAACCTGAACGTGGACTCTATTGTCCTGATAGTGGATCCACAGTTCCCCAGAGCTCAGTGGCCCATCGGTCGAGTCACAAAGACCGTGAGGAGTCAAGATGGATGTGTCAGATCAGCAGAGGTCCTTGTCAAGGGTAAAGTCTACACAAGACTAGTTGCACGCCTTATCCCGCTCCCCGCTCTCAAGGATGACACCCAGGACACTTGATGAATTCCCTTTGTTGCACATTTGATACTCAAATGTGGGGGCGGCTGTTGTGAATTCCTCATGCTACAGAGACTGTGTAGTTACAGTTACGTTAGTTACGGCTACGTTCATTACGTACGTTAATGACGTAAGTTACGTCAGAAATCACCGCGACGCTTTGTGTTATTTTGTTACGGCAGTCGCATATGCAGAAGTCAGAGACGATGTAAGTTGGTGCTTATATCTAGCTATTGTAACAGCAGATTAAGCTATCCCTAAGTTGTTCCTGTCTTAAATGTTATGCAAATGTTAACTGTTTTACTTTGTGATGTGAAGCAGTTAGCTTATCAGTGTTTTTGCTAGCTTGCTAATTTTCCACTGCAACCAAAGATGTTGCTAGCTAGTGTGTGACTCGTTTTGGTGCTGTGCGGGAGAGGATATTCATTTTATTTGCACAGTGTGATGTATGTACATTTTCTTTCAGTATTTCAGTTTGATTAGATTAATAATACACTATGATGTTAGATAATAATAAGGCATGTCAGTTGTGACACTAATGTACCTTTTTTCTGGTTTATTTCAGAAACTTCATTCATTCATTCATTCATTCATTCATTCATTCATTCATGCATTCAGTCATGTATTAATACAAGCATTAATACAAGCAATAATGCACAGCTTGTGACTGCCTGTAATGCTCCACCAAGTAAAAAGTTGAACTCCATCTGGTGACTCGTGCTCTCTGATAGGAGCCCTGAAGCGGCTAATACTCGCCATCCAGCATTCACAGGGTTAAAAACCCAACACCGCCCCTTGAGGCACCAAGACCAAAAGACCACAGCTCTCCACCGCAGCTTTAGCAATTGAAACTTTGAACATTGTCCACTCAGCCTCCACAGGGATGCATGAAAAGCTCCGCCAGAGGTCTGAGTTGAAAATCTGTCGGACAGGGGCCTCCTCCAGATGTTCCCAATTTACCCGCACTACCCGTTTAGGCTTACCAGGTCTGTCGAGAGTCTTCCCCCATCCCCTGCCCCAACTCAGTACCAGATGGTGATCAGTTGAAAGCTCCGCCTCTCTTTATACTTGAGTATCCAAAACATTCAACCTCAGATCAGATGAAGCAATTATAAAATGGATCATTGACCTTTGGCCTAAGGTGCTCTGGTACCAAGTACACTTATGAGCATCCCTTTGTTTGAACATGATGTTTGTTATAGACAGTCCACGACTAGCACAGAAGTCCAACAACAGACAACCACTCTGGCTTAGATCAGGGTGGCCATTCATCCCAATCACGCCTCTCCATGTATCTCCATTATTGTCCGTGTGTGCGTTGAAGTCCCCCAGCAGAACTATGGAGTCCCCCACTGGAGCCCCATACAGAACTCTATTCAAGGTGTCCAAGAAGGCAGAGTACTCCAAACTCTTGTTTGGTGCATATGCCCAAACAGGAACTTTTTTGGGCTGTGCATGGCCGGGCTCCGTGCCAAACACAGCCACCAGGCATTCGCTGATGAGCCCTCCATCTGGGCCTGGCTCCAGACGGGGGCCCCAGGCTTCCTCCAGGCAGGGTCACTCAATCTCTACCTTGTTGGCTCATAGGGTTTTTGGACCATTCTTTGTCTGGCCCCTTAACTGAGACCACTTTGCCATGGGAGACCCTACCAGGAGCATAAAGCTCCAGACAACACAGCCCTTAGGTTCATAGGGACACACAAACCTCTCCATCACACTAAGGTGATGGTTCCCGGAGACGCAATCATCCAAAACATTTTTTAGATAAACTGCTAAAAGGTATATGCTACCTTTTTGTCTAAATGAAAAAAATACTTCAGTTTGACAAACAGGTAGCATATTCCTTTAAGCAATTTATCTAACAAATAAACTGCTAAAAACACTTAGAGTTCTCTATCTAGATATATAATCTGTGTCTGTATTTAAGTGTGAAACAATAATTTGTGTAGTTTGATAGGCTCAAGAGTGTGTCAATTGAAACAATAATTAGATCACATAAGAAGAAAACCAGCTGAGGTTTTAATCATAGGAATCAACCAAATTCATACTGTTTCAATTATACAGCCTATTATTACATACAAATAATTATACACAAATATTGTGGCTTCTAAATTTCCTCTCCTCAAGAGAGAGAGAGAGAGAGAGAGACAAGTGGTGTACAAATGTAGTCCAAATACCAATATGCAGTTTGTGCATGACTTGCCTCGACTTTGAATCACAGATTTAACAACAGCCCAGGTCCAGTGGAAGCCCTACAGTAAGTGACAAACAGCTGAAGCCTGTAGTTACACTAGGCCTCAGTGTGTGTATCTAGAAATTTGAAGTGTGGTGTTACAAGGAAAGAGCATGCATGGTCAGGCAAAGGTTCCCTGTGTTAATAAAGGTTAAACATGCAGCATAACACCCACCTGAGTGATAGCTTCCAGCTCTGCTAAAATAGCGTCATCGTCCTCCTGCGTCAGTGCTCCAGCCAGGATTTCATCTATTTGCTGGAGGAGCAAAAACTGTGTTAGCTGACAGAACACTGAAAGCTCAGTTTTTCTTTTATTTACTATAAACATGGACAGTTTTCCACATAACGTCTAAGAAAGTTAATTTAAGCATTATGCATACTTTAAACATAAATGTAGAGAATAAATATATTATTAAAGGTCCCATGACATGGTGCTCTTTGGATGCTTTTATATAGACCTTAGTGGTCCTCTAATACCATATCTGAAGTCTCTTTCCCAAAATTTAGCTTTGGTGCAGAATTACAGCGACTAGAGCCAGTCACACAATGAGCTTTCCTTAGTCTGTGCTATTTCTGAGTCTGTAGCTTTTGAGGAGGAGAGAGTGGGGGCAAGGTGGAGGGTGGGGGTGTGGCCTTGACCAACTGCCACTTTGTTCATTTGAAAGCCATGATGTCTCTCTCTCATGGGTGGTCCAAATTCTCTGGCCGGGCAAAGTAGAGAAAGGGGAGGTAACCTTGCCCCTTATGACCTCATAAGGGCCAGATTCCAGATCGGCCCATGTGAGCTTTCATTTTCTCAAAGGCATAGCAGGATACCCAGGGCTTGGTTTACACCTATCGCCATTTCTAGCCACTGGGGGACCATAGGCAGTCTGGGGGAACTCATATTAATGTTAAATCTCATAAAGTGAAATTATCATGCCATGGGACCTTTAAAGTAGTTAGGCTACTAGTCAAAATAGAACAAAAACAATTTAAAGGTGCAGACATTTACCCTTTGATAGTCAATTGATTCCTGGGTCTCATCCAGGATTCTCTCCACATCTTCAATTGACATGATCTGTCCCAAACAAGAAAAGGAAGCCCATATTACAGGAGAAAAGGATTTTGGATGGAAAGTGTTTTCCACACATTCTGGCTGGCTTGTGAATTTCCTGAGCAAATCTGTACACTGTAACCAAGGATGTGCAGCAGTCACACCGCTGTAGTCAAGGCTTTGCTTCTTAATCCCTTAATCTTCAAACAATGTGCACCAGCTATGCTAACACAAACCACACGCCTTCTCCACTTCTCAATCCTTACCCAAGGATCACATTCAATAAAGTATGCCTATTATCAGTGGAAACTTTGACATTGAAGAATATATTCACATAAACCTTAAGTTATCATAGATGTGGAAGGTATATTTCTAAACACAAACAGCAGGAAAGAAACATGAAAGCATATCTACCTGGTGCATACTCTCCAGGCAATAATTGCCAACCTTAAGCCCCTCAATGACTTTCATCTCAATTTGCATGAACTCAATATCTTGAACCTGTTGACAAATACGAGCATAGAAAAACATTAAAATGCACTACTAAAAACACCCAGTACAAACAAACAAAAACCTAGTTGCAAATACTTATAGATGATCAAAAAAGTATGCTGCTTTAATTCACACTGCATAGTGGCCTCATTATGTTACACATGGCATTTCAATATCAATAAATCCTAACTACATTAAATATGAGCATCTATTTTTTGTTTGCTTTGTTCATAATGTATTTTGCACGTGTAAAAAAAGGATAATAACAATAAAATGAAATGAACAATAAACCTCTACACAAAGTTAATAAATTCTCATGAACACAAATTAAATCTCAAGTTTGAAAAACAGTAGGAAGAAGAATACACTTATTTATTCCTCCCCCTTCTCTACACCTCATAAATTAATTCATAAACTTCATCTTTATCACTTATTATTCTGTACACACTTTTGCAGCTCACGTTTAGCTTGGATTTTGAAAACTTACCATGCACTCCAGGTTTGAAATCTGATTTTCAGTCTTGTCTAGTAGCTGATCCTGATATCTTTTTTTCTTAAGAAGCAGCAGTGCTTTTCTGCAATAACAACGAAATTTAAGATTAAAGAAAAAACAGAGGGGGTCAGGGGTCTGCACCTCAGGAATGAACATGTTTTCATGTTATGTAATGCCTGTAGTGCGGTTTTTGAATCAAAACCTACGTATTTTACCATGCCTTGAGGACACAACAAATAAATAAAAAGTACACTATTTTCAGGCAGTTAATATTTTTAAAGCTGCAACCATATTTATAATTTGTAACTAGCATTATCTTTTTTTATTGCTGCCTGCTTTACATTGACTGCATGGTGGACTTATATCAGACAGATGGACAGATATCTGAGCTGAAAATGGTAGGTTATCTTTTTCATGCTTACTCTTTCCTCCCATCTTTTACCAACTGCTTTGCCAGAAGTCGCTCTTTCTCCAGTTGAAGGGTGATTCTCTTTTGGTACTGCTTTAGCTTATCTCTCTGCTGCTTCAATTGCTGGGAAAAATCAGATATATTAATAGGTTGGCCCAACCTATTTAAGAGTGCTGTGTACTGCATTGCAATGTACAGGGGGTTCTATCTATCACTTAGTGTTAGACACAGACACAGATGTCGGACACACCCACCACAGGACTAGAGAAGGAAGTGTCTAACGCTAAATGTCCGTAAAATCCAATGCTTAACACATCGGCTAACATTAATCCATGTTGCCCAGTAGCCACAACGCTTTGCAGCCAGCTAACAGTAGCCTTGTGTTATGTGTCGGGGGTCTAATCTGCTGCTACAGCCGCTATCAGCTCACCAAAATGGCTTTGTCTTGTTCCGTAACACGCGAAGGACTACTCTTTCTCCCAAAAACGTTTCCCATTATTTAGCAACATCCTCTCCACATTCTCCTTTATCAACAGACAAATTATGACTTATTATCGAACATTTTGCCATGATAATAAATAGCCTTATAATGAATAGCAGGCTAACTGACTACTATCGTGTTATACAGTCTATGTGGCCACAGTTTTTTTTCACAGTGTTTCCTACGGCAAGCGAGGAAGGACATTCTGTTGAGTTTGACTTCACTCCAGTCTGGAACTCGGCAGCAACACTGATAGAACAGCCACGTTACAACTGTAGTGGTATGTCATTTGATATTATGAGCATTTACGTATAGCAGCATATTCCGTCGGCCGCAATAAATAGTACCTTGCCAGCATGACCGACGGCCGGGTCCTCAGCTCCAGACTCCCCGGGGGTTCCAGGATCAGGACCTTGGACAGCGACACGACATTGTGCCAAATGTTTTGAAAATGACATATTTAGCATGGAACTAAAGTAAACAGGAAGACGGGAGGATGCTATAGCGTATAGCCAGTGGGTTGATCTTTTTTTTTTTTTTTAAATAGATTTCTGAAAATATCCACGTCTGTTAAACGGTTTTCATGTAATTGTGCAGAAATGTGTAAAATGTGTTTACATAGTGTTGTGGGGTAAGGAGTAACCTTACACTCACTACAACGATGGATGGATGGATGGAAGGATACAGTACAAAGCATAGTGTAAATCAAATGTCAAACAAGTACTTATGGAGGTATGCCTTTTTAAGCACATGCATGCATACATTGTGCATGACATCATGTCATCCCTGTTGGGTGGGAGTTACAGGTGCAACAAAGCACAAGCTTTGAAATCAAAAAACCAGTGAGGACACTGATGAGTGTTATTCAAGACATGACTGTCATTGCTAATATCTTTTTTGAATTTATTTGTAACACTTTATTTGTAAGATGTTTTATGGAGTGCAGACACATTTCCTACCAGTCTTATTAGATGTATGACACTGGCTGAGCATATTGCCCTGTGTAACATCCTCAGGTTCGGGACACTAAAAATCCCAATCAGTCTAATCCAATTACTTGACGTAATTCTGGGCTACTTGATGTGAGTAAGAGCTTAAACAATTACAAGTAGTAAGTAGAAACAAAGGACACAACAACACACAAGTCTAAATACAGAATTTATGACCAAACAGTTTAGTTTGACACGTGATCCAACACAGAAAACAGCATTCAGCAGATTTATCCAACACTGAAGAGAAAACTTTCTCATTTACAAGATAATTAGGGTAGATGGATCTTGGAACAACTTTAAACTTCTGCAAATTCAGTTCATGTTATACCAGCTGTGTCACAGCACAGTGATACATTCCTGTAAGTGAATTAAATATCATTCTCTTGTGCTTATTTAATCCAGGGAAATTTACCCACATGCTACATGGTCTACAAATGTAGCAGAACAATGATAAACCTTAGCTACGAATTTATGAATCATCCCTGATGAGGAGGTCATAGTGCATTGAATAGAACAATGAGATGCATAACCCTTTTGGCAGTTACCTAGAAAGAGGACATTTAAATTGATCTCACATATCAAATTAGTTGCATCTTTGGCTCTTTGCAACAAAAGCACAATATTTGGTATGGTTTTAACTTAGTTTATTATTAATAAAAGTTTAAAATATGGTGTTGGATTTCATTTAGCACCATGACAAATTGCACAAAGGCAGAATATGAAGGAATTTAGTAACTGCCAAAGAGTAGGGATTTAGCAAAAATCAAAATGCTGGAAGTTCTATGGGTCATCCAAATGACCGTATTGATGATCATATCCTTGCAGGCCACCAGAATACAGAAAAAAGTTCAAAGGCTTTTGATTTGGCTTATAGAAACGCATATATTGGGGAAGCAGTGTTTTCCATACATGATGACAACATCCACAACAGTCTGGTGGAGGAACCTGTACAGGTCGTCTTTGTTCAGAACTGCATGCAGGGCTTTCTGAGCATTGCATTGGTGTGTTACTGCGGTAAATACCTCATATGGCCTGCTTTCATGTCTCAGATTGGAACAACGAGATTATGCCAATAAAACAGCCTCCTAGGTATAAACCCAGCGTTTCAGACAGTGCTTCTCTAAAATGGATTCAGTAGGGAGCAGGTCACACCTGGAAGTCAGTCCCAAAGTGTCTGATCTGGGCGTCAGTCATAGATAGATAAGTGGTCCTCATACTGGGAGAGTACTGCAAGAGAAATGATTGAAAAACACAATTTAGCACATCTGCATTTAAACAACAGCATTTAAAAATCAAATTAAACATTATTTCTTTTAGTGTTTCTTTTAATTATGAGTTGGTCTGAAATTTGGAGGTTGTGAAATCAGGGGATGGTACTTTAATGTAGTGGCGAACTTAAAGAGCAGGTGAAGATCAGACAGAGGGCATGAGTTAGGGGTCACAGAATTATGTTACACTCACATAAAACACTCTTTGGATTAGCGTGCCAGAAGGTCAAAGGTTTAACAGTTGAGGTACTGTATGCAGCTTTACAAGGGGGTGTTTGGTTAGAGGTTAAACCTAGCTGTACAGCAAGCGTAATTACAAAGGTAAGTCCACAGTGTGTTTCAAGGAGTGGAATTAAAATGAAATTTTAAAAAAAATCAGTAAGAAATTAGACAATGGGAAACTTACGGTTTTTATAAGTCTGAGTAAAAAAAATGAAAAAAAAACAAAAGGGTTAGTTACAAAACACTGGTAAAATAAAAGCATGAGTAGAATGCATTGCAGAGCTGATTCACCAAAAAATAAATAATAAATAAAAAAATCTCTCTACACGAACAAATAAAAAACATTTGCCAGTGCTTGTTAAAAATGTGTCTCACAGAGGCAAATAAAATTTTAAACAATGGTCCACATTCTCTCTCTTCCTGTTGCTCAAATGGTGGTTTCAAGTCTTTGGTACACTGTGAATAATGTGCAAGCACTGAGTCAGCCACGCAAACAGAAAACTTAATGGGAAAGAAACTTCACCTAAAAGAAACTTTAACTGTAGATGTACCAGCATAATATAACATCTAGTTTTAGCTCCAGAGACACACCACATGCTTAGCCTAGGCCAACTATTAAACACTAGATCATTGCACATTGTCTTTATTCAACAACAAAAACATTGTTCTTTCTCACATACGTAAATGTATGCACTTGTCTTAAGCATTACTTTGTAAAAATTAGAAATACAATCCAAGGCAGTGGTGAAAAGCTTAGTAGCGAGAGTGTGTATTTACCGTACTGTGTGTGTGCATACAGAGGTGGGCTAAAAATGTATGCACTTCAGTCAATGGCCAGCAGAGTGCAGTCTATCACTTGCAAACTCACTTGCAAAAGTGTTGACAGTGTGAGGTTCTATACTGTGCATAAGTATTGTTATCATGGTGCAGCCATGCATGCTTTCTGTTAGTGTTGCAGCAGTGTTGAAGTCACTAGTGCCATCCTTGTCATCACACTAGGGACACTAGAGCCTCATAGGGCCAACGCACCGAGGGAGGTGGGGATCCTCTCCCTATCAGCGGTACGTTCTCATATCGAGGACTCCCTCCAAACAGCATAGACTGATTCCTGTGATGGAAAGAAGAAAGGCAGTAAGAAATGAAACACACTAAATCAAATATACTGCCATCATCTAATTGATCTTACATGTATTCAGGAGGTGGCATGATATTAGAGGCAGATTGCGGAGGTGGATGAAGGCTGGCCTGGCTACCGAGGCTGCTGGTATAGCTACAGAAACTGTGGATGTTGGACCTTCTGGGATTGTAGGATATCCTCCGTGCTTCTGGGTTGAATGGGTCTTCCTCATCTATGTCGTCATACTCTTTGTCCCTGCATGCAAGTGGTACACACACACACACACACACACAAACACACACAGACAGGAACAGAGAGAGTGCATGCATTAATATTTTGTGTATTGTGGGCAGTACATAATAGGATAAGGGGGTCGCTTGGTTCTGACCTGCTGCCTATTAGTGTCCACACTCTAAAAACCACACACACCATGGCAGAGAGTGCGCAGGCAGCCAGCAGAGAAAACAATGAGAGATAGAGGAGCCCTTCCACCCCATCATAGCACACGCCCATTAGGGCATCCAGGTAGTCCTAGAAGAATGGGCGCATATAGTGCAATCAGTTATTGTCAGCATCCAGTAAAAATATTATATTTCACAAATAACAGGTTTACTAGAGATATTATGTGTGTATAACTAAACCCACAGAGATGAAATCCATGAACTGAAGTTTAAAACAATGGCAATTCAGTTATGAGGTTTACAGACAAACATGACATGGACACACTGATGGACTACAAAAACATGTTTGCTTATATCACTTTCTTTGGAAATTAATTGACTTTCATTACAGTAACTTAAAGGGCAGATTGTGTCAATCAGCACTATACACAACATTAGATCGCTATTCCAAGATCTTACTGAGACCATCATGCTATTAAGCTAACATGCATGTTACAAATGCAGTTTTCTTTTATATCGATATTTGAGTAATGACTAACAAGCTCAGAGAACGGTCTTGAGAGCTGCATGGTTGTGTGTGCTGTCACTGCTATTTAACATTATTTAAAGTCTATTGGAGCATCCTCACATATTTATGTGACAGACCCACCCCTACCCTCAATCTTATCTTATCTCTATGTATTTGTTAAAGAATGACACCTAGAGTATGTGCAGTATACAACATTACATTTTCATATCTAAAAGCCTACATCTGATGTCACAATCACAGCAGCAAAGAAGACCCATTTCAACAGCACACAGGAGGGGGGCTAATCCGCCAAGTTGGTCCTCTTAGCGGATGTGAGCAATGCTACAAAGCAGCCCCATTAAAAAGTGTCCTAGTCTAAATCTGACCATACCTTGTGTAGCCCGCGGCAGTCGAGCAAGGCTGTTAGCTGGTGGAGACTGAACTCTGTGGAGTTCAGCAGTCGCTGTATCCCCAAAAGGTCTCTCTGTATAAAGAGGTATAATAAAAAAGAGAAGAGAATGATACACATTTTCCCACAGTCTGGCATAATAGTCCCATCAGCCAGCCACTTACCTCAGCAGTGGGGAAAGTGGGCAACGAGAACTGCAGCAAGCCCTGGATCTGGATTTGCATGGTGGTCAGAGACCGCTGGCAGATTGTCAAAGACTGTGAAAACATAATTGCCCACCAACATCACACACACACATCCACGATAAACAAAGAGGATGATATTAAGTAGAGCATTGTTTGGGAGCAGCCTGTCAACAAGTAATTTGGTGTTAAAGAAGGCTTTATAATGCACTTTACAGAGAACACATTTCTTTCCAGACAGATCATCCTTTGCCACCAACCGTGTCGCCCACCAAATACTGTCACTCCTCCCATTCCCCCCAATCCAATCTCAGGCCCAAACAAAAGAGCAATATTTATATCAACTAGGTCATCAGAGGAGAAGATTATCCCTACCCACTTAACAGGCATAATTTAATCTCTAAATGGATACTGCAACAATAACTAATCATGTGGGTTTTAATAATTATTGGTCATGGATTAATCCTCTATGGATTTTCTCAATACATGCTATACAGATACAGTACTTCTCATGAAAAAAAATCCTGACACAATACAAATATTATACAATACATGAGAAGAAGTAGGATCACATTTACAGAATTAGCTAAAATTACAAGATGCAATGCAATTTGAACTGTGTGTAGTGGGGAAGTGAGCCTCTTCAGTGGTAGGTGGCCATTAAATTCACATTCTGTGCTCCACAATTTAGTTGATCATGGAGGCTGACCTCTTCATTTCATTAATGAATTTGAAAACATCCTGTTGCACCTGGTCAAATACAGTAAGATGATCTTGTTCACTGCCTCTTACAAAATTTGATTTCAGAGCACAGCTTCAACAATAGACATCCAGGTATAAATCAATTCTTATTAAGAAATACAATGAAAAGCACCTGGAGTTTGGTGCTTATAATATAAGGTTACCGTATGTATATTGGCCTTGAAATTAAGTAATTTTCTGAATAGCATCCATGGATAAAATTCAGGTGTTGTGTGACAGTCAGTTGTATAATTTCTATAGTTAATTTTGAGACAATTTTAAGGCACCTGCCTTTCAAGCACCAATAATTAGCTTATTTGCAATGTTTGGAGTTTTTAAATCTTTTTTTGGAAAGTCATGTACTATGCAAGAAGTAATAGGCTGATGTCTTTAAACATAGAAAGAAATCAGGATCTTTAGTTCCCTCTCATCTTTCCTTGGGATCTTTTCAGTTGCCTCTAAACAGTAGCGGTCTTTATGCATGATACATCCTAAATTAAATAAATAACTAAGAGATATTGCTCGTCAAAGTACCCCAAGGCAGAGATTATACACAGGGTAAAAAATACAGCTAATGTTTTGAGACCCACATATATAAAAAAAGGAATATTCTTTGATCAAAGTTTATCACTTTAAGTAATTAAATTGGTGTTGGGGGCTCATTTTTCAGAACTGATCCGATTACGGCCTGATAATGGTTTAGCAGCTTGGCATCTAACAGGGGAAAAACAATTTTAAAAAAGCAATACATTTTCCAGTGTGTGAATTTCAGTAAATAACTACATGTGTAAGCAGACAGCTGAGACTTTGAACATTTTGTCAATACCTGTTGAAAAGGGTTTGGTAGACTCGGACTGCAGAACAAATAATAGTGTGCAACATCTGGAGGGTTGGAGAAATAGGGAGACGGGAGAGAGATAAGTATTGTGTCTTAATATGCACTGACAGAGAGCTGGTATCTGTGCAATTCTGTTGGTAGAGACAAGTTACCTGCACTGAGGAAATCCTTGGTTTGGTTAACAATAAACTTGTCTGGAGACACACAAAAGTCACTGGAGCCCTGTAGGTAAACAACAACATACTGTAATCTTGCAAGTGAGTGCAGAGTGATAGTAAGAGTGTAGTATTTATTCAAGCCATGAACTACATTCAATTTCTTGTACTGCAACTAAGTAAAACTGAATTTGCACTGGGCAGTTATAGATACCTCTCAACAACACAAACTATTTATTTAACTTTTTTTTTATCACCATTTAATTCTGGAGTGAGGGAGCCTGTGAATAGAAAGTATTCTTCACACAAATGGCCACAGACGTTAAATTTTACAGCATCATGCGTGCGCGCACACCACACACACACACACACACACACACACACACACACACACACACACACACACACACACACACACACACACACACACACACACACACACACACACACACACACACACACACACACACACACACACACACACACACACACACACACACACACACACACACACACACACACACACACACACACACACACACACACACACACACACACACACACACACACACACACACACACACACACACACACACACACACACACACACACACACACACACACACACACACACACACACACACACACACACACACACACACACACACACACACACACACACACACACACACACACACACACACACAATATTAGAAGCAAACATAAAAATGCGTGGTATGTAGGAACAGACCTATATTGACCATGTAGAGCTTGCTTTGCTGACCATGGATTAAATATGTTCATGCTCTAAAATTCATCCATGGAGACCAGCTAATGTGCATGCATAAACGACCAGAGGTCAAGGTCATGCAGTCTCTGTGCAGGCCAGAAAATAAAAACTTAGAAAAGAAATAACTGACTCATTTTTCTATGTGCATGCATAATTAACAGTTGGGGAAAATCAAAGGCTGCTGTTGTTGAATTGATTTTGTTTATGCTTCCTCTCATCAAATATGTATGAATGTATGAGCATTTTCTAGGACACCATCGTCATCTACCTTCCTTTCAAATGCTGCATGTGTTTGCACCACGCAATTTTTGAGTAATGAAATACAGGTGCAACAAGTTTACTTACATGTTTTGCATACTGTCCCAAATTCTAATTATTTTAATGGAGACCCATGCTTTTTATTATCTACTTTTGTGTAGAGAACTGGTCTCCTTATTAATAACAAGGCGGGTAAAATTTTTGAGCAAATTTACCTTTAGCTCACCTGTGACATAACAGTCTTATAATGACAGAGAGATGCATGCTGGAGAAAAGCTATACTCAACTATTTGATTTTAATGCAGGGTCATGTTCTACTATAACAGGCTAAACTGAGCCACAGACACAGTCCGAGGCATTGGTAATCAGATTTTACAACTGCAGAGAAGCTCTGCGTTCAGAGAAAACCACAAAAGAGGTCTCCCTTTCACGTCTGTGTAGTTAATTTCAGGTTTAAATCAGCTGTAATTCCCCCTCTCCATGTTGTCTACACTGCATCACTTAGAACAGCTGTCCAGATGTCAAATCCATTGGGATAATCCACACATGGGATAATCTACAGGAGGCAAGGAGATCGAGAAGATGAGACAGTGGGGATGGAGGAAGGCTGGAAGCAAGGGTTTACTCTTTGTAACCCAGACTGTGTCCCTGATAGAAGGTCCATTAAACACACTAAGCCCAGATGTGCTGAACACATGGCATACAGACAGGAAGAGATAACAATCTGTCAGAAATAAGGAGGATTGAAAGACAAATGAAGCTGAGCACAACCAAAGAAGAGATTTTGAAGAAAGCAAGGCTAGTAATTAATGTGAGAAACAGCTTTGTTTACAATGGCAGGGCTAAGGGTTGATAAACCTAAAACGCAAGGGACTTATAATCAGCTTTACGGCATGACTGACTAGAGAAAAGCGCCTGCTGTAAACTAAACATATCTAGACCCCCTTTAACCAGGAAAGATGTCAAAGAACACACACTTATTGACAGTAAAACCCTCGGGAAGTAGAAAGCTGGTGGTTTACAAAAAAAAGTACTTAAACTAAAGACAAGAACCACCACTGCCCACTAAGATGTCTATGGGTGCAACTCTACGGTTAAAAATAACCAACTTACTTTAAAAAAAAAAAAAGAATACCTAGATAAAAACAACTTTGGCAAGAATTAAAACTTTTTTTTTCTTCAAAAATACATTGTTTTCTCACCACAGCTGTAGCAGTGCCCACTCCCAGTGAGGCCCAGCTTAGGATCATAGACAGCACTACAAAAGCCATGATCCTGGAGGAACACATCAAATGGGAGAGAGAAAGATGGGGTTGACAGGGAGATACAGACACAGACAAAGACACATGGAGAGAAGCAGATTAAACAGCTTGTCTTTGTACCGATGATCTCCAGCTCTTTCTCACCTAGTTAATTTGATGTATTCTTTTCAGCATTTGATTGGGAATTGCCTGAGAAGCCCAACTCACACTTTGTACTGGTGCATTGTGGATTAGAGGATATGACTGGAATTCAATATATTATGGGGTAATATAAAAGGTTAGGGTTAGACTCCTATCTGAATTCACTAGTTAGGTCTATCTCTTATAAAAATCTATTTTATCTATTCAATGTATTCTGCTGACATATAAGTTGGAGCAAAAACAATGTTCAATAGAGGTCTCACAAAACCACAACTAAAGATAAGTCTGGAGACTTTCTGTCTGTCTTTGTAATTTCTGCTCTGCTGGATTCCGCTAGCAACATCTTAACTGGCTGCCCTTTCTGCCAATCACTGTACAATATCACTGTCGATCAAATGCTGTCACAAGCTTTGGTTTGTCGACCTCTTGTGTTATATGCCCCCTTTTGTCTGGAAAGAGTGTAGAGTTCAACAGGGTCTTAACATTGTGGAGGCGGTTTATGGCAAAAAAAGACAAAATCAAAAAACTTGTTCCTCAAAATGTCCTACTATTAACCACAATGTCTTCTTGACCAATTGGCAGAAGCTAGAAAAATTACTGTGAATTAGAGGGGAATAAACCAGTAAAAAGAGAAGGAATGGCCCCATGATGGATGTAAAAGGGTTGCAAAAGGCTTCTGTTTTCAACGCACTCCTAGGACCTTCTTGAAAGCACCAATAAAAGTAGCCTGAGAGCACTTAATAATTAGTTAAGGGAGCAGACTCATCCTGCTTGTGCGATCAATAGACATTAGTGAGACCCATCAGAGAGAGATGTAAAGTGAGATCCTGGGCATCAGCTGCTAACACTGACACATAGGCTGCACTAAATTGGGCAAACAGGATTGAAAGTCTGGACTGTGGATTTGCTTGTCAGACATCTGTGTTATTTTAAATGAATGGTTGCAATTTAATAAATCCAACATCCCCACTCCTAATATTCCCATTCCTTTCAGAGCTTGTGAATCTAAACTTTGTTTCTATTGTTCTGAGAAGGACGAGAACAACAGTGGGTTTTAACCATTTTGATATAAAATATGAAAATTACTTTCAGAAAATTGTTTTGATTGAGCATGCAATACAGTTGCCTTTAATTGTATGTGGAAATGAAAGGCAAGTAATTGAGGAGAGAAATAAGAGCAGTGTCATTATCAGTGCTTTTGAAGATGTAATGCTATCGTTGGTGCTGGTAATGGAGTGACCTATATGGAGCCTCAGAGGCTGCCTTGTCTGTCTGTGGTCTATGATCCAGGCAGAGGCCAATAAGAACAGAGATGGACCATAAAAAGAAGATGAAAAAAGCCTCAGAAAGAAGATGAAAAGCAAATACATCCACATGCACACTCTGGGTACCTACGTCATAAGGAGCCACCGAGACTGCTTGGCCATCCCCAAGCACATGGCCAAGCAGATGACCAGATCCAGGATCAGCAACAGCAAAAATATCAGCCATCTACAGAGAGAAAAATGAAGCACCAGTATAACAACCCTGATTGATCACTTTTCCCTTGCAGACAGCACACTTCATGTACAAGCCTCAGGAAGGTCTGGCTCAACATATGTTCATGACCAAATGTGTGAGATCTGTGTGTGCTGTATATCTGTATTCTTGTCTCATAGTTAGAGCCCATCTGTTTCAGGTAATTTCCAGCCTGTTGGCTTAATAATTCAATACCAGAAATCCATAGGCATTAATATTTCAAGCTTTGAAAACCTCCTTCACAGAATTGGCCTGCAGTCAGCCTGGACTCGGAGTATAAGTACAGGCCAAACGTTTGGAACCACCTTCTCATTCAATGCGTTTTTCTTTGTTTTCAGGACTATTGACATTGTAGATTATCACTGAAGGCATTAAAACTATGAATGAACACATATGGAAGTGTGTACTTCGTAAAAAAATGTGTGAAATAACTGAAAACATGTCTTAAATTCTAGATTCTTCAAAGTAGCCACCCTTTGCTTTTTTGACAGTGCTGCAAACCCTTGGTGTTCTCTCAATGAGCTTCATGAGGCAGTCACCTGAAATGGTTTTCACTTCACAGTTGTGCCTTGTCAGGGTTAATTAGAATTTCTTGCCTTACTAATGGGGTTGGGACCATCAGCTGTGTTGTGCAGAAGTCAGGTTGCTACACAGCCGACAGCCCTACTGGACAAATATTAGAATTCATATTCAGGTTAATCAGTTAAGTAAAGAGAAACGATTGGCCATCATTAGTTTAAGAAATGACTGTCAGTCAGTCCAGAAAATTGCGAGAACTTTAAATGTGTCCCCAAGTGCAGTTACAAAAACTATCAAGCGCTGCAACGAAACTGGCTCACATGAGGACCGCCCCAGGAAAAGAAGACCAAGAGTCACCTCTGCTGCTGAGGATAAGTTAATCTGAGTCACCAGATTCAGAAATCGCTAGTTAACAGCAGCTCAGATTAGAGACCAGATGAATACCACACAGAGTTCTAGCAGCAGACACATCTCTAGAACAACTGTT
>JABXJD010002721.1:37500-45647 GCA_013375575.1 Percina caprodes
AGTCTTTCCATCCAATTTAGTTCAAACTACTCTTACAGTACTGTAATGAACAGGTTGCAAATGTGAAACTTTACGGCTTAACGGCACTATGAAGTTTTATGTGCTGATGTCAAATTACACTCCAGGTTTGAAGCAGCAGCCTTTGGAGCATCATAAATTAGCATCCCCTCCTAAATGAATGCTGGATATTTTATTCATTTGGACTACTTTGTTGTTGATTGCGTTTATTGTTTCCTCTCTGTTTATTGAATTTCAATTTTTAATACTTTTTCACACTTCCTTTCTGAAAAGAACACTATTCTCAAACCACATCAAAAATAATAATTTCAGCGTGACCAGTAAGTTCGCCCCATGTTGGCTGAGTCCTGCAGCGACCCAGGTTCAAATCCAACCTGCGGCCCTTTGCTGCATGACAATCCCCATCTCTCTCCCACTTTCTTGTCTATCCACTGTCACTAAAAGGGAAAAGCCCCAAAAATAATTTTTAAAATAATAATAATAACTGCAATCAATTTGAGCAGTATTCATTTATGATCTAATAGCCACTCTGCCATGCAATGCAATTTCATTTATTTAGCAATCAGGAGAAAATAGCTTTTCCGGTCTGTGTTCCAGAGGGAAGATCAATATAATCCCATCTGCTCTGTGTCTGGTGTGGATCACTTGCAGCCCCATTCTGAGAGGCATTTTTACTTCAACCACTCACAGATTAAATAAAATACTGTCAATCACCCCAGGAGAGTAACTAAAACTCCACCTACCTGTAATACTCAACTAAAGCTGTTTGGTCAGCAATGGCTGCCAAATCAACATTTGCTTTGGTGATATCAGGCAGAGTAGTCATCTCGCGAATGACGTTGTTAACCATCAGCTGCATGAAGCGCAGAGCTTGGAGGTAATCTTGCCTTGTGGAAAAGATTTCATCCAGTCGTTCCAGGTGCTGCTTGAGTCCAGTCTGAACATTGGCCAGAGATGCTGCAACCTAGAAAACAAAATGAAAATACGAGAATGGAAGAAATCAAAGAAAAAAAAGACTTAAGTTAAGAGGGGTCAAGAGAGAAAACAGGGTCAGAAGGAAACAGGAACATAAATAAATTCATGAAAAGAAGATTGAAAATGTATAGAAAGGTGAAAGATTCAAAGGAGCACTCCCTCGAGTAAAGATTAACTTTGCTTCTAACCGTGTGTTTTATTCAGGTAAACAATGTTAAGAGTGGAATACTGATAACAATACCGGGGAGACCTGTTATCACAGGGGCCTTTGATAGTGAGAATAGAGCAGGACGAGGCATGGTGGAGTAGAGTCAATACATTTCACTTTTCTGTTTGAACAAAAACAATTTGATGCAGTAAACCTTTACAGCATCAATTGAGATAGAAAAAGGTCAATTTTAGCACAATGCTGACAGGGGTAATTGTTTCTCTACCGTAGCCACATTTCACAGGTACAATAGCTTGATCCACTGAGAAAGCCACTGCAAATGTGAACAAACAGGTAACCCTGCCATCAAAATGGAAAACACATGCTTGAAACCTGCTGTACCTCCAAAATTGATTGATAGATCTTCCAATATATTGACTTACTAAACAAGTGAACATTTTTGACGGAGTGGTTTCAATATTTGTGGAAACATGAGTATGTAGTTTGCAAAAAAGAACAGTTCAACATTTTGGGAAATAAGAAGATTGATACCTTTTTTCATATCTGTCCGATAATTACAAGGCTACAGCCAGCAGCCAATTAGCTCAGCTTATCATAAAGGCTAGAAAAAAGGGGGAAATTGCTAGCCCGGCTCAGTCGAATTGAAAAAAACTAAATCAGCCTCCAAAGATCACAAATTAATATCTTGCATTTTTATTCCTCACAAAAACAGACATGTAAAAACAAGAAGTTTTCATTTTACAGGAGGTTTTGAGCCAGACTATTTCTTGGCTCTGAACAGTAAGATTCTGCTGGTTGCTGCTTGCCAGCCAAGAAGTAGTCTGGCACATGACCCACTATAAAATGACCAATTCTCTTTTTATGTTTTTATACTGATTAAACCAACAAGACATAACATGTCAATTAGTGAGCTTTATAAGTGCTGGTAGACAGAGCTTGTTACATTTAGACAAGGCCAGACTAGCTGTTTCCCCCAGTTTCCTGTCTTTGTGCTAAGCTAACCGGATGCTCGCTGTAGCCTTCTTTTTAACAGAGAGATATGATATGGTGTTGATCTTCTCTAACTCTCAGCGAGAAATCAAATTAGTGTATTTTCCAAAATTCCAAAACTATTATTTTAAGGTTGGAGATGCTAGGGAGCGCCCAGATAGCTCAGATGGTAGAGTGTGTGCCCATGTATAGGGTTTCAGTCCTCCACAATCTGTGGTCTTTGGCTGCATGTCATCCCCCCCCCCTCCCTTTCATGTCTTTAGCTGTCCTGTCAAATAAAAGGCCTAAAAATGGCCAAAACATTATCTTTAAAAAAAAAAAAAAGGTTTGTCTAAAACGGCAAATATAATGTAAGGGACCTCTGAATCCCACAATAATTTACCAAGAGGACCCCAGACAAACCACCCACACCACAATGACTTTGCTAGACGAATATATTTAACACTACACTAAAACTACACTAATTCTGAACAGATGTTGCTTTCTGTATTCTAATCTGAAGCGGTTTGCAGCAGTCCCACTCTTTAATCTATAATCTTTCCGCCATTTCACCCATGGCTTCTTTAAAAAGGTCCCATGGCAGAAAAAAATGTCACTTTATGAGGTTTTCTAACATTAACATGCATTCCTGCAGCCTGCCTATGGTCCCACAGAGGCTAGAAATAGCAATAGGTGTAAACAGAGCCCTGGGTATCGTGCTCTGCCTTTGAGAAAATGAAACCTCAGATGGGCCGATCTGGAATCTTGCTCCTTATGAGGTCATAAGGGGTATGGGTACCGCCCCTTTCTCTGCTTTGCCCGCCAAGTGAATTTGGCCCATCCATGAGAAAGAGAGAGACATTATGGCGTTCAAATTAACAAAGTGGAAGTTGGTCAAGGCCACACCCCCACCCTCCCTTGCCTCACTTCTCTCTTCCTCAATAGCAACAGACACAGAAATGGCATATACTAAGGAAAGTTCATTGTGGGACTAGGGAGTATTAGCAGACCACTAAAGCCTATATAAATGCATCCAAAAAGCACCATGTCATGGGACCTTTGAGTAAGACTTACCACAAAGAAGATAAAAAGGTTTCCTTGACACTAACAGTTTAAAAACTCTTGATTAAATTCTAGAGAGAGTCTAAAGTGATGCTTCTAATGTTTTGTAAGAAAGAAAGAGCATCCATGTGGAGATGAAGCAAAGATACAGGCCCATCCTCCACTCCAAAACTCCCATGGGGGATATGTGATTGCCAGTAAACTGCTCTCACTCCCCGCCTCTATGTTCATGTTCTCTATGTTCATCATCTCTCACAGCTCCTGCCACAACGCCCCGAATCTTATCTGCAAGCCAGTATGCCTGAGAGAGGGAAATGGGATCCATCAGCAAACTGCTCTGGGTGATCCATATTTCCCTAATCTGGACTGTCCAGTCTTCTTTTTAAATGGATTAAAGCTCACTTTCACTGAAAGCTTGTCACAAGGAGGCTTCTCCATATTGGACACACCTGTTAAATGAAACAGACTGATTTATGGCTCACAGCGGCAGCAGTCCATGTGCCAATTCACATGCAACTGAACTGTTCTGCCTTTAGTGATTTTATGTATCTTAGATTTATCATATTAAACCATATTACATGTGACAATAACACACACTCACATACATACATATATACACATATATATACACATATATATACATACACACACACACACACACACACACACACACACACACACACACACACAATATCAGAAAAAAATATATATACTTTTATATTGCAGCAGTTTAAAGTCAAGCAAGGTAATACATTATGAAAGAGGACACTGAGAAGAGACATTCAGGGAAAATGATTCATGGTGCAGAAATAATTTTGTTCTAAGAATCACAAGACAGCTTTCACTTTCAAAGAGGAAGAGCTACATATAAAAATGTAACTGTGGTAGTAAATTGGAAGCACACATTCTGATATAATGTCATTGATTAATGTGATTTCCAGGCAGTGCGGGCGAGCTCTTAATATTGTGAGCTGAACACGGAAGTAAAGTTTTAATAAAGGATGGCTGCCAACAATTTAAAAGCCCCCTTCAATAGCAAGAGACAGAATGGTCCTCGTGGTCAAATCGTTCCCTCTATGACAAATAATGATCCTTGGCAGTGTGTGAGAGTCACTTTTGTACCTATGTACTTTACTGAACAAATTTGATATCAACACGGTCACTTTAAAGAAACTCACAAGAAAGGCAAATAAAGGATTTGGTAGACAAATACATATCAGTGGAGAAGTTTCCCTCTCAATCACAAGAGTAAAGCAGTTTTAGATGTATGGGATGGGGCCAGCTCATCAGCACTGTAAGTGAAGTACATTACATCAAGCTATAATCTTGCAAGTGAGAAGGCTTTTATTTCCCTGGGGAACATACAGTACATATTTCCCATACAGCCATGATATACACCATACTACAGGATCAAATCAATACCAAGATATAGCAGTGAAAGTCAGTAGCAAGGATGTGAATTCATCATAGCTGAATCCTGTTAAAGAAAATGCTGTACTGCACACTACACCACTTTTCCAGGTCACACGGCTGAAACTAATGCAGTCAATACAACTGAACCTGCTTTAGAGATTCAATGTTAGGGTAATGTTGGTGGTATGTGCTGATGCTGATGAATAACATTACATTGAATTATACTGAGAAATGTTTCTAATACGTTATCCACTCAATGTATATCAATGAGGGGAGTGTAATAGAGCTTCCAAAATGACCATAAACTTAAATCACCACACCTCTCTAACAGTTCTCAACAAAAACCTTTTGATTTATTGCAGGGATATAATGAACTGGCAACTTAGTATATAATTTAGATCCCTTTATCCATCATGATCCAAATTGTTTCACACAAATCAATATGTGAACTACAAATGGATACAACCTAAATCTCACCGTAGACAATGACAGTGTACACAGGTCTGTTTGTGTCCACACATTAAAGCAATATGTGTGCATATGAGACCTTAAAGTGTGACATAGTCACATGGCAGACACACACACACACACACACACACACACACACACACACACACAAGGCTTAACATCCATTAATGCACTTCAGATGGAGTTAATCCTCTTCTTCCTCATTGAGATTATTGCTTCTGTCAGGGTCTTGTTCTAACTACTCCCTCCCTAAGCCTCCCAAATAACTTCCCTGAATGCAGGTCAGGAGTTGTGTAGAAAGAATACCCATTTACAAATCCGGAGGCAGCAGTCCTCAATTCCTTTACTGTGACAAAAGCAGATACAGACCCCCGCAGTGAGGTCCTACAGAAGCTTTAAGACAAATAAACACCCCCATTAATAGAGGAGGGGTTCTGGCGGTCTACCAGCTGTAGATTGTTGTTTCCAGTAGAGTAAGCCATGAAAGGGTCATGGCTATTTAAAAATTATGGTAATTGAAAAAAGCCACAATATACAACTCATTAGACAAGCAATGTTACCAATGTTATTAACAACACTGGTTGTATTTCCTGGTTATCTCGCACTAATTCAACTGGAAAATTCTTGATTTGTAACTGATATAAGTAAAAAATAATTTCAGTGACCACATCTAATATTTATGATGCTGATAGAAGAGTATATTGAAGAGAGCTTGGCAAGCTTCTCTCACCAGATTGTTGAGGCCACCCAATGTGTGATTGGCATTGTAGAGCGAGTAGGTCAGCTGGTACACCCCGTCGTTGGTCTCACTGTTTCCATAGAAACCCACTCCTACAGCAGAACTGTGAAAAAAGACAGATTCAGATTTAATGAATAAATAAACATAATTAATACCCTGTTGGTTTTATCAAGGTACTTCTTGATAGGGACAGCATTTGGTTATTAGAAGACAAAGAAATGTTATTCATAATTTCCCAAAGGGAAGACATTGAAGCATTAGGGGAAATATGTATCACATTTTTTTTGTAATCTTCTTAGCCTTAAACCTTTTGGTTAGAGTAAAATATGTTACTGGCAACTGTAAAATGGTCAACAAATGTATGGATAAATGAAGGCATCTTGGTTCGACATACAATAGGTTGTAAAAAAGATTAGTAACTTTTGTATTTGTCAGATGTCTTCATGAAGTTTAGTCTTAGAACATCTTTTCTCCCGTGCTTCTTCCACTCATCTCTTAGTCTTTGCTGCCATATGGGCTGGGATGTAGTGGTGCTGACATGTGAAAGACATTTTTTGTGTTGTATTTCTTCCTTTAAAATCCCCCTGCACCCTTTATAACCATTTTCAATCACACAGATTCTGAGCTATACATATCAAAACCTTTATTTTCAGCAGTAACTTTGGATTTGTTATCCCATTCATGCCATCACATCAGAATTCTATTTGACATCCAAAAATGTATCCGAGTGGAATACATAGGATCCCTATTTCCCACCTTCCTGCAGCCAAACCATGCAGAGCCTCCGTAATAGGAAAGATTAATGTCCTAACCCCCAGAGTCAGTGTACCCCTACTGCTTGCAGTTCACAGTGACATGAGCAATGATACAATTTCATAATACTTGATTGCATTAAGGCAGCTCTATGCAAAGGTTGCAGGTTAGTTACACGTTCAACTGCATTTAGGAGAATTTCCCATAGCTCATGGAGCGCATCAACCAAGTTTCAGATAGCAGGAAGACATGGTGGGATTGCCATTTCTGTGATACAATATACACACACAAACACAAAACGGAAACTTAAGTTCTAGTTTACACTCACAGTGACTTATATGGTGAGGACCTTAAACATCATCTGTGCTGCAAAACTACAAAAAAAAAAATCATACAATAGACAAGTAGACACATGCCAGGATAACACCATCATCCTCCACAGCCAGACAAAGATTAGTTAAGTGCAAAGAGAAGATGTGGTATTTTATTTTTTTAATTGAATACATGTGACATGTCACTGAGTGCCTATGTGCATAAGGTGTGCATTTTCTTTTGTGTCCATTAGCATCATGTCACAGTAACCTTGTAAGCATAATGAAAACCACTGCATGCAACTGCTGTCTCATCTATTAAACTACATTGAGCACTGAGGGCATTCTCTCATTTCTCTCTCATTCTTCAAAAATGTCTGAGCAAAAATATTCAATTCCAGTAATCTTTACAATTAAAAACTGAGTAGCTGTGGTTAATAAACTTTATTCAGCTGGTAAAAGAAAACTTGCTTTACTCTTTTTAAGACCTTTTGTTTTAGTTGATCTGCATTGACCTGGCCAATGAGCTCTACGTCAACCCTGTAGCCAACCTAGTGACATGTCAGTGACAATGACCCACTAACAACAGTAATGTAGTGACACAGAACATCATGGGTTTAGCCTCCAGAGAAGCATTAATATGTTTGTGGTTGAAAAAAAGCTGTCTGCAGCTGGATGTGTTAGTAACACAATAAACAATAGCACTAGAGCATGTATGCCCTCCAGGATATTTAGTGCCTTTGTTCCTCCGAGGATGGATCACTTCACAAACCGTGTGATGACTGGACAATTAGATTTTAGTATTCAAAACATGTGAGCTCAATAAATGGCCCCACTGGATGAAAACGTAATAACAGATAAATGCCTTGATTCTGTAGAGATTCGTGTATTGCTGCTATAATAAATTGTATGAGGTTTAACAGAAACTGACACAGGCAGAAAGGATTTTTAGACTATTAAATTTGTTTGCCATCTTTAACCTTAATTTACCTCCGTTCATTCTCCTGGGGTCAGAAATAATGATCTAGAAAGGTGCAGCAGCTCTTAAATCTTTTTTCTATTTGAGTTCTGCAATGGGGCTGAGATGTATTTCTTCTGGAGTTTAATGCTGAATTGAAAGCTGGAATAAATGAATGTGGTAATCACGTTAAACAATTAGATCTTTCTGAAATGACAGTTGTACACAATTTTAGCTAATAGAAATCCCATGGTTCACATAACAAAAAAAACTAAAGCATGTACAATTGTGTGCAAGATAATTTCTGTTTTT
>JABXJD010001560.1:0-12500 GCA_013375575.1 Percina caprodes
AGCAGAGAGACAGGAAAAGAGAGAGACCACCTACGAGGCCGCATGATGATGCGCTGTGTCTTTGTCCCTGCTTCTTCATGTGTGTGTCCTAATGTGTGTTTGTGTCTTAGTGTGTGTGTGTGTGTGTGTCTGTGTGTGTGTAATGCATTATGTTCAGTGAGTACACGGTGAAGTGTTAGGAGGTGCTGCTGTACTCAGATAAAATGTGTGTTTTGGATGCGTGGTGTTTGTGTACACCGTCTTATAATTGCCGGCTGTCTTTGTTTTGTGTCCGCTTCTGTGTGTGTGTGTGTGTGTGTGTGTGTGTGTGTGTGTGTGTGTGTGTGTATGATGAGACGCAGCAGTGTGTGGGCGGTGAGTTAAATGAAATGAAACAAGTCTTAAGTTTAAGCTGAGGTGAGAAGGCAGGAGCCTCGCTGCTTCTCTTCCTCCGTCTTCATCCATCTCCACCTTGTTGCATGTCTTATCCCTTACTCACCTCCCTCCGCTTTTCTCTCCTTCATCTTTCTTCGCTCGCATCCAGTCTTCCCTCTCCGTCTCTGACTCACACATGCTGTATAGGAATTACGACTGATCCGAGCTGAGACTTTAGCTTGTCTGTCTTTGAAAATCAGTGCCGTTGCTTTTGAAGCTTCCCTTTGAATTATTGCATTTCTGTTCGTGCACGCACAGATAAAGGGTTTGGTTTTAATCTCACTATGTCCTATGCATAAAGAAGATACACATAAGCTGTGGCGTGTATACACACACACCCACATACAGTAGACACAGGCATATGTGCGTGCAAAAACATAGACAGAGTTTGGTTTAATAGAATTTGGGCCATCCATTCACATTAACATTAACACAACAACATAGCGATCAGACAGGTTGTAAGCAAGTTAACACTTTTCCAGATTACCTAATTCATAAATGTATTTTAGATACATGAAAAAAATGAATGAACACATTAAACATCTGTAAACATCCGTTATACTATACTTTAAGTACACTTTGCTGCTAATACATACTTTTATCATCTTTTGAACTTTTGCATAATGGCACACTGTATATATTTATAGTGTAATTGCAAATGGACTGTTCTTAGTACAGGAACCATTCACACACATTCACACACATTCACACACATTCACACACATTCACACACTGTGGCTGAGGCTGCCGTACAAGGTGCCACCTGATAAATACTCACACACATCTACACATCGATGGCGCAGGGTGTAAATGAGGGTTGGTTTTTAACCTGTCTGAGCTGAAACACATCATGCAGACTCTGTGAGCTTTAGTTGACATATTTCTTTTTTTTTTTTTACTTTGGACAATGCCAAGCCAAATGTCTCCTCCTGCTTCCTTTCTTTTTACTAAGCTAATAGCCTCCTGGCGCTGCTTTCTGTAGGTATTGATCTTCAACTCTCATCAAGAAAGCAAATAAGCAAACTACTCCCTTAGGATAACTGTTCCTAAGCTTAAAAAATGAAATGGTGAAGGGCTTGAGAGATGTATTCATTAAAGAAAAAAGACAATTTGGTCCTACAAAAGAACGCTGAAAAACTTTCAACAACGTAACCTCAGACACAACTGTGTTGATGAACTAAAGCTCCACATGTGGACTGATGTGGTCATTTTAAAAAAAAAGAACGCAACACTTACACTATACACTATGAAATAAGATCCAAGTTGTAATAAAGTGGACTTTTCCTTTAATTTTATTTTAGCAGAAGGTTTTGGCTGATGCTTCTTGTTCACATGCATTCACTCATACTGACACATACACACTGCAATTAATTTAATCATTTTTGGTTGGCAGGATATATTTGGCCCCTGTTCTCTGCAACTGCACACACACACACACACACACACACACACACACACACACACGCACGCATGCACTTTGGTATTAAGTTATTTGGCAGGACGTTTTTGGTCTTTGGCTACTCATTTTTGGTATCTATGCAGACACACACACTTAGGAATTTACTTTGTCTTGGCAGGCAGGCATTTCCCCCTGCATGTACACAAGCACGCATATAAAGCACACACACACACACACACACACACACACACACACACAATGGGCAGTAATCCCCCTGTACATGCCAGAGCTTTGGGCAGAGCAGGGATTTTCCTCTTCAAAGAGCAGACCACCCATCGCAGCCTCGGAACAATGATGGCCGAACTCCGGAAGATTTCCTGTGGCGGGGGTGGGAGTCCACACACACACACACACACACAGACACACACACGCACACACACACGCACAAATACACACTCAACATACACCATAAATATAATTATACACAGACCCTCAGGATCATGTACATACCTGCAGGCTTCATGTGGTACTTTTACACACATTTACACAGGCCGCCTTGTGGAGGTTCTGGGAGGATGGAGGTTTTTAGTGGCGACAAGACAGCAAATCTGGGATGTATCTGACTGGAGGCGGCAGGCACTTGACAAAAGAGCAAAGACACAGAGCGAGATGGGATTGAAAAAGCACCAGCGAGGAATAAAGGGATGAAGGGGCAGAAGGAAAGACGTAGACCAGCTGTTTCCACTCCTTATTGCAGCCTCGCTTTTAGCCTGTGCTGTCCTATGTTTTCCTCCAACACTCGCACGCCTCCTTGCTCACTTTCCCTCTTTTTGTTATTTTCTTGATGTGGCAGAACACGAGGAGGTTGCCGTCCTCCTCGCGCCACCGCTGATTAACTCCCAGACAAATTGAAAGTATTTGTTGCGTAAAAGCAGGCTTTTGAATTCAAAGACAAAAGATGGCGGGGTGACAAAGAGGGAGAATGTCTGCCCAAATGTTTAGATGCCCCCCCCCACCCCCCGCACTCACACACTTCCACCCACATCCTTTTTTTCTCTGTCTTTTGTCACAGAAGCAACACATTTATTATCATTTGATGCAGCAATTGTCTTTTTGTGATTGATTTTTTTTCCTTTGTGGACACATACAATACGAGATTGCATTGTTGAATGTCTTTGTTTCGTCAGTTTGTATTCTTTTATTATTTTCATATTTACAGCAACTGAAACAGAGTCACACACATTGGCTGCTTTTAGTCAGATTGAACTAGTTTGTAGTGTTCAGCTATTTTCTATTCACACCTTGTCTTTTTGCACCGTTTTACAGGGGGAAAAAATTCATCCATGAAATTGCAATTTAATTCTGCTAAGTACAGGTGTGTGTGTGTGTTTGTGTGTGTGTGTGTGTGTGTGTGTGTGTGAGAGAGTTTTATATTTCTCCTGTGATTTATTTCTCTTAGTTTACAGTTGGCTGTCAAACTTCGTGGGTGAAAAACTGCTCATCTGGCAGAATTTCTGAGGAGACACAGATAGTCTTTATTTGTTGTAACAATTTATGAGCACCGCGTTGCCTTGCTGTTTGTCTTCCTTAGGCTCTCACACACACAAACACACGCACACACACACACACATACACAGACACACAAACCGTATATTCTTTCCCCTTACCTTTCCCCTCGCCAAAGCAGCTTTCATTCCTCCTCAACTTGTCTATCACTGTGGTGGCCTTGGATGATTCCCTTTAAATCATTACATTTCTTTATGTTAATTTGCAGATGAAGGTAGACAAGGTTATACTGTTGGATGTGAATGTGCCATCCCTGATATATCGACGATGTTTCATACATGGGACAGTTACAGTGCAGCCGGAAGTTCCGTCCAGGTGTCCCTCAATTTTTAACCGGATGTCCATCAACTTCCGCTTTCTTTGTGTTGTCGTTCTAAACTATGAGGACTATGGTTACCTGGTCCTCAGATCTCTGCAGGGTAAATCCAGACAGCTAGCTAGACTATCTGTCCAATCTGAGGACTATGGTTACCTGGTCCTCAGATCTCTGCAGGGTAAATCCAGACAGCTAGCTAGACTATCTGTCCAATCTGAGGACTATGGTTACCTGGTCCTCAGATCTCTGCAGGGTAAATCCAGACAGCTAGCTAGACTATCTGTCCAATCAGAGTTTTCTGTTGCACGGCTAAAACCACTTTTGAACATACCCATGTTCCACCAAAACAAATTCCTTCCTGAGGCTATTTCGCAGCGGCACCGTGGCTCCGTCCGGCGCTTAGCACCACTCAAGAAATTTGGATTGGTTTAAACAGAGATCTTCAACAAGGGGTCCAGGACCCCTAGGTTAGTCCTCAGAGTTACTGCAGGGTGGGCCACCAAATTATTGAGAATTTTTTGAGAATTGTTTTCAAAAACATTAATCCAACATATTATTGGCAGATGTAAATCCGCCATTTTGTGTATAAAACACATTAATGAAAGGCTTCCTGGCCTATAGGCAACGGAGTCACTAAGGTAGCCAGCCACAGATACAGATGATCCTGTGCAATTACTTTGCCACATGTATGTTTAACATTAAAACATGTGTATAAAATCATTCCAACAATGATTATTTTAATAGTTTAGTATTCTAAGCGCCGTCTCTCATGGGGTCCTTGGCTTAAAAATTGTTGGCGACCCCTGGTTTAAAGAAATGCCAAAATACCACAGCATGTTTTTCTCCTATCAATGTTCAAAGAATATATTATAAGAAATAATCAAAGAATATTTAGCAGAAGGGCTGTACCTTCTTCTGCAGAGCTGTGGAGATAGGTCCCCCTTAGATAATATCCCTGACCTGATATGGAGTAGAAAAGATTTTAGTTTTAAGACTAAAGGCTTCTCCTTTTTACTTTGCATTGTGGTTGTAGTCGTAGGTCACTTTACACACAGACTGCCCCCGTCTTCCAAGCCTGTAACAACGAGCTAATCAAGGTAGATATGTGCTCCCATGCAGCTCCTTGGCTTCTTTCCTGGTGAGCAGAAACTATTCCAGTTGTCATTGAGGCTGCAGAGAAAATGTGTTGTCTGATAAATGTGTAGCATTTTGTCAGGCATTTAAGATGCAATTAAACAAGATCTGTACCAACCTTGGAAATTCCCAGCCTGAGATGCCTGTGTGATAAATGCAAGTTAATTCCACCTTATTCTTAAAACGGCACTTTTCATATTTCTATGTAAACAAAACGCTCTAATGTTGAAGTGTAATGTGTGGTTATTCATATTGACAAAATCACAAAGGTATTGTTAAGCTCATTAGTTTTCTTTTTGTTTGTTTGAGCCACAAAATGTAACATTTGGCATCGAAAAGAATCAGACATTTTTCCTCAGGAGTTGGTGGAGACCAAACCAGAGCAATAAGCAGAGTGAATATTGGACTTACATTCATCAGGGGGACAGAAACACAACCCCAAACAACATTCACAACTGTAAATGTTGTGTTTAGAGCTTGTTCTGCTGCCACAAGGGGCAAAAAAATCTATCAGGTTTAGTTTTAAACGCCCCTTAAAAAGAACATTTTGTAAACAAATCCCACTGCAGTACGTGAAATGGTCACATTATTTTTAATCTATTGATTTGTGTACACGGATACGTTCATCTGTTTGTTTTTTGTGCGCCGGGACACAACAATGGGGCTATTAAACGGCAAACGCGGGAGATGGCGGCAGTTTCTGGGGGATGCAACAACGGGGAAATTAAATACCACGCGCAGGAGACGTGCGACAACGATGGAACGGTTGTGTTTTGGAAAATAACAGGGAAAGTTATCGTCACACACGCGGGGCACGATCCACGGTCTCCGAGGTGAAAGTCCTATGTGGTTTGACCCAACGCAACCCCAATCCCCCTGTGCAGACTTTCCGCTTTTTATACTACTCATTACCGTAGTTGTGCTGTGATCACGAAAGATTCTTCCCATTGAAAAACATTACTTTAAAATTCGTGCTCACTACCACAAAAAAACCCGACATGAACGTGCCTTGAGACTGGGTTGGGTATATCCAGGTCTATTATGCTCGACAACAATAAAAAGAGAAATACCATTAGAACATTTTTAAATAGATTAGGACTTTCTGAGTCCGGACCAGCAGTTTTGGACCCGAGTTGGATTAAAAACCTTAAGCAGCAAAAGCAGCGAAAAATCAATAAGATAATAGACATATGTTGATATTTTCTATCTGTGGGCTTTTTTTATCCACACGCAGAGACTATAACACGTGAAAATGAAAGCTCTAGTTCAATTCAATTTTATTCACAGTGTCAAATCATAAGAGACGGTATAGAGACCCAACAAGGCAGAAAGATCAGACAGAACCTGGCTCTTGGCGACCTGCCATGTGACGCAAGAGAGATACAGACAGAAATATGATTCATAATACTTATAGCAGTGGGCATGAAGAACAGTGGCAATTACAATACAATAAAGATAATAGAACCCTAAATAGTAACAATAGTCCGTGTTAAAACAACATTTTTCTACATCTCGTCCCTGCAGCTGCTTCACAGTAAAAGCCTTCCAGTAGTGCCGACAGCTGGCCGACTTTCAGCTGCAGCTTGCGTTAGCCTGAAACACGAATTTGCCGTTGAATAAAAGTTCATTCGAATGTACATGTTCCGTACATGCTTCCGAGTTTCTCAGTGGATATATTGGATAGATATCATATGAAGGACTTTAAATTACTGAAATGACCAGTCCAGTGTGTTAAGAGCTGCAGAAAACGCTGAACAACAGTTTTCCAATTAGTTTGTGCAGCCAATAAAAAAAAAGCACTATGGTTTCAAAAGTGTAATGTTTCCTTGACTATTTCTATATTTCCGCTGGTAATACATTTAATTTGTGAGAGGTAAATATTGGGACTTCAGAACCCACAGTGCAGAAACACATTGATGATCCGACGTTTAAGGGATTTAATGCATTTTTGGTAAGATAACAACCCTTCAATCCTTTGTGTGAGATAGAAATACAGGCGCTCAGTTGTCCTGTGAGCTCAAATAGGGGTTTAATCAAAGATAATGATAACATTTTTATTTTTTAATGAAAGGTATTCCTTTAACCTTGGTTTATCCATGGACTATCGAGCGGACGTTACTTCAAATGCCAAAGTCTGACGAAAAGCAATTGGAAATATCTTTTGATTGTGCGGTGGTGTGTGTGTCCGTGTGCCTTTGTGGAGGTGCAGCCCCTCATTTACGGGTCTATTTTGGTGTCTGCTTGACAACTAAACACAAGCCCTTCTGCCAAACAAATGGGAACTGGGTTGGGGAGAAGGGGGACGCAGCCCAAACTGCAAAGATGGGCACTCTTTGACAGCTTCTTTCATCTTGTTATTATTCCTCCTTCACACTCAAGGATTTTTTGGTTTCCTAAAGTATTTCTGTCGCTCTCTCTTCCTGTCCCTCTCTCTATCCCCTCTGTCTTTCTCTCTTTCTGTTACCGGGCTGTGATTGGCTGTTATGACAGAGCCGTCGCCGGGGCTGTCAGCCTCTTCTAAAGCTCAGTTTAATTACTCCTTTTCACTAACATGACACTTTCATGCACAGATGCAGGCAAACTCGCACGCACAACGGATAGTCACTCACAAACACACATGCTGACACACAAACCAATGTGCTCAGCTGCATGCCACGCCACCCTAGCAGTAATAAAAAAGCCATGGTGACACGCCGTCAGCCACTCTACCTGACAATGCAGACCTCCAGATGTTTCCTTAGCAGAGCTTTGAAAACATCATGTAGATTTGTGAAAGGCCGGCGCACCGCTGTGTTTGATGGGCACAGATCGATCGTGCACCCAGCTGTGCCAGGCTCTGAATAGCCAATTAAAGCCATTGAGACAGAATATGGGGAGGGGGTATAAAGGAGTCAGTGTTTGATTGCAGAAGCAATTGCCATAGTCAGTACATATTCTGTTAGGTTAATATTCTGCGCCGTAAACTTCACAATGATCCCTCTGCTTTCCTTCCTCATCATTCCTCCAGATAAAGATTCCCTGACGAACACATTCAGCTATGCTTCCATAAACAGAAGACAGCAGTGCACTGGGTTGAGACCTTGACTGATGGAGGGAGGCTAAGACAGATGTACAGATTTGCAAGAAATGGAGGAGAAAACAATGAGAAAGCCATGTCGCGTGTGACTGCCAAGCCGTCTGGGATGGCTTTCATATCGTCCTCTAACTTTCCCCACTCTGTCTACCATCGCGCTTTCCTGTTTCTTGTTTCCTTTGTACTTCATCATCAAATTCGCCAATCACTCTTTTCATTTCCCTTACTTCTCCTTACCTTTTTATCCCATTCTCCTCCTTCCTTTTCACCTAGTTACTTCCCTCTCTCCTCCCATGCCAGGTACCCTGCCCTATGACATCAAGATAGTAATTGCCGGAAACCACGAGTTGACCTTTGACCAGGAGTTTATGGCTGATCTGATCAAGCAGGACTTCTACTTCCCCTCTGCCTCCAAGTTGAAGCCAGAGAATTACGAGAATGTCCAGTCGCTGCTCACTAACTGCATCTACCTGCAGGACTCCGAGGTCACTGTGCGGGGCTTCAGGATCTACGGCGCCCCCTGGTGAGTAACCATTGCCACTGCAATGCACACAAGATCAAACACCTACTGCAGGTACAGAAGAAAGTACGTCTTTTAAATGACATTGATGAGATGAGATGATTGAGATGAAATATGATGCAGCAATTTTTTTTTTTTTTTTTTTATTTCAAGAATATCACAGAATCGTCAGACCTCAATTTCATTCCCATTATGTCTTGTATGTGAGGACTGGTCAATGAAACATTTTGGTAGCCATTGTTGATGAATCCACATTTCAGAGACTTGAGTGCTTGCTGCTGCTAAGATGCGAGATAAATAATTTGCTTTTAGTATTTTTTGCCTCTTTGTGTGCACAAAACCTTTACCACATTTGAAACAACCAACACTAAAAAGAAATATTTCTCGCTAAAGGTCAGCATGTACTGATTGTGTCTTTTTGCACTGCATCATTTGATGCTCATTTAGCACACACCACAAATGCCATACAGACAGTTAAGCTCTGAACACCTTCTTCAAATGTTATCAGCTGATTGAATGGACATTATCAGTTGTTATCACTAGCGTAGATGTGAGGCCGTATGGCCCAACTCTACTTCCTAGTTGGCTCAGTAGGCCGTTATCATCTAATAGCAGGATGAATCACCCATTTGTGTCAATATTGGACTGCTCAACCGCAACGTTGTAAGATGACGTAGTATAAAGAGTACAAATGGTAAAGAGTCCATGTAAGGAGAATAGTTTGGGTGGTGGATGGGTCAACACAGGGCTTTCACCCGGTAGAACGAGTTTTGTGTCATGCGTGAAACCAAAAGTCACCAACTTTTTTAAATTACATAGTTAGTAGTAGTAAAGTAGTAACTTTCTTACCTAATGATTTTAACTAACGCCAAACCACAATCCTTTCCTAAATGTGAGTAGTTTTGCTATCTTTATTATTCAGTTATTTTTGTTTGAATTCACAATCATACCTGCGTTTTTGTGGTGTGTGTCGTCCTTTTGAGGCTATTAATATCGTCCCTGCTGTAGTGAGCTTGGTGCTTCCTTCTGGTTGTGACAAGGTCAGAATCTAGATGTATAGTATTCACAGTGTGCATGTTCTACCTTCATATAAACCATAATTGACTTGCTGAACTAGCATCAAGTTTTAGTCAACTTTATTTATATATATATATATATATCCCATTTTATACTGTACATAGTAAAATACAACACAATGTGCTTACCCACAAATGGCATGATAGCAATCAAAAGCTAAATTCAGTGTGGGGGTCTCTCTCAGGTCCTCAGGCAGTGTATTCGATCTACTTGGGGCATAATAAATACTGCTTTTGTTATTATGAGGAATAGTTAAAGGACCTCTGTCTGTGGACCTGAGGGTTCTTGCTGATTTTGTATGTAATTAGCATGTTTTTATATACTGAGGTGCAAGATCACTCAGAGTTTGTGTGCAAGTACCAGAGTTTTAGAATGAATGAAAGGTGAATTAAAGGGGAGCCAATACAGAGATGTAAGAACCGCTATAATGTGCTCATACCTTTAATTAACGGTTAGAACATGTACAGCCGCACTTTGAATTAGCTGTACATTAGCTGAATTAGCACAGCTGATTTTGAGAGGCCATTGAATAGACCATTACAGTATTTTGGTCTGCTAGTTATTGTTTCATGGACTCATTTCTATTTCTATTCATTTTAATGATTACACCCAGATTCCAAGCTTCACTCTTGCTCTCCAGAGTGTTTCTGTTTTGGCTTTGTTCCAAAGTTCTTTGACATCCAAAGATGAATATCATCAATATGTTGAGTCAGGGAATGTATGGGATTTAGGTCATTACAGTGGTGCTCAAAAGTTTACATACACATGCTTAAGTTGACTAAAAAGAGGAATAAAAAAATCATGTTTTGGAAATTTATTTTAATACCTAAATTAAAAGATAAAATCCAACCTTTAAGGACACCAATTTTCTTTGTGAATGAATAACGTATTGTAAATAAATAAATGTTCTTATTTAAAATACAGGGTCATAAGTATACATACATGTTAAATTCCCATAGAGGCAGGCAGATTTTATTATTAAAGGCCAGTTATTTCTGGATTCAGGATATTATGCATCTGATAAAGTTCCCTTGGCCTTTAGAATTAAAATAGCCCCACATCATCACATACTCTTCACCATGCTTAGAGATAGGCATGGGATACTTTCTATAAAATCATCTCTCAATGCAAATCAAACCAGGTATTAGTCTAACTGAAATAAAACCATGCCTATCTCTAAGCATGGTGAAGAGTATGTGATGATGTGGGGCTATTTTAATTCTAAAGGCCAAGGAACTTTATCAGGATGCATAATATCCTGAATCCAGGAAATAACTGGCCTTTAATAATAAAAATCTGCCTGCCTCTATGGGAATTTAACATAGGGTATGTATACTTATGACCCTGTATTTTAAGAACATTTATTTATTTACAATACGTTATTCATTCACAAAGAAAATTGGTGTCCTTAAGGTTGGATTTTACCTCATTTTTTAATTTAGGTATTAAAATAAATTTCCAAAACATGATTTTTTTATTCCTCTTTTTAGTCAACTTAAGCATGTGTATGTAAACTTTTGAGCACCACTGTAGGTCATCATTTTTTATTTATGCATGAGATGTGCAAGTGGGAGCATATACAGATTGAATAGTAGGTGTCCGAGAATTGAACCTTGGGGCACCCCACACATAATATTCTGTCTGAGGCCAAGTCTCCAATGGACGCAAAAAAGGTTTTGAACTAGTTTAGAACTGGGTCAAATAGGCTGACCCATTTTTCTAACCTCTTTAGTACAATTTCCTGGTCAACAGTATCAAAAGTGGCACTGAGATCAAGGAGTACAAGAGCAGATAGATTTTTAGAGTCTTTATTTATTATATGCAGATTGTACACAACTTTGATGAATGCTGTTTCTGTGCTATGCTGTGATTGAAAATCTGATTGATAAATGGCTAGTAGGCTGTTTGATGTCAGATAGTTATTGAGGTGAGAAATTTGCTGAGGAATGGTATGGAGATGGGCCTATAGTTTACAGTAACTGTTGCATCAAGGTAATTCTTCTTCTGGTTCAATGAAAGCAGTTTTAAGTGCTGCAGGAAATATACCTAACTAACAGGAGCAATTGACAATTTCTAATCCCTCAGGTGCTAAATTGTTATTATAAAAATAACATCTTAGCACAATTTCACACATTTTTATCTTATTATTCACCTTTACCACTTATACTACTATACTACATATATTGTGGCATGGTTAACAATCCAATAACTTATGGTTTCATCGTGTCCTAATCTAGTTTTGAGACCTTTATTTTGTTTATAGTTTGCATATTTGTAAATTGATTTTAGTCAAATAACCACATGGCAAATTTGAGGCTAGGTAGTATTGCACCGTGGAACAAGCTGTACACATTACAAAGTAAGGAGGAGGAATAGGGTTGATCGGGGCCTAACATCTTATTTTTGCCCAAGGCCTCATAATAATAATAATAATCCAGCAACAAAGTTAAAATGTTGGTATCATGACATTAAAATAATCATTTATTTGCTTTTTTTATTTAGCTGTGTGTGTGTGTGTGTGTGTGTGTGTGTGTGTGTGTGTGTGTGTGTGTGCGTGTGTGTGTGTGTGTGTGTGTGCCCCCAGTGCAGGATAATTGGTTTGCTGTGATAGCAGCTTCCCCTGAGTTTATTGCTCAAACCACTGCAGAGAGCTGCCTGAGGTGGACTGACAGGAAGAAGGGAAAGAAGATGAGAGCAAAAAAAGTGGGACAAAGAAGAGATGTAGGAAAGAACGAAGTGGTGGTGATTGATAGGGAAGAAAAAGACAGACAGACAGACAGACAGACAGACAGACAGACAGAGGGAGATTTAGGAAGAAAATATTTTATTCAGATTCACCGGCTGGCCCTGGCTGGTGTAATGGGCACATGAGGTGAGAAACGAAAGTGTGTGTGTGTGTGTGTGTGTGTGTGCGTGTGTGTGTGTGTGTGTGCGTGCGTGTGTGTGTGTGTGTGCGTGCGTGCGTGTGTGTGTGTGTGTGTAAGTGTAAGAATATCTCTGA
>JABXJD010001560.1:15000-82366 GCA_013375575.1 Percina caprodes
ATATCTCTGATCCATCTATTTCTTTTCCCTTATCCTGTTTTCTGATTGGCTCTGTGTTGCTTCTTTTCTGTCTGTCACCTCGTCACATTCTCCATCCTGTTGTCTGCCCCTGTCTTCATCACCCCCTGTCTCTTTTTGCTCCACCATCAATCTATCCATCTGCATCCACGGGCCGATTAGTCATTTCCCTCACTGCTTCACACTCTCCTTTTTCAATCTATCACTCTTTCTCTCTCTCTCTCTCCCTCACTCTTATCCGCGGAAGTATTCTGATGCTGAATGCTTTTCCAGCCTAAATTAGATTGTGCTTGCTCCATTCTCCTCAAACTCTCCAAATTTGTCACCGCATGCATCAGCGGAGGGAGGGGATGGCGTGGAGAGCTCAGCTCCACTTCGTCCTCCTGACGCTAAAGGGAGTTTACAAGTCATTTGTTACAAAAAAAAAGTACAGGGAAGGTAAACTCCCATGCATGTTTCAGTTGAAGGGGAAAGTAAGTAGGATAGTAGGACGCAAGCGTATAAACCTTCGTGATCACACATGAAAACTGCAGAAAACACACACATACAAGAAAAGAGGAAAGCATGCGCATGAGTCATACAGATTGACAAGTAACTCGTGGATTGGACAGTTTTGATGATGTCATCTGCATCATCAGGACAGGGGAATCAAATTTCCTGACTCACAGCAGATCATGCTGCACTGTAACGTTCTTATGGTGATATTTATGTCCTCTGGTGTAGGGCTAGACCGATTATCTGGGCCGTTTTTTGGCAGTTTGCAAAATATCTGTATCCGCGTTTTCTTTGCCTGATAACAGATACAGTTCATAAATTAAAAAGTGCCCTACTTTGGCTTAGCTACAACTCTGTGTCTGTCCTTCTGCTTCCGTTTCACTCACCACTGGGTTTGACTTAAAGGAGAAATCCGGTCAATTTCAACACGTAGCTCTGTTGGTTGTAAATTTGGAGTGCTGTCAGTAGCAAGAAAAATAAAAACCAATCGGTGCTGCCTACACCGAGTTATCCTCCTGCCAGAGTTAGCACCCAACAGGCCTAAACAGGGCAAGTTTTACACTTATTTTTAGCCTCTAGACTTGCTCGAAATGTCCATACAAGTGCCTACCTATATGCAGTTATCATTTCCAAGTGAACACAGCGAATTTGACTGCAGTAGATGTGACAGAAAGGCATAAACGTTGTGTTAATTCATCCAGTGCGCATACCTGCTGTTTTCCGGTGAAGTTCACACTAGTTGAAACATGCCTTTCTTAACATCGACAGCAGTCAAATTCGCTGTGTGCACTCTTAAGGAATAACTGCATATGGGGGGTACTTGTAATGAGATTCTTAACATGTTTAGAGGCTAAAAACAAGTTTCAAACTTGCCCTGTTTAAGCCTGTTGGGTGCTATTGCTAGCAAGAGGATAACACAGTGCAGGCAGCACTGATTGGTTTAGTTTTTCTCTCTACTGACAGCACTCCACATTTAAAAACAACAGAGCTACATATTGAAATTGACTGGAATTCTCCTTTAATGCCCCCACACACAACACTATGTGACTATCTTCTACTGAGTCTCTCATTAATTAAATAATTGCTTTAAGCATTTAAACTAAGTTTTGTGTTGGAGTTTGTAACATTCCAAAATCTTAATCTTAACCTAAAGATTTTCATTTTCCCTGTAAATGCATATAGGTCCCAAATACTGGTTTCATTAACTGCTAATAATCAGTATTGATATCAACTTTGAAAAAACAGTATGCGTCGATCCTTATTATGGTGTCACAAAGAGGTCCCAGAAATAACTGATTATGAGCAGTATTATTACACTGACAATTCAGTTTGGGTGAGACAGGAGGAAAAAGAGGCGTCTTGTACAGTAGAATTACACGGGGGGGGTGGGGTATTACTTTCAGAGCACTACAGTATATGTCCCACACACCACCGTGAACTACAACACAGGCTGCTTGGAGGGCCCAGCTTTCAAGCGGTCCCAATCTAATTGATCGGTCTGCATCAGATTGACAGCTTTCACACCAATTTTCAATTTTATTTATAGTATTAATTCATAACCAGAGTTATCTCGAGATACTTTACAAATAGAGTAGGTCTAGACCACACTCCATAATTTACAAGGACCCAACAGTTCTAGTAGTTCCCTCCAGAGCAAGCAACAGTGTGACAGTGGCGAAGAAAAACTTCCTTTTAGGCAGAAACCTCGGACAGACCCAGACCCAGACCCAGACCAGGCTCTTGGTAGGCGGTGTCTGACGACCGGTTGGGGTTAGAATGAAGAGTGGCAATAACAGTCACAAAAAATAGTAGTTTGTAGTAGTTCTTTGTAGTAGTTCATTGCATAGCAGGGCACTGTGCGGCATTACAAGGCACAGCAGGACGTAGCAGGGCACAGCAGAGCGTAGCAGGATGAACACGGCATCGCAGGACGCCAACACCAGCCCAAACAAACTGCATAGAAAGGTAACTACCATTTTTTTTTTCAACCTGGACCCTATTTCCCTATGTTTTTTGTGTCTAATTGACTGATGAAAACACCAATCTTTGACATGGGTCCAGTGTTAAGCAAGAGCGCTGCAGTTGGTAGCATTTATACAAGCTACAATATAAGTTAATAGAGCAATTGTCCAGCTTGTATTTATCTTCACAAAAGTATTTATGTGAGCCCACAAATACATGTTATTTGAGTATTTGGAGTAAAGTAGACACACTGAAACTGTTACGGAAATCCCAGTGCATTGTAAGATTTCTGATCTTTCTTGTTTTTTACAACAACAGCACACCGGCAAGTCTAAGCCAAACTCAGTAGAGAAGTAGGGCAATAAATAAAAGCTCCATTGTATACACTTAATTTAGAAAAGAAAATCAATGAAGTGTATGTGTGTGCAAATGCTTTTATTTATTTGCTAAACAGCACGGATGAACAATGTTCTGTAGCTATATTTAGGCTACCATTTTTCCTCAACCAAAGGAAAAAGTCTTGCGTTTACTCTCTCAGTGAGCCTTTACTGCAAGATTTATTTTCCTCAGACTAAGAATAAAAAATGATGCCAGTGGGGTAAAAGATTTCCAGTTGTTCCTAATGTATTACATTTTTTTTTTAATATATTGTAAGTAAAGATTTCTGCTTCAGACTTCTTCACAGATTTCTGTAAATGACAAGTTCAGATGGAGGCATTTCCGTTCCATTTTATTAGCATCGAATTATAAGGTATTATCTGTCTTCCATTTATTAATTAAAATTGAGCTCCATCTTTCTATCACTGGATGGAATAGTGCTTTTAAAAAAAGTTTTTGAAACGAGATATTCGCACAGAAAGTACATAATAGTTTCACCAGCTGGTATCATAGATCTTGGACGCTCGAGATCTCAGAACTGCTCTTTGCTCATAATTTAGCTGCTAAGATTCTAGGCAGTCGAAACCAATCTGGCAGCCTCGGCAGATTACATCGAAATCATTATTAATAATGAGCTGCATGGCCGGGACACGCAGCTTTGCACATTCATGGAGCTGCGACCCTCTGCTAGCACAAACACAGCCATGAGTATGAGTGTCTCGCTCTGGGCAATTTTTTCATCAGCAGCCAATTAAGAACAAACTTATGTCCAATAGGAAAAAGAGTTGAAACATGATTCATTCATCTGAATCTACTTTATTATTCAACTTTATTTTAACAGGGAAAACAGACTGAGACCTTGAGCTATTTTACGCCTTTGCCCTATGTAAACATATGTACAACATACAAAACAAGGAAACGTCACAAATTCAACAATTCAACAAAACCAATCACAGAGAACGTCATAATGATCCTCCATAACATTTTGAGTGTCTAGCTTGATTTTAAGCTGCAGTTTATTCCATAGAAATGGTGCAAAAGCAATGAATGCAGTCCTACCCACATCTGTGAAGACTGCAGGCGTTTCTAATGCGATCCACATCTGTGATCTGGTGTTAAAATTTGGGTGTCTCGTGGAAATTAGAGATGATAAATAGGGAGGTTGTTTTAAAAGAAGTGCTTTGTAAATAAAGAAGAGAGCATGTTGCTCTCGCCTCACAGATAAAGGGGCCAAACCCACATGCTGCTTTAGGGTAAAGTGTTGTAACTATCCCCCGTGATAAACCGGAATGCACAATGGTAAATAGCATCCAGTGATCTTAATGTGGAAGCTGAAGCATGCATATGAGAATATCATAGTAATCTAAAACTGATTAAAAAAAAGTAGCCTGAACAATTTGCTTTCTATTTACAGATGACGGACAAGCCCTGTTTCTGTAAAGGAGCCCTAACTTGAATTTTAACTTTTTTCCTAATTCAGTAACACGTTTTTAAAGGAGAGCCTATCATCTAACCATACATATACAGCAACTTGCTTATTTTGAGTGCCATCCAAACTAGTAATTGCAAGAGTGTTTCTAACTGAAAGCCCCAATGGTGTTAATATACAGTGGGAACAATAGAGGGCCAAGTATTGAACCCTGTGGTACCCCTTTAAGGAAGTGTAAGGTTACAAACTTGACCCCAGCAACCATGATGGCCTGAGTTCTATCATGAAGATAGTTTTCAAACCATCGGCAACTGATGGAGAACTCAATCCCATTGCAAACAGTTTGTATATCACATGGGAATTGAGGCATTCTCCTGTCCTGTATAGAAACCTTAACCCTCATGTTGTCCTCGGGTCAAATTTGACCTGGTTTCAAAGTTTTTTAATATCAGAGCATTAGGAAAAGCGTTGTTTTTTTCATGGTTAATGTAAGACAACACAAAGGTTAAACTGATTGTAATGTTGACATTAACATAAATGTAAAAAAAAATTGAGTGTTAGCGTCAGTTCTGCCAGGCCAAGTAGTCAAGACGTTGCTATCCGCTATTGGCCAACAACACTGTCGCAACAGCTGATCTGCATCAGCTGAGCTACAGCAGCTGATCTGCATCGCCGCATCAGCTGGTCAGCTCCCCTCGCTGCTAAATGATTACTTAAAGCTGCTTTAGTTGCTCCTAACTGCTTGCTGCTGCATTGATGCAACCCCACTGGGGATCAATAAACAGTATAAATTATAAATTATAACGTGGCACACGCTTCTATGATCTTCATTGTTGCTGCTCTGTTCATATGGTGGAATAGTTTAGCTCTCCCAGTCTTAAAGGTCCCATGGCATGAGAATTACACTTTATGAGGTTTTTTTAACATTTTAACAGCCTTTGGTCCCCCAGTGGCTAGAAATGGTGATAGGTGTAAACCCAGCCCTGGGTATCCTGCTCTGCCTTTGAGAAAATGAAAGCTCAGATGGGCCGATCTGGAATCTTGGTCCTTATGAGGTCATAAGGGGCAAGGTTCAAACGAGAAAAGTGTCAGTTGGTCAAGGCCACAACGCCAGCCTCCAGCCTCCATGGTCTATATAATAGAGACTTCAGATACAGTATTAGGGGACCACTAAAGTCTATATAATAGAGACTTCAGATACAGTATTAGGGGACCACTAAGGTCTATATAAAGAGACTTCAGATACAGTATTAGGGGACCACTAAGGTCTATATAAAAGAGACTTCAGATACAGTATTAGGGGACCACTAAGGTCTATATAAAGAGACTTCAGATACAGTATTAGGGACCACTAAGGTCTATATAAAAGAGACTTCAGATACAGTATTAGGGGACCACTAAGGTCTATATAAAAGAGACTTCAGATACAGTATTAGGGACCACTAAGGCATATATAAAAGAGACTTCAGATACAGTATTAGGGACCACTAAGGCATATATAAAAGAGACTTCAGATACAGTATTAGGGGACCACTAAGGTCTATATAAAAGAGACTTCAGATACAGTATTAGGGGACCACTAAGGTCTGCATAAAAGAGACTTCAGATACAGTATTAGGGGACCACTAAGGTTTATATAAAAGAGACTTCAGATACAGTATTAGGGGACCACTAAGGTCTATATAAAAGAGACTTCAGATACAGTATTAGGGGACCACTAAGGTCTATATAAAAGAGACTTCAGATACAGTATTAGGGGACCACTTAGGTCTACATAAAAGAGACTTCAGATACAGTATTAGGGATCACTAAGGTCTATATAAAGAGACTTCAGATACAGTATTAGGGGACCACTAAGGTTTATATAAAAGAGACTTCAGATACAGTATTAGGGGACCACTAAGGTCTATATAAAAGAGACTTCAGATACAGTATTAGGGGACCACTAAGGTCTATATAAAAGAGACTTCAGATACATTATTAGGGGACCACTAAGGTCTATATAAAAGCAGTCAAAGAGCACCATGTCATGGGACCTTTAAACTATGTGAGTGTCCCCTAATGCTGCTGCTGCTGTCCTGAATCTCGGCTCTTTCATGGTGCTCATGAAAAGTCAGGGGACTCCTTTGAACAGAGCCATACTGCCACATTTAATTAATAATTTATTCAATAAAATTTCTTAAAGCCGTTTTATTATCTGTGTTGTTCTTTACTTAATGGACATGACAGAAGGGGATTCATGGACAGATGTATAGCAAAAAAAAATTGCATTTGTATTCTGTTGATGTACATGGCAGTTTGACTAATTCCCAAAAAATTTAAAATCCATTTTAATAGAAATAGTGTATTGATAATGAAAACATTTATTGGTTTCCGCCTTACAGTGCACAATGAAATAATAATAGTAAGCTATGGTGGTCAACAGGGGCAAACACACTGAATGCAACACATGCAAATCGACAAAACACAAGCAAATTAAGAAAACATCTTCATAAATTGGACACGGCCCAGTTTAAAATGCAACTTATTTTTAAACAATATACGCGTTAGGGGGTCCCTGATCCGTGTCTCTCAGTTATAGGCTTAAAAAATGTAGAAGACCCTTGGACTAAATACAGCAAAACAGCAGTCTAACCTGCTAGTGTGACATGAAATATGATCCAGAAAGTCTGGTTTGAGTAACAGATGCCAGAGTTTGAAAGCTCATCAGATGCCAGAACAGAAAAACAGTGGTTCATAACACTCATACACCACTGAAAAGGTCTGTGAGGGTTATTATGAAGTAAGGAGCAGGAATACAGGTTTCACATGACAAAGCCATCTAACAGGAACGTGCTCTTGCATTTACTGGATTGGCCACAGAAGCATCTTGGCTGCTTTGCCAGACTGAGTGATGAGGCACAAGTTGGTCTGAAGTATCCCTAAACTTGATGGCAATCCTAAAAAATAACATAAATTGCAACAAAAAAACAAGTGTGTGTTGTGAGCCTAAGGAGTTCTGCTCATCGTGAAACTTAACCCCCAATCTAATGCCTAGATCATTGTCAGCCATTGGTCTAAATCTCATAAATCTCTAATTTTCAATTTTCATTGATGCATTTTGGAAATACCTGCTTTTCAATAGACGGCTATCCGATTTCATTTGTTATACCACCTCACCTTTGTAGTGGCTCAGCATTAAAGTGTCAGAATTGTTGGTGTCTTTCTGGTTACAAAACTCTGTGTGTCCCCTAACACAATGGTCCAAAATGATGTTAAAATGCAATGTTAGCTCAGCAGAATAACATAAAAAGAAATTGCGTTCAAAGACTGCCAGGCACACCTAAATCTCCGATCCTAGAATCGCTCGTGGTGAGCGTACAACAACAAAATTTCTTTTTAAAACTATTCACATTTTGGCTGGACATGCACCAAATCTTTTTAATGGAGTTTGGTCAGAAACAACAACATATCTCTATTTTAACCCCCAATGCATTTATTTCTATAGACATCAATCCTCTACAAAACACCTCACAAATATTTTGCTTCAAAAAACTCATTCTTTTCCTAAAAACACTGGTCTCTGTAGTTTTTATACAAACAGACAGTAGGATGAAGTGCATTTGTTGGGGACTATTTTCAGCGGCGAATTTATTCACATTTAGTGTCCTAGTGGGTATTTGTGACAGCAGGATGTGGAATTGCGTCAAATAAAGTACAGTTTGTGTGTGTGTGTGTGTGTGTGTGTGTGTGTGTGTGTGTTAATGTAATGAAGGAACATCCAGTGCAACTGATGGGATTTTGACAACAGATTATTGCACAGGGGAAGAAGATACTGTATATCAGGCTTTGATACACACACAATACTTGTGAGTAGATATATTCCTTGGTTTTGGGTATTTTTGTGGGAAAAAAAACCTAGAATATCACCAGCCTCTTTCTTTTAAAATCTAGCCTATTTTCCAGGCGACAGCAGACATGTCAAACCTTGACGAGAGACAATTTGGCTTGAGGGTCTTTGACAGATGCTTGGAATAATTGAATTTTAGGGGGCAGCCCTAATAACTTTAAAACTAATAGGGTGAGAGACTTGATTCCAAATCCTAGGGGGATGTTTAGAAGGGTCAAGTCTAACTCGGAGGGACTTGTTCATTGGTTGAAAGTTGTTGCCTCAAATACCGTCTGGTCTTTGAGCCCTTTTGTTTTGAGACAGAGAGAAATAGCAAGTGAGGACAGGCAGGGGGGGGGGGCAGATGAGGAGAGAGAAGGCAAAATGTCTATATAGGCTGGTACTAATGGGTTAAATCACTTAAAATGTGTATAAAGAAGGATGGAAAGACAGGCAGGAGAGACGGACAGCTTGTTCACACACACACACACACACACACACACACACACACAGACAGAGGGATGAGAGACAAAGTAGTGTGTTTGTTGATGGGGGATTTTTCTTCTTTAAATGAAAACGGCAGAAATGTATCGCTCCCCACTGCTCCGCGTGGAATAATTAAGGACGGAGATGCAAAAGACTGCTTAATTAGATTTTTTAATTATTGAGGATTCACTTCTCCTTCTATAGTGGCCCAATTAAGAAAGCTCATCAAAAACTAAAGAGATGAAGAGAGGCCTCCTCCTCTCAACACCCCACCCCGCTCCACCAGCCCCATCTCGTCTTCTTCCTACAACCCCCACACACACACACACGCACACACACACACACTCTCTCTCTCTCATTTGACAGAAATGGACTACCTGTGCTCCGTTTGATAGCTTGTCCTCGCTGATGAGCGAGAAATGGAAGGGACTCTCGCCGACTTTAATTAACTTGCTTGTTTTCGCGGCCCCGGTGAAAGTAAAGAGAAAAGGAGGGAGAGTGGAGAGAAAAAGGAGAGGTAAAATGCAGCGGTGGCATGCAAAGCTTTCCCCTTTCATGATAATGAGTCTAATGATGGTGGAGATGGCATGAAGCTAATTTGACCATCTTTCTCTTTTCTGAGCGCTTGGCGTCGTCTTTGTTCTCCCTCTGATGAGGAGACACTTCAGAGAAAGAGAAGTTTCAATGAAAAGACTGAATGAGTGACAAATCCAACTTCTTAAACTTCCTACTAGTGGCGTTGCATGTTTTAGCCCATTAACTACAAATTGTGTTTAGTTTGCGTTACTGCCAAACGTGTTCTGAAGCATTCTATCAGCTTTTAGACTGATTTCCTTCCTTGCAGGCAGCCATTGGTTTCACTTCATTTCAGGAAGCTATGAAAATCAACTTGCAGAAACTAGCTAATCCATCAGCGTGAACATTTAGTGCCTGGCCTTTGTTTTACACTGTCATCATGTGGTAATGTGCTTGAAAGCGGCGACCATTGAAGAACATACCCTGTCGGTGTGTTCGAGGACTTTCAAGGTGTGAGAAATGGCCTGAAAGACAATAAGCAAATATAGATGCTGTGAAAATGATGAAGGATCTGGCTATTTTCTGCACTGAAGAGGCTGCAGTTCGGCTGCCAACTCTCAAATCTTGGGTGTTGGGGTTTCATTAAATGGTCAGGAGGAAAACAAAAAGCATGGGCCATTTTTTCAAATTTTTTCAAATCAAAAGTTCCTAAGAAGCGACCACCTGTGGTTGTGCAAATAACGACTCCCTCAGAGGCAAAGGCAGTGTAATATTACACAGCCGTTTGACCTCTCGGAGTTATTAGTTTTAAATCAATGTAGTTGAGTAGAAAACAAAACTCTGTTCATCTGAGCAGAGTGGTCGAGTGGCAGTATTTGTACAATGCAGGTTACAGTTTGTCCATGAACAAACACTGCAGCTCCTCGACACCCAAGAAGTTCCCAGGTCTTGCTTCCTAGATGCAAAAGTCAAGGGAGAGTCAAACACCACTGCTCCGCCTAGGCTGCAAAATGTAGATAAATATATTTATTCAGGCAGCTTTTTTGGGCCTGAATAATCTTGTGTTTACGTGCATAAAGTCAAAATAATATACTTATAGTATGTGTCCAATGTCAGCGTCATTTCCACGCTTCCCATTCATTTCTATGAGACTAGACTGTGCAATGCATTCACCGCGTTATGCAAATGAGCTCACTGAAATATGCAAAATTGACAGTTGTCGATATGAAACGAAGACAGATATTTCCTACTTAAAATGTTTGCAGAAACACATTTCAGTTAACTTTTTTGTGAAATAAATGACCGCATTCCAAATGAGCCGCCATTATGGTCTGTTTTAACCCTTGTGTTTTCATCGGGTCAAATTTGACCCCTTTAAAAAATGTCTATATCTGGAATATGGATTTCTTTTTAACCAAATTACCACAAAAATGGATTGGATTCCTTACAACGCTCTTTGCAAATACAACTGATCACTTTCATTCCTGACTAAAGTCATCTGTACATTCCTCTGAGCTTAACTATTAGTCAAATAATTCATAATTTCTGCTTTTTTAACTCAAATATTAGGTATAATTCTATGTAAATGAGGGTTATTGACCATTAATTTCAAAAAGTAGTGTATAACTAGTGGTAGTAAGGTGGTGTTAGTGAAAACTAAACTATAGTCTGAAAAAGGGACAAAAATGTCAAATTTTTGTCTTTTTTTGACCCGGGAGGACAACACAAGGGTTAAAATCCAGGAGCAGACAGCCCCGCGTGACGCATTTGTCCAATCAGGAGCAGCCATTGCGGTTGTAGGAGGGTGTAGCCTGTTTCCAATGCTTGTCAGTGGTGAGTGAAGAGAAACTCATAACTGCTGGTGGCTAGCCCTCTAGTGTGCCGGGGCGGTCCCTGCCGTGAAAACAACGCCCATATGGACACGTGCCATTAAAGCGTGAATAAAAGCTTCAGGTCGGGCTGAGGCGCGAGCCTGATGGAGCCGGTGCAGACAGCTGTAGACGTTAAAAAACGCGTCTGATATGCTTGCGGTCGAGACACCAGATCAATTTAATTGCAATTACGAGTCATCTCAGGACACTTTACATATAGAGTAGGTCTAGACCACACTCTATAATTTACAAAGACAATTCCAATAATTCCCCCAAGGGGAAACATTTAGTGCAACAGTGGCGAGGCAGAAACCTGGGACAGATCCAGGCTCTTGGTGGAAATATGACTAGAAATAGTAGTTGTAGTAGTTCATGGCGTAGCAGGGCACTGCAGTGCTTAGCAGGGCGCCGTGATTTAGGTGCCACTCTAATCCAAGGAAAACGGCAAGGTGTGAAAACATAACGGCGTCGGGCAAGATGGATGTCACGAGAATGATACTATCGACGCCTTCCGGTTGAAAAATTCCAAAACAAATGACAATGCCCATTTTTTGAAGTGTCTTAATTGTTTTTGCGAGTAACCAATGCCTGTCCCTTGTAGCATGAAGCTAACGCTTAGCTACATGTTGAGGAGAAAATTAGCCAACTCTGAGTCCTTTTGGGCTCTGAACTGTCTCCATCTTTCAAATACATGTCCAATATTTATCCGGGGTTGGTAACGTCTCTGGTCACGCAACTGTTAAAAACACTGATGTTGTTGTTTGTGTGTATTGTTATAACATTTTGATATTTTAAGTACATGGAATCTTCATGGAAAAATCCTTTTTTTAACGTGGTATCGAAATCGGCATTGAGAATCGTGTTATTTGGCTGGTATTGGCACTGACTACTGAATTTTTGGTATTGTGACACCCCTAACGGGAAATAAGCTCCCCACAGCTACGTTGTAACAAGCACTTCTGGGGCATGAGTGCACACAGATGGAAAGAGAGAGGAGAGAGAATGCAGTTTCTTCTTCAGAGCTCGCGAAACGTCACCTCCTGGAATAAAGTCTATGCTGCATATTATGATTCGTGAGCATGGGCACACCTTTGCTACAGGTTTGAGTGTCTGAGCCAATGGCGCTTTAGTTGGAACTCGGTTCTACTGAGTCTTGGAAGACAGCATGTGTTGATTTCAACTATCCTTATCCAGTCTTTGAATCAGTATCGGTCCGTGGGGTTAGGGAGTCGGGTGGGCATTCATGGTGTCTGATTTGGGCACCACTGTGGTTTGCATCACGTGTTCATTTGTATCTGCTATGACTATCAATCAGTTAGATACCTTTCTAAGTTGATTTCCATAGTCTACTAAAAATAGCTAAAACATGGCACCCAGGAGGTATAGGTTTATTCCTAGGCCCAGGTTTTGAATCCCAGTTTCCTGCATGTCTTCCCCCTCTCTCTCCCCTTCCATGTTTGAGCTGTCCTGTTGATTTAAGGTGGATATTTCCAAATAATAATAATAATTGAAACCAATAGCAGACTGGAGGGAAGGAAATGAATGTAGGTATGCTGTGGAATACTGTCAGAAGTAATGTAATGTCTGCACGGCTTGTAGCCAATGGGCTGTAACATGCAGCGCCGCCGGTGTGTTCCTTTAGAGATGTAAAGAGACAGAGAGACGTACAGTTGGGAGTTCATGCTTTTCTGGGCCTCCTCACCAGAGCCCACACTAAATTAACATTGGATTCACTTTGAGACTCCCAAATCCCCCCTGGGCCCTGTCCTCTCTCCTCTCTCTCGCTCTCTCTCGCTCTCGCTCTCTCCTCTTCTCCACCATCCCTTCATTCCTCCATCACCCACCTCCATCCCCGTAGCACTTACATTCCCACAGGACTCAAATAAAGTAGCCTACGAACACTGAACATTAATAAACGGGTACTTAAGGGGGTTGGTGGAGGAAAGAAAAAAAATTGTCCTACTTTAACACTTGTCACTTTCCCACTCTCACACACACACACCCCCTCGGTTTTTTCCCCCTATTCTTCTCAAATTTCATCTTCTCCTCCCTCCTAAGTGTCTGCTAGTCTGCAGCCCTGTAGCTGAATAAACAGTCGTAACGGGAGGAAGAACAGACGAGAGGACATTTACTGTGTCGTTTCCCTGGAGGAATTTCTCTTTAAATTACCTGTTAAATGGCCTCCAGGGGCAGGACTTCAATGTGCATGGGGGTGTGTGTGTGTGTCAGCATTTGTGTGTGCTTGTGTGTTATGGCTACGGGGCATTTTCCTCCATTTCACACATGCCTTCCCTCCCCAAGGCATGTGGCATTGTCGAGGAGAAAAAGTGGATTAAAGTGATTCTGTCCGTATGTTACTTCTCGCCTCAGTCACTCTCTTCTTTCCTCTTACACACACACACACACTGCTCCCCACCTCTTCTTCTTTCCGTCTCACCAGTTCATCAGCGAGCGGTTATGTTCGGTGTTTGACCACAGAGTCAGGGGAGTCGGGATGCCATGGACACTGCAAAAAGTGTCCGCGCCCGGAAGTCATATTGTCTCTTTCTGTCTTTCTCGTCACATGCTTGAAAGCAGCAAATGAGAGGACTCTTTCCCTAAATACAGTTTGGTTTATTGCAGCGATTTTCGGTGTTCACCGTGAAACAACGCAGATTAACTTGGATTGATGCATTAAAATGAGCCTATCGAGCAAGATAAAGATGTTGATGTACCGAAATTAAGGGACATTGTCTCACTGATTTTCTTTGGGGCGAATACTGACAAACACATTTTTTGACAGTTTTTGGGGTTATTCAATCATGATTCCTGGTCAATCAAATTTCTTTTTAATTAACAAAGCGATATTAGCACATGCAAGAGACAAAGTGAGACTTGACACTTGTTCTCAGCTCATTCAGCAGGTCACACCCTTAACTTTCCAGATATTTATCGTCAATCACTGCCGGAAACTGAAGAAAAAAACTGAAGAAAAATCTGCAAATTCCATTTTGTTCTGCTAAAGACGATCCTTTATTGGTTGGTTCGCTTTCAGTACCCTTTGGCTGTGGTCGGTGATTTGGTCCATGGCCCTTGCAGTCGATGTGTTGAAGTGCCCTTGCGGCCCCTTGAATGTCAGCCTGTATGGCCTATTTTTCTTCTAACATGCAACAAACCTTTTTTTACCCTCCTGTCGTCCTTGGGTCAAATTTGACCCATTTTCAAATACGTTCCATATCTTAGAAATGAGGTTTATTTAATAGGTTTCTTTAAACCAAAAAAAAATCAAAAATCTGTTTTAAATGAAAACAATTTAATATTAAGACTGCCAATCTATCACATTTTTATCTGCTCTACATGTACTTTAAAATGGATGTTTTTCAAGTTTTTAAAGCGCCCATATTCTGCTCATTTTCAGGTTTATAATTGTATTTCGAGGTTGTACCAGAATAGGTTTCCATGTTTGTTTGTTCAAAAAACACCATATTTTTGTTGTACTGCATATTGCTGCAGATCCTGTTTTCACCCTGTGTGTTTAGGTCTCTGTTTTAGCTGCAGAGTGAGACATCTCACTTCTATACTATCTTTGTTGGGAGTTGCACATGGTCAGATCCCATCAGCTAGATAACTCTTTCTCCAGCTTTGGTCAGTACAAGGCAAGATTAGCTGGGAGACTTCTTCTAGACAAGGGCCACTTGTGGAATACCTGCAGAACAGGGACAGGAAGTAGAACAGGGACAGGAAGTAGTTCTTTTGGAGATTATGGTCAACTAGTGTGTGTTGTAGCAGTGTTTTGCCATCGAGAACGAGCTAGCATGCTACAGTTAGCCACTTCGTCTCGGCTAGTGACGTAGAAAGCTGTGCAGATGTTGGACAGCTCACCCGGAGACTGAAGCCAGAGGACATTTAGAAACCGGATCTCACTCAAAACAGCATGGATAGTTTTTTTTTGCAAGTTTGTATGCGTGTGGAAGCACCAGAGACACAAAATAACACCCCAAATCCAAGAAAAAGTGATTTTTTTTTTTCATAATACGGGCACTTTAATGCTCAAATGGTATTTAAAGTCCATTTACATTTACCTGCACCATACGCTTCACGTCGTGCGCTTTGATGGTTAAAATAGGGCCCTCTGTCTGTAAAGGTAACCTCAGCCTTCCAGAAACAAATGATTGAACTAACATGGGTTTTGATTATTATTCATTTGACGAAGGCAGATATGTCTTTTGTTTAATATTCACAGATCCCTTTCACAAGACACGGACTTTAGCTTGCCAAAAATTTGTCTGATATTTGAGAAGTTAGCTGTTCTATGTCAGACCTAAACAGGAAGCGTCCTTGGCGTTGAGATAGCTCTAACATGTCTTGATGCTGCAATGCATATTCTGGTCTGCTTTGATAGATTTAATTGCTGAATGTCAGTGCTCTAGTATTTCTAGTGTGGCTCTGCTGGAAATGTCTCAGAAGAACGTTGTGTTGTTTGCCAGTTAATTACTCATCCCAGCCAGTTTATTTTTAATCAAGTGCTTCAAGTGCTTTTGGGTGGATTTTCCCTTTAAATTTAATCAAATGGTCTGTTAAAATGGGTATTTTTCCAAGAACTGATTTGCATTTGAAACGAGAGTAAGAATTTGAGTTGTTTAAATGAAATTGTTATTGATTCTTTATTTCTAACTTAATACAACATACGATGCATAGTTTCTTGCACGACATTATTTGACTGGAAAACAAGGAAGACAAATTGTAAACAGGTTAAAGGTTCAGATCTCCATTTCAAAGCGCTTGTACAGTGAGCAGGATATTTTTTGCAGCGTGCTGTGACCACAGGACAGGCTTCATCCTTCCCTCGGGGGCAGATCGCTGCGCCACGGGCTAACAGTTCTTGCCACTTGCCCCCCCACCCCATCCCGGATGGATCCTCCTGCCACCCCGCCTGCCCACCCAACACCTCCTCCACTTTCCCTTGAACAAGCCGCCAACTCTGGGTGATCTGACTCCACCATCCACATTCGCACTGAAGTGCAGAAGACCAGAGGAGAGGGTGGGATGTTGGGGGGTGGGGACTCCCTCTCCCTTCCATTTTTTTCTATTGTCTTTCTGTTCCTTTTTTCCTCTTCTCCCCCGCCCCTCGTTTCCTTCTCTCCACCGGAGAACTTTGAAATAATTTGCGTCTCGTGGGTTTTCTACACATTCTAATTTCCAACTAAATGGGACATCTGTTTGAGAAAAGGAAGATTTGCCACGGTTGCCAAGGCAACTATCACTCTGAAAAGAAGAGGGGGAAGGAGGGGGAAGGTTGCGGGAGGAAAGGAAAAAAAAACAGCTTTTATGGACAGAATTAGACGTTGGTGGAATATTATCCCTGCAAGACAAACAGCAGTGGGGCCTGTTCTCTCTTTCTCTTTCTCTCTTCCCGTCCCTCTTCATGTCATCCTCCCCCTCTGTCTCTTTATCATCGCTCTTTCCACTTTCCCCATCTCCCACTGTCTGTCTGTCTGTTTGTCTGTCTCTGGGCTCTTTTCTCTTTCCTCACACCCTCATGTCCCCCTCCCCTTTCCCCTGTTTCCCTTCCTTACCCTCTTTTGTATCTCTATCCCACACGCTGCAGCATCATCAGAAATATCATTGTGAAATCTGCCTCCAATTAGAAGCCTAAACCTCACTGTCCAACCTCCAGACGCCCACCCATGACAGCTTTTCCGCTCTCTGAAACATCTCATCCGTGGTGTTGAAGCCCCCCTCACACTCCCTGGTAATTGGTCATTATTTAGTACAGGAGGGGACAAATGTGCTTTCCCCAGCGCTTCTAAATGCAAGTTAAACGGCCCTTCATTATGCCTTATCTAAAAGTAAGGAAAGGTGGTGTCACATGTCACATGCTGCAATCCAGACACACAAGGCAGGAAGTCTGAAAGTTGACGACAGGTGAAGCCCCAAGGAGTCTGTATTATTATTTTTTTATAAATCTGCTGTGTGCCCGACCTGAGGGACGAGCCGAGGGGCAGGAACTAGGTTGAGAGAAAAAGCTAGAAAAAAGAATAGCGTTGTTTTCTGTTAACAGCCAATATATCACTGTCGATATAGTTAACGAATTGATCAATGGATGCAGCGGTGCTCGGCATAACAATCCATTTGATACAGGTGGCAGTACTCAAAACTAGCAGCGTGCATAGCAGAACCTCACAAATCAAAAATTAATGTGAGAAATATAGGTACATTTCCTGAGGCATTTTTTTTGCTTTGTTAGTGTCAGTGGTGCTTAGTCCAATTGATATCCAAGTGCAAGAGTCAGAGTGATGCCCCAAAACAGCACCTGAGGAATAGATCATGAAAATGGCTAAAGTAATAATACTGTCTACAGTAAAGCCTCAAATATTGTCAGCTGTAAAGATTGAAGCGGCTGAACTGAACGTGTCAACAGTGAGGGTTTTCAGGTGTTAGTAGCCCTGTGATCTAGAAACCTGCAGGCAGATAAAGGAGAAGAAGAACGGGACAATTGGGTTTAGGAGAAGAAGAACGGGACAGTTGGGTTTAGGTAAAGAACGGGACCGTTGGGTTTAGGAAAAGAAGAACACAGTTGGGTTTAGGAAAAGAAGAACACAGTTGGGTTTAGGAAAAGAAGAACACAGTTGGGTTTAGGAAAAGAAGAACACAGTTGGGTTTAGGAAAAGAAGAACGGGACAGTTGGGTTTAGGAAAAGAAGAACACAGTTGGGTTTAGGAAAAGAAGAACGGGACAGTTGGGTTTAGGTAAAGAAGAACACAGTTGGATTTAGGAAAAGAAGCACGGGACAGTTGGGTTTAGGTAAAGAAGAACGGGACAGTTGGGTTTAGGAGAAGAAGAACGGGACAGTTGGGTTTAAGAGAAGAAGAACGGGACAGTTGGGTTTAGGTAAAGAAGAACGGGACAGTTGGGTTTAGGAGAAGAAGAATGGGACAGTTGGGTTTAGGAGAAGAAGAACGGGACAGTTGGGTTTAGGAGAAGAAGAATGGGACAGTTGGGTTTAGGAGAAGAAGAATGGGACAGTTGGGTTTAGGAAAAGAAGAATGGGACAGTTGGGTTTAGGAGAAGAAGAAGAACGGGACAGTTGGGTTTAGGAGAAGAAGAATGGGACAGTTGGGTTTAGGAGAAGAAGAATGGGACAGTTGGGTTTAGGTAAAGAAGAACGGGACAGTTGGGTTTAGGAGAAGAAGAACGGGACAGTTGGGTTTAAGAGAAGAAGAACGGGACAGTTGGGTTTAGGTAAAGAAGAACGGGACAGTTGGGTTTAGGTAAAGAAGAACGGGACAGTTGGGTTTAGGAGAAGAAGAATGGGACAGTTGGGTTTAGGAGAAGAAGAACGGGACAGTTGGGTTTAGGAGAAGAAGAATGGGACAGTTGGGTTTAGGAGAAGAAGAATGGGACAGTTGGGTTTAGGAAAAGAAGAATGGGACAGTTGGGTTTAGGAGAAGAAGAAGAACGGGACAGTTGGGTTTAGGAGAAGAAGAATGGGACAGTTGGGTTTAGGAGAAGAAGAATGGGACAGTTGGGTTTAGGAGAAGAAGAATGGGACAGTTGGGTTTAGGAGAAGAAGAATGGGACAGTTGGGTTTAGGAAAAGAAGAACGGGACAGTTGGGTTTAGGAAAAGAAGAATGAGACAGTTGGGAATAGATCGTGGGTGGGGTTATAAAAAAAACGTTTCAGTGACACGTCAGTGACTACGTCATCTTAATGCTGCTCTGCCCGGTGCGTTGTATCTGACGCTAAGAACCAAGGCGTCTGTATTTTACAAGTTGGGAGTGACAACGGGTTGTTTGGTTAGTTCGGTTAAAATAAGACTCTTTATTGTGTGAAAGCAAAGCAGACAAACCACAATATTTTGTGATAGTTGATACTGTATGGGATTAACATGAATTTAAAAGCCAAACTACTGTTAAATCAGACGATAGGAAGGCAATCTCTCAATGTACTGCCTGTATTTATGCAAGATCATTTGGTAACAAATGAAGTTAATTTGTTAACTAGGGTTCGGGAGCAGGGCCACGAGGGTCAGCGTTCCACACTCTCAGTCATGGATCCGGAGGTACGGCTAAGCTCACCTGATGTCAACGACAATCTGTACGACGATCTATTCGGAACAGGGCATGTTTCAGTCACGCCGCAGCAGTCGGATCCCGTCATATGTCTCAACGGCGCCGATTGCGGTCCGTGGTCACCATGCCTCGGCTTCGACCGGATCTCCATTTCTCTACTGAACGATCTCCGGCTCCCAACGGCTTCAGCTTCGGCTTCCAGCAGCTTCCAGCGGCTCACAGACTTCTTCCCCTCAGTCTGTAAGGTCGGGAAATCGGAGCCGCGGGATCAGCGGCTACCCTCTCTCGTCATCAGCCTTCCTCCCACAGATGAAACCCGATATCAGAGACTTCTCCGTGGCCCGCCTTCAATGGTGCTTCTATGACACCAGTACTGCATTGTACCGGCTCTTCCTGGCCTCCGTTGCTGCCCCGGAGGCCAATAGAGTCTACACTGAGTTGAAGTTAGTTTAAGGCTGGTATTGACTCCTTGTATCTGTGAGCCCCGTCATGTGTACCTTCACTTATTAGAAGTATGTATGCAGTGACAGTACTCAGTGGTGAGTACAGGCCCAATTCAAGCTCTGCCCACACATTTCATTCTACCACCCCCAGTGCCCACACAAACGCTTGAATTAGGCCTCCCGTGTCGCCTGTGCAGCTCCAGGCAACTCCAAATGACACAGCAACTCACCCACCTGCTCTGTCAGCACACTCTCATCCACACACACTGCAGCCTACACCTGCTGTACCAAGGGAGGCTTACTGAAACCATGTGTTCTGATCCAGCCCGCCTTCATCCCATGCGCATCCAGCACACATCCCGAACCTCCGCAGAGACTCCCGCGCTCATCCCCTCTTCTTGGTTATGTTTGTCCAGCCATCTGCCTGTCTTCAGATCCTTCCCTCCTCCTCCTTCCACCCTTCCATCCTCACATTTTCACACTCTTCTCCCTGAGAAGACTTTTTTATTTATTTTTTTTGTTCTTTTCAGAATTCTTTTGCACACTCCACTTCGGCCGATTAGCGCGTCGTTAATGTTGTTTCCACGTCGCCGTTCCCGCTTCCCAGTGAGAGTCGTCTCCGGCGGGAGCTCATTATCGCCGGGCATGAAGCTGACTGCCAGGGTCCCGGCTGATTTGTCACATCCCAGTTCCCTTCCGCCGTCGAGCCCAGCAGATTGGGGGTGTTGTTGAGTGGTGTATTGTGTGTGTGTGTGTGTGTGTGTGTGTGTGTGTGTGTGTGTGTGTGTGTGTGTGTGTGTGTGTGTGTCTGGGGGGAGGATTGTATAGAACTGCCTGCTCTGGGGACCATTGCAAAGTGTTTTTCTACGGCCTGTGCTTGTTACTGTCTTGTTTCTTGACAGTAACTCTTTCTTGAGTCACGTTGTGCGAGCATTTCCGTGTGCCGTTTGTCATGTCGCTGGTATTGTTTACAGTAATTCATGCAGTTTTGTTTATGGCTTTGTATTGTACTGTGAAATGGAAATTGCGCCCTGGCAGTGCTTCATCCACTTACAAGATGCATGAGATGGGCTGCAGACTGGGGGTGGAGGAAATCAGCAACACAGGCAAAGATTTATGACTCAAACAGACATTTTTCAGCATGTTGGCTTCATCACTGAGTGTAGATCAATTCATCTAGGAGTCTGACAATGGTTTGATTTAAGTATTCTGTGTCAGCATTGTACATTGAAATAAGGATGGACAATGCTAACATTGCAATGCAATGCACAAACCACGTTTCTGGGATTCATTTTGTTTTGTATGGCTCCTGCAGGCTTGTGTATCTTTGAAAGTTGCTGGATTTGACAAATTAAATAAGCTAAATGAATAGAAGAATGAAAGGACAGCTTCATGTGCTTGATTAAAAGTCATTCAGCAGTAATTTATAATTGCGCTTAACCAACCCCAACAAAACATTAACGCCTCACTTCTTCCCAGCCCTCTGATAGAGGTTTAAATCTGCCTCACCTCAACCAAAACAGTCAATTTGAGTCCTAATATATCAGCAAACATTGAGATGTCTGAGTGTGGTTGGTTGTAAGTGTTTTTTTTCTCCAAGTATGATCGAACCTAATTAAATTATTAGTGGTCCTAAAAGTGGGGTCCAGGGACCCAATGAAATAACTGCTGAATTAATTTAAATGACCAGTTGATCCCAATTAGAGCATTATGAGAATCTTCTACTATCTCCTTTTGCTGACTGGTAGAATATAAATTAGAGACTTGTTCTACAGTCCGCGATAGATATACTGTGGTGATAAATAAGAAGGTGGGACACAATTGGATTACAAACCGCCTTGGGGCCTCTGAACTCGAGGGCCCCAGGACACTCCAGCCTCACAGTGTGGCAAATGATTTCTGCCGATTCAATTATAACTTTGTGTGTGAATAGGTCCAACTGACATGACAGGACACTTGGTGATTTAATTAGTTGACCCACCATAATTAAGTTGACTTGTGACCCTTAGTCTATATCAACGACGATCATCCTTCCTGCTGGAAGATGTGCCGGATGTCCCTCATGTCCGTTACCTTACTACTTTCTTTGTGTTGGCGTTCTAACCTCTGGTGGATTTCTGAGGACTATGGTTACCTGGTCCTCAGATCTCTGCAGGGTAAATCCAGACAGCTAGCTAGACTATCTGTCCAATCTGAGGACTATGGTTACCTGGTCCTCAGATCTCTGCAGGGTAAATCCAGACAGCTAGCTAGACTATCTGTCCAATCTGAGGACTATGGTTACCTGGTCCTCAGATCTCTGCAGGGTAAATCCAGACAGCTAGCTAGACTATCTGTCCAATCTGAGTTTTCTGTTGACAACTAAAACAACCTTTGAACGTACACACGTTCCACCAAAACAAGTTCTTTCCGAGGCTATTTTGCTGAGGCACAGTTATTGCATCTGGCGTTTATCATCTCCCAAGACGATTGTGATTGGTTTAAAGAAATGCCAATAAACCAGAGCAGGTTTTTCTCCCATCCAGGAATGCTGTGTGGACTCTATCACTGAGCCACAGTGCGTGAATCCATGTTTTCCATGCCTTTGCTCACAAGCCTGGGTATCCTGCTCTGCCTTTGAGAAAATGAAAGCTCAGATGGGCCGATCTGGAATCTTGCTCCTTATGAGGTCATAAGGGGCAGGGTGACATCCTCTTTCTCTGCTTTGCCCGCCCAGAGAATTTGGCCCCCCATGAGAGAGAGACATCATGGCTTTCAAACGAGCAAAGTGTCAGTTGGTCAAGACCACACCCCTAGCCTCCACCTTGCCCCCACTCTCTCCTCCTCAAAAGCTACAGACTCAGAAATGGCAAATACTAAGGAAAGTTCATCGTGAGACCATGAGACTATAGACACTAAGGTCTATATAAAAGAGACTTCAGATACAGTATTAGGGGACCACTAAGGTCTATATAAAAGAGACTTCAGATACAGTATTAGGGGACCACTAAGGTCTATATAAAAGAGACTTCAGATACAGTATTAGGGGACCACTAAGGTCTATATAAAAGAGACTTCAGATACAGTATTAGGGACCACTAAGGTCTATATAAAAGACTTCAGATACAGTATTAGGGGACCACTAAGGTCTATATAAAGAGACTTCAGATACAGTATTAGGGACCACTAAGGTCTATATAAAGAGATTTCAGACACAGTATTAGGTGACCACTAAGGTCTATATAAAAGAGACTTCAGATACAGTATTAGGGACCACTAAGGTCTATATAAAAGAGACTTCAGATACAGTATTAGGGACCACTAAGGTCTATATAAAAGAGACTTCAGATACAGTATTAGGGACCACTAAGGTCTATATAAAGAGACTTCAGATACAGTATTAGGGGACCACTAAGGTCTATATAAAAGAGACTTCAGATACAGTATTAGGGACCATTAAGGTCTATATAAAAGCCTCCAAAGAGCCATGGGCCCTTTAAATAGTATAAATAAAGATGTAAGTTAACATATTGTGAGAGGTACATGAGTCTTATCTAACACTCAGTGATGAAGTGTTAAAAGGTTTTATTGCATGTGGTACAAATGATTTCTTGTAGCGCACCATGCAACAATGTCCCTTATACAGCTGCAGAGTCCTCAGAAAACAGAGGTACTGTGGTCTCGCATTGCCAGATCAATCTCCACAGTGCTGTGGAGGAAGGTCTGGCTCCTCCACATTTACATTCCAGGATAAAATGCTCTGGGTTGTTTGCATTTCAGTAAACCAATCCCAATGGTCTGTTCGTACAATACAGTATATTGAGTTATTTAAATTAGCGGGATTCATGGTTTAACTTTATTTGATTTTCCCAGTGTGTCGCTGTGTGTAGTCAACAGCGTTCCCACCAATCAGTTGCAAAACATCCCAGTTGGATAGGAAATACTATATAGTCTTTGTAAACCTTTACAAGTATACCCAAAAGTACCGAGCAGACCTGCCTTGTTGCATAATCCAAATTTTCATCAAAACTTGCCATTTTCAGCATGTATTGCTAGCCAAAGTATGTTGTTGTTATTTCCCGAAGGGAATGTAGTTTGTGAGCGGCAACACACAGAGAGCTGAAGCCAGGGAACATCCGGCGGAACATCCATTGTATATATAGTCTGGTTCAATAACAATTATACTAATAATAATGTATTACTGTATACTTAATGTATACTTTATTAATCCCAAGAGAAATTACAATTTTACACTCTGTTGTTATTACACACAGGTCTGAATTACACACACATACTCAGTACCTATATGTGACTGAAATATACCCACTAGAGAAGTTTTTCAGAGCCTTATGTATAGTAGTGTTCCAGCATTAAACAGCTGTACACAGAGGCACATCTGCTGATAAGGCCACCATGGGGGGGGGGATTAAATTAAAAATTAAAAAATATAGTTTGCACTGAATAAGAAATTGAACTTGAGTAAAGTTAATAAAATTGCTTGTAACAAAATTACAGCTTTAATTTTGATTAGTTTAGTCCAATGTAAAATTACACCTGGATGTTATATTAAAAAGTAGGTTTTGCCAAAATAAAAGTTTTAGTTGGAGTTAAAATGATTCACAGTCTCGATAATAGACATTTTTACTTTGTGTGACTGTAATTATTTTTCTTGGCCAGAATAAATATTTTGATTGATAGTAAATTAAAAAAATTAATTTTAACTAAATCAAAAAATACAGTTTGAGAAAAATTAATACATTTAGCTGTAAATCACAGCAATTTTTTGGGTTGGTTTAAAGTATCATTTTTTTCAGTGTACTGAATGACCTCCCATGTGTGATCATTTTGGGGCACTAAAACCATCAGTATGAACAAAATCCTTCTTTATTTTAAGAAAAGCAACCATTATTTCCTTTTTACTTTGAACAACCTGTTAACTCCGACAGAGCTTTTGACAGAGTATCATTGCAAATTGCGCCCTTAAGCTTTGTTCAATCCTGTATAACTTTAAGTTCCAGGCTGCATTTACATTGCTACGTTTTGGTTTTTAAAGCAGAGTTTTGAGCCAAAGGCACTCTCTGTGCACAGCAGTGTTTTTAGCTCCAGTAGAATCTCCTTTAAAAATAACACACCCAAACCGCATATCTCATCAACATCCTCATATAACATTGCAGGTAGTTGTCGGGGTAACATTAGTAGCTTAGTCTGAGGGAACGAGACGTCATAACATCGGCGTCGGTGTTGCCACAGGGCCCCGTTTGAGACTGCTACACAAATTCAAATTTCTCCAGTTTAGGGGCTGAACTCCTAAAGCTTGATTTATGGTTCTGTGGAGGCTCCATGCAGAGCTTTCACCGTAGCCTACGTAAGTGGCCTGATGTTTTTGATGTGTGTGTGTGAAGTGGGTGAGAGACCGAGGGAGTGTATATTTGAAGTTTAAATCAAGCGTAACTCTAATTACTGCACTGAGATCAGTGAGTGATAAAGTCACAATTTTGCTATTAGCATCAGCCAGTAGCGAATCAACCTAATTGTTCATGTTTCAGTCCATAGAACTTTGAACAAAGTCTGCGCATTTCGTTCATTTTCCTTCTATGTCAAACTTCACTGTTGCATTCCTAGCTGGGAGCGTTAGCTGCTAACGTTAGCCTCCATGTAGAGTAGTGAAATCCTCTCAATGAAACCAGATAAGTTGCTTGAGCCGGACGGACACACCATTTACGTTGCACCCTCAGAATTGACTGCCAGGAACACGTCCATCTTCGTTTTGCAACGTGACGTAAAGACCCAATCAGGCGGCGAAACACAACCCCAGTGATTCCAAACCAAAACGGGCCACAAGTGAGTGATTTTTCAAACAAAACAATGTAAATGTAGCCAAAAGACCATAGACAGAAATACACTTGTGATATCAATACGTTTGATATGATGCATTAAGCTTAGGAATCTCCCGTCTGATTTGTGTGTAATGTTCCTTCACTGAAGGATGGCTCTGTCACCATACAAATAGCTTGAACACACTCCCTGTAGGACCGAATCTTGGGACCTGAGGGTGTGTGTGGCTCTCCTCCTGACATCAGACTTGGACGGAGAGCAAAAGTGGCTGGTGAGAGAGAAAGATGGAGAAGGAGTGAGTGTCAGAAAAGCAGACTAGAGCAGGAACAGGGGACTCCACTATTCATCTGTCACTGATCCTGTGAATTATTCCTTCCCTCTGCTTGTCCAGCACCTATCCCACTTGCCCATCTTGGTTTTTGCTCTGCATCGTCCTGTTTGTCTGCCTATGTATCATTCCTCATCCCAGAAGCCTCCCTCTATTCCGTTTTCTTCTTTTCTACACACATCCTCCACCCCACTATAACGGATTATTTTATTAAAAAACAGGAAACATCCAGGAGACTGAGACCTGCCAGGTGTGTCTGTGTGTAATTGATGCAGGCCTTGAGATGTGATATTTCAGCATTTCAACAAACAAGCAGATTTTACAGCCTTGGGGATGGATGGATGGATGGATGGATGGATAGATAGATGTACAGGAAAGTTGGATGGACAAATGAGAGGAAGTTGGTGTGATGGCGGTGCGGTTTTTGGAGGGAGGCAGCTGCCAGTGACAGCAATCACTTGGGGAATGGATAGGGAAAAGAATCTGTGCTGTTTGAGAAGAGGAAAACACATTATTCACAGATGTTTTCAGCTGGAGACGGTTTGTTCTTTTCCTGTTGACAGAATATTAGATGATACTGAAGCTCCGCCAAAAAGAGTTAAAGGATCATTCCAGTTCTTATTGGTTATAATGGCATCGTACCAAGGAAATGCAAAAACTTCAACATTGTAGGTAAAAAAAACAAAAAAAATACAAGGCATTGCTTGTGGCATTTTCAACTGACAATCCCACAATGCAATAAAACATTCAATACTTGATGATGATGATGATAACTTTAGTGTCCAAAATCTCAATTTACTGCTGTCTGTAGAGCGGGGGTTAAACGTTGTGACACTGTGGGCCTCCCCCGGAGACAACTGTATCCCGGAGACAACTATATGAATGTAAAATGTTGCAATGGAGTCAGTGAGGAACGCTCAACAAATCAATTTAGCATATAAATTATCAACAGGTAAATCAATGATGTTACAGCCCTAAAATGAAGGTGTGTTTGTTTGACGAGATAAACAGCATCTGCATGTCTGATATACTATACAGCGTGCGCACACACACGCACGCACACACACACACACATATATGGATGGGCATGTGAGCGTCATCAAAGAAACAGTGAGAGAGTGGGTGTGTGTGTGTGCACGTGTGCGTGCGTGTGGTGGAGTGTGAGCAGACAGGCTAGTGCAGAACATACTCTCCAGGGGCCTGTTGCACGAAACCAGGATAAGGGATTAAGCCGGGATATTCAAGTTATCCTGGATGAATTGAGGTTTGACTCGGTTGCACGAAACCAGGTTGAATTAAACCCAGCCAAGTAACCATGGAGATTTATTCATTGCGGCTAGCCTGGTCCAGAGCGGGCTAACAGCCAGGCTAAGATTAATCCTGGAGTCTCATGTGTTAAATCAGCTGCCGCTCTGAACCGAAATAATAATAATAATTCCGTTGTCTTCTGCATGTGTTCTGCTTTATTGTTATTAACATGCATATTTGTCACTATTGTTGTCATGAGTTTGATTTAAACCCCACTATTGTTTAGATGGTTAGAAATGGTTACACTGGCACCCAGATGCGGAGTGGCAATCGGGAGAGTCGGGACTTTTCCAGGTGGGACGGTAGTGTGTCGAGGCTGCCTGGTGTGATGCCGCTGCCTAGTGACCGCTGCCTAGTGACTGCTGCCTAGTGACCGCTGCCTAGTGACCGCTGCCTGCCGGCAGACCTGTGCATCGCGTCAGTGTCCACTCTCTCTGTAAAAGTAGAGATGAGCAGCATGGCGTCCGTGGTCTGTGTAGCTTCAGGTTTATACAGGATGCGCTCTGGAGATTAAGTGGGACAATGGGGCTATATTCCCAGATATGATATTAATGGAGCTATATTCCCAGATATATTAATGGGGCTATATTCCCAGATATGATATTAATTGCAGACCGTACAGAGACTTATACATTCATGAGTTCATTTTTCTTGTTGCTTGTCCCTCTCTAATAAAGGACAGTTTGTGTTACTCCGTAATATGTAGGCTGATGTTTTTTTATTATAACTTACTTTGGTTTCATAACTTTCTCATAAGTCTCACATCCCTGGACCAATAACGTGGCCTATATACGTATATAGTGTAGTTTTCATTCAGCACACAGGGAACACCACAATGCTTCTTAATATATTTATTTTGATGCTGTTACTTGTCAGAAGAATAAAAAAAAAACACAAATATTGTTTTCCACATATGCTCACAGCGTGTATTGAAGTCACTTACTTCTTTTTCTAGTTTTTGTACCTTGCTGATTGTTCTGTATGAACAATAGTTGTAGAAATATATTTAGAATTAGACATAGCTTATAGAGATTTGTGCATATGGTTGTAAAACATGTTCTCGCGTTGTGAATAAGGGTTTGAAATTAAGCCTATAGTCCTTAGGGTACATCTCCTGGGGAACATTAATTCCCTTTGCTCACTTTTGAGGGAAAGTAAGCTAAATAATAGGCTACATTTTATTTATAGTGTGCTTTAAATGGTAGGCTACTCAAATACACTTTACGGTAAAACCAGCATATTTATCACATAAAAACGAAACATGAAACTAGCATATTTAAAGCAATTAAAACACAGTGTAGCCTACAATTTGTAAAATAAAACGAGTGGAGTGATAGGCTAAGTAGATATTTTTACATCCTTACGCATTCAGTCAGTCCGCTATAGTCTGTTGGGCTTTTTCTTTCCCTTTGATAACAGCCGTATTTCCCTTTCTGCGTATTATATTCTTCACCTCCTCGTTACTTTCTGCATATTATATCTTCACCTCCTCGTTACTTTCCATTAGAAGCTGCTGCTCATTGGGTGAAACACATGCTGCATGCGTCGTCTCCATCTCTGCATCAGTAAATCTGTGATGGATACCGTGGTCTATTTAAGAAAGCCGTGAACGTGCACTTATCCCAGCTATCTACACCTGGCTGGACATAGCTTCACCTTCTCATCCTGGTTATCTACACCTGGCTGGACATAGCTCCACCTGTTCATCCTGACTCGGCAAACGTGCCACCGATTAAGCCGCGATGAGCAGATCACACTAAGTAAAGCTGCGCTTTTTCACTTATCCTGGATATCTTTATTCTACTTTCATGCAACAGGCCCCAGGTCTCCTACACACACACACACACACACACACACACACACATCTACACTCGCTAAATAACTCACTCACAGACCAGGGAAACTGTGTCCTCTTATTGTTACTGTGATAGAGCTCACTCTGTGTGTTTGTGTGTATATGCTTGAGTGCGTCCGTGTGTGTGTGTGTGTGTGTCAAATGGACAGATGTCCCCACTCTCTGTCCCACAGATGGGCTCTGTGATGCCACAGTGTCCTTGTCCAGGATTCACAGGATGCTTGGACACACACAAGCAAAGCAAACCCAACTCGGCCCTCTACTGAGATTCAGAGTGTGTGTGTGTGTGTGTGTGTGTGTGTGAGAGAGAGAGAGAGAGAGAGAGAGAGAGAGAGAGAGAGAGAAGAGCCAAAAGAAGAAGGCTTGCTTTGTGACTGGCACACGTGCACACACACACACACACACACACACACACACACACAAAAAGAGGTAGGCTACTTAAGATAAGAAAATTCCCTGAAACTCCCAAAAACCAGAACTGATTGACTGAAGTGTTTACATCTGTGTGTGTGTGTATGTGTGTGTGTGTGTCCCGGGACCTGCTGTGAGTTACATAAGCCATGCTGAGGGCCAACATGTCTCCAATCTGCCTCTCGGCAGAGAGGTGTGGGGGTGAAGACACAGTCACGGCCACACAGGTGGAACCGAGGCCACAGGAAGGGCAGATTAAAGGGTTAGTGCGCCTCGAGTCCGACACGACCTGCTCTCTCCTCTTCTCTGCCTTCTGACCTGTTAAGTCACATTTATTTATTTTAATGTGCACAGGGTCAATTTGGGACATTGGATTTTCCCTGGACAGCTGATAAGGTTTTTTCATACATTGGATTCAACAGATGTGTCTGCTGGTGAGCATTACCAGTTGTTTTCCTCCTTGTCAGAATCTCCCCGTCTTGTCTCGCCATTTTCTGAATACATCTCGCTTACCTGAATCTTGAGAGCCTTCCTAGCATCAGACCAGATCAGAATCAGATCCAGAGGCCTTCTTCACAGCAGACCTTTCATCAGGAAAAGCGCAGGTGGAACTAATAACATCAACAGTGGCTCCGTTTCAGCGATTACCTTTGGCATTAGTTACAGTCACAAAAGTCTCACCTTTATTTTCACTTTGCTTTTTTTCCGCTATGATAAAGACTGTAAAATGCAGCTTTAAAATAAAAAGCCAGTAAGTGACTTTTTAATGGAGACATTTTGTAACCAATCCCCAAATGTTCCTTCCTCATACTGTATATTGCAGACGTGTTATGTGGTGTTCATCAAGGCAGTTGTGTGTGTTCATACTGTAGAGGAGAGTAAAATTAGTGTTGAGTTCGGGATGGATGGAGTGACGTGGTGTTAGGACAACACACACACACACACACACACACACACACACACGGTGACAGTGAGAAAGCGCTGCAGGCGAGTCTCTGTCATATCTCTAATCCTCCTTATTGCCAGTCAGATATTCTTTAAGCATTCTTCCTCCTTTACTTCCTCACTCCATCCATCCATTCATCCCTCACTCCCTGCACCCACTCCTCTCCCTCTGTCTTCACGTTTCATCTCCCTCATCCTAACTTCACCCATATTCCACTTATTCTCTCCATCTTGTCTTATCTGCTGTACCAAATATGAAATGTGTCTCTTGCATCCTCCTTCTTACTAGCCGTGTGTGTGTGTGTGTGGGGGGGGGTGCTAGGGTTAGACCGAGTGCAAGCAGAAAATGCCGATATCCTGATATGTTCTTTTTTACAAATGAAATGAATGTCAGACTGACTGATTGACATGTCATTTAGCTGACGCAACATACAATTGCTATATATCAGAGGTCGCACACCACTGTAACAACTAGTGGGTTAAGTGCCATGCTCAGGGACACATTGGTTCATGTATCGCAGTGGGAATCGAACCCAGATCTCCCACACCAAAGGCATGTGTCCCAACCACTACATACATACATGTTGGGAATTGAATGGCATGTGTGTGCAGCGCTATTGAGTCATGATAAATAATGAAATGAAATCACCCTCTCTGTACAACATGTAAAGCAACTCTGCGTCTCTCCAACTCTGCCCCCCCGCTGTGCTGAGTGGGCCGAGCATGTCAAACTCTCTCATGCCTGCCATGTAACACCACGGGCTATGTGAGCGCCGAAGCACACATGCACATTTTGTCCAGCACACACACGCCTGTTCTATTGAGTTATAACTGTCAATTTAGCCTAAACGAGCACCGCTAATCCCATCGTGTTTATAGGGAAGACGGGATGATCCTGTGCTTTTCAAACACGTTTCTTTCACATGGGGCTTCTGTGAAAAGAAAAAGAAAGAGGAACTTCTCAAATGGGGTACACATACCCTAGGGTACTACTACTAATTTATAAATAACAGTCATGCATAATCCCTAAAACGATTATACACTTGCCTGAGATCGCAGTGAATGCGCCGCGATAGCAGAGTTGGTGACGTCACATGCGATTTTGGTAGAAAAAAGTTTGAGAAGCAGTGATATTAATTGTCTTCTCTGTCGTGACCAGATCAGGCGTGACGTTAGGGAACAATGGCTCTGGTGCTGGCATTCTTACTGTTGTCTTAATTCAATGTCAAGTGGCTCCGGTTAGGAGCTGCAGCTCACATCGTGACTCCTGATCACCTGTGGCTGTCAGTAGGTTTAAGCACACACCGTGGGAGTGACCTTTAGGAACTGGAAATAGCTGTGGTACTTTATAATTACGTTGTGTTTGGATCAATAGAGCGGCCTGTAATTACTCAGTCGGGGGTGTGAAGTTTTTGTGCATAGGAAGCTAATCTAAGAATATATTAAAATGCAAAACAGAAGAGCTCTCTAAAAGTGTGAGATAATCCCCTAGATAAACACACAGCAACTTTAGATCTTAGGGGGTGGTGGGCATGAGCAGCTTATTAAGGCCCCTCTGTACACCTGCAACGCATTCTCATGAACACGTTCTTATGATATTACAAGTTATGCACAACAATTGATATGAAATCCACGAAATTAAGTCATGTGACGACCATTGCAGTTCAATTTAGCCGACAAAAGATGACTGTGAGCCGGGTTCAGAGCACCGTGAGGCGGCCATCGTTTCAGAGGCCTTTGCAGTTGAGTTTAGCCGACAAAACGTGACTTGCTGTGAAAACACACCAGGTACGTATAACGCAGCTATTTTAATTTTGGCGCACGTGTTAGCGAATGGGTCAAGCCAGGCAGGAAATCACATACAGGAAGACCACAGTGCAGCCAGATACTAACTTACTACTTACTTACTGCTTACTAAAATAAGATATTTCAAAATAAAACACCTAGGTTCATGGTAATGTTGGACAGAGAGGGTGACAAACACACACACACACACACGCTACAATTACCACAGTTTTCCCCACTCATCCTGTCTCTTTCTATTGGACATAGAGAGAGAGAGAGAGCGAGAGAGAGAGAGAAAGACGAGAAGAGAAGGATCGCTTTGTGACCACGGAGAAATACACGTCCGGTATGAATGGCCAGGCGCACAATCAGGCACAGATCTACGCTTCACGGGCTAAACGCGAACACGTGTGTTTTCACTCTTAGAGCCGTGGACAACGCAACGTGAGGTGGTCCTTTTTGCGGCCGTCACACAAGTGAGCGTCACACAGCAACGACAGTTAAGTTTAGACACCAAAACGACTAGTTAAGATTAGAAAAAAAGATCACGTTTTGGATAAAAACACTAGACCACTGAAAACCTTCTCCCAATCAGCCCTGCCTGAAAGCCCTCTGAGTTATGACCTCCTTACGCGGACAATGTGGTGCATACAGTAATAAATCCGTGCAATACATACACACTTTTCGTAGCTATATGTCCGAATGGTTGGCCTGACACCTGCATGGATATGATTGGACCTCACAAGTCAGCCACACAGCTACTGATAGTGAAGCATCCTACCTTACCCTGCTGTGCAGAACCGAAAACAAGCACCATGATTCACTGAAAGGTGAAAAAAAAGCACAGAGAAGCAGTGAGGAGAACTGAACAACAGAGGCTGGGTCGGCTTCTGAGGCCGAGGCTTTACAATCGACCTCGGCCAAGGCGCTGAAGTCCCATGGGAGCAGCAGCCCCCCTCCGTTCATTTCTAAATGACAACAATTCCCTGATGATGTTTCCTATAAGGAAGGACAAAGAAGTCCAAGGATGTAAAGAGATAGATGTCAGGGAGAGCAAGTTAGGAAATAAAGCTGTGGGGGGAAACATAAATAGGCAGGAGTGCATTGGCAAATATGCATCTATGTGTGTGTGTGGCTTGTGTCTACGCAAGACAGCCGCGCTCCACTCCCCCAACCTGCCTCCCAGGCAGTTATTAGGGTCGTTAAGTCATGAGTAGTTAATTAAACCTAGCAGAGGTGGTGACGGCTGGGTGCTTTCACTGCGCCAGTGCATGATGTAGTGATTAGCACGAGGCCCGTGTTACACATTAAGATGGACCTTGTTACAGCAATCCTCTTTAACTTTTTTTTTTTTCTCCTTAACCTACAACCACAGCACTTCCTCACCTCCTCCTCATCCATCTGTGTCTGCATGTGTTTTGCTATTTTTTGTTCTCTCCCTCCTAAGTCTCATTTTGAACGTTTTGCAGACTGATACCTTAGCTTTTTATTCATTTTTTACAAAACCTTTACATTTAAACAATAGGGTTGACTTTATTCCATTTTGTTTTTTTTTTTCCTACTGAAAAAAAATAGTTTACAGATAAATAGTTTGAATTTTTAAAGCTTAGTAATTTCCTAAATAGCTGGCCACTGTAGGTTTTTTTTAAAAAATGTTTCTCTAAAAGGAAAAAAAAGCATTTGGGGACTTTTTTTAGCGGTGGATTAAGTATTTGTGGCAGCAGGAGGGTGGGGGTGGGATTGAGTGAAAATGAACTACAGTGTGTGTTCTTGGTAATGAAGGAACATGTCACCCAGTGCAACAGTGTGGCTCACTGATGTCTTTTAATAGTTTTTGGACACAAATGGAGCTCTATGGCACAGAGGAAGATGATATATCAGGCTTTGATAGACAAAATGTGTTTAATTGCATTAATATACAAAAATTCTGTGTAAAATAAGCACAATTAAAACATAAAGCTGCACTAGTCAATACATTTAGATACAGGGATGCACCGAATCCAGATTTTGGGGGTTTGGCAGAATACTGATTACACTGGTTAAGATTCCTACTCCCATCCTCAGTCCATTAACACAGTCAACACATTAATTCCTTTGCCGTACCTGAAGTTGCTATATTTTGGCTGCTGTCTGTAGATTCCTTCATGCGCAACTCATATTCTTTCAGATGTTTCATACACATAGTTTGTATCCCTGCATTTACAGTATATAAACGATGGATTAAATGACTGTGGTTGATGTAGGTGTCCCTCAGAGCAACAAATCCACCGAGAATTATGAACCAAGTCTGCATTTCCCCTCAGCTCGACAGTTTTAGCGTCTTTTAGCTAGTTGTTTTGGTTGAATGTAGCCTGCGACTTCAATGTGTCCCAAATGTCTTTCAAAAAGAGCGAAAAATCTCTCTCCACTGCACACCACCTGTCCAGCAGCAAACAGCACACAGACGCCGTGAGCTGGTGAACTTGTGGATCATTTTAGCAGCTAATAAGGCAGATATTTTAACAATATGTTAATGTCTCTGGGTTTCTCAGTATGAATATGTTCAGAAGATTGTGGCGTCCGGTGACTTTTCCCACGCAGAAGCAGAAGTAAAGGTAATGACCTCTTCTAAAGAGTCCATCATGTTTTTTTGATCGTTTGTGTCCTCCTTGGCTACTAGCAACTGTGTGGAGGAGGGGTGGGGGTGGTCCACGATCACAGAAGGCTTGTATCATGTGGACGCGCCTACACTTTCTGTTCTCCTCATGGGGGAGACAGCATCTACGAACCATAGCTTTAACTAATGAATAAACAGTGCTACACACATTTTGGTAGGTGTTCAAAAAGTACACTGTAAGAAAGAAATTCCCGTAATTAAAGAACTGAAATTTAGTGTGCAGCTACAGTTCAAATACAGAACATTTTGTTAGGCCCATATGAGCTTCTCTCATGCAAAACATAGGACAAAGCGTCAAAAAGGTCGAGAAAAAAAGCTACAAAAGAAACAAAAGAAACAAAAACATCGAAAAAATTCAAAAATGTCGACAAATGTGACAACGTGGACGTCTATAAAACCAACCTCTGTGGCTGACAAAAGTTGCACAGATTATACAATTTGAAAAGTAAAAAACAAAAACACAACTGTGAACTATGTTCTATGGACAATTTCTGTTAAAATATATTGTCACACCACCTGTTAATACACAGATATTTCTTACAGTGTACTATAGTTTAGTACACAGTCCTTTCCCTCGCCTCCAAACTCGGCCTCGCTCTTCCCTGCTGGACCTCAGAATACCTTCACTGTTGATATGCTTTTTTAATAATTCCCTGTCAAACACAGAAGGCTACCTCTCAGAGAGTGGGCTGCTCTCCTGGCAGCAGGTCGTCTCCCCTTAACGAGGAGAGTGAGGGGGAGAGAGAGAGAGAGAGAGAGAGGGAGTAATATGTCAAGTGGAGACAGAATTGGAAGGGGGAGGAGGAGGAGAGGGGAAATTGACAGAGAGGTGTGATGAAGAGGGAGAATGAGAGGAAAGAGGAAGAGAGAGGCAGGCAAGGGGGCTCAGCAGCCCTCGGCAGAGCCATTCAATGATTCATGGACTTACTCCAGCGATATCAGTGGGACTCCGTTAGTTAGACACACACACACACACACACACTCAGCGCCGCTGCTAGCCATTTTGGTACCCTAAGCATAATTCCTTTATGATGCCCTCCTCAGAAAAAAAAAACATTTGTTTTGGCCAGTTTAACTTTTAATTACCAAACATATAACTCAATAGCAATAACGCAATAGCAGCATCAATGTGTAACACCTAAGAACAATAAAACCAAAAAGGAAAATCAACTCAAATCAAAACATACTGTACACACCCGCAAGGATCGGGATGGGAGAAATCTTCATAGAAATGAAATAATCATCCATAAATACAAACATAAAAGCAGAAGTATACAAGTAAGATAAAAGCAAAGATTTAGAAGCAGAAAAGACACCCAATGTTACTTTACTTTACTACATACACACTATGTAGAACAGCTAAAACACACATTCAAGTTTTGAGAAGTGAATATCTATTTGATAAATTTAATCAGTTGTAATATTGCACACAATTCGACAATAGTGTTTGCTTTATATCATTCATAATATTACATATTACCTTATATGACATTATATATGGATATCTTACCTACAGGACTAAAAGAAAAACGTTTCAACATTATGTTACCATTTAATTGAATACAACTTACAATTTGTGTAGATAAAATAGCATTTTCCGTCCCACTGCACTGCACACCTCACCTAATTTGCGTGAGAGACTGTAGCCTAAATTCTGCTGAATTCTACTGAATGACAATCCTAAAGATGGTCCTGGGTTTATTATGCATTTCAAAGACCAAAATATGCGTTCTCAAATGACAATATGCTAGGTAAACTTTGCTTAATGCCTGACTACGTTACTTTCATGAGCAATTAAACATATCTCTTTTCAGCCTGAAATAATATCGGCATTATAATTATTATGACTATGAGGATTTTTCATTAGGCTATTTTTGGTCAACGGTAACGCTAACAGATGTGTAACGTTATGAAAGGATGCTGTTCTTGGGTGCCTGGGTCTTTTTCCCGACGGTTGAGTAAACTGCCGTTAGCGTTAGAGTTAGGTGCTGACCGGGCTGGCTGCTAGCTGGCTGGGGGCTGACTGTGGATGTGTCCCCGGGGCTGTAATGATAGTGGATGGTTGCTAGCTGGCTGGGGGCTGACTGTGGATGTGTCCCCGGGGCTGTAATGATAGTGGATGGCTGCTAGCTGGCTGGGGGCTGACTGTGGATGTGTCCCCGGGGCTGTAATGATAGTGGATGGCTGCTAGCTGGCTGGGGGCTGACTGTGGATGTGTCCCCGGGGCTGTAATGATAGTGGATGGTTGCTAGCTGGCTGGGGGCTGACTGTGGATGTGTCCCGGGGCTGTAATGATAGTGGATGGTTGCTAGCTGGCTGGGGGCTGACTGTGGATGTGTCCCCGGGGCTGTAATGATAGTGGATGGCTGCTAGCTGGCTGGGGGCTGACTGTGGATGTGTCCCGGGGCTGTACTGATAGTGGATGGTTGCTAGCTGGCTGGGGGCTGACTGTGGATGTGTCCCCGGGGCTGTAATGATAGTGGATGGCTGCTAGCTGGCTGGGGGCTGACTATGGATGTGTCCCTGGGGCTGTAATGATAGTGGATGGCTGCTAGCCGGCTGGGGGCTGACTGTGGATGTGTCCCGGGGCTGTAATGATAGTGGATGGCTGCTAGCTGGCTGGGGGCTGACTGTGGATGTGTCCCGGGGCTGTAATGATAGTGGATGGCTGCTAGCTGGCTGGGGGCTGACTGTGGATGTGTCCCCGGGGCTGTAATGATAGTGGATGGTTGCTAGCTGGCTGGGGGCTGACTGTGGATGTGTCCCCGGGGCTGTAATGATAGTGGATGGTTGCTAGCTGGCTGGGGGCTGACTGTGGATGTGTCCCCGGGGCTGTAATGATAGTGGATGGCTGCTAGCTGGCTGGGGGCTGACTGTGGATGTGTCCCCGGGGCTGTACTGATAGTGGATGGTTGCTAGCTGGCTGGGGGCTGACTGTGGATGTGTCCCCGGGGCTGTAATGATAGTGGATGGCTGCTAGCCGGCTGGGGGCTGACTGTGGATGTGTCCCCGTGGCTGTACTGATAGTGGATGGCTGCTAGCTGGCTGGGGGCTGACTGTGGATGTGTCCCCGGGGCTGTAATGATAGTGGATGGTTGCTAGCTGGCTGGGGGCTGACTGTGGATGTGTCCCGGGGCTGTAATGATAGTGGATGGTTGCTAGCTGGCTGGGGGCTGACTGTGGATGTGTCCCCGGGGCTGTAATGATAGTGGATGGCTGCTAGCTGGCTGGGGGCTGACTGTGGATGTGTCCCGGGGCTGTAATGATAGTGGATGGCTGCTAGCTGGCTGGGGGCTGACTGTGGATGTGTCCCGGGGCTGTAATGATAGTGGATGGCTGCTAGCTGGCTGGGGGCTGACTGTGGATGTGTCCCCGGGGCTGTACTGATAGTGGATGGTTGCTAGCTGGCTGGGGGCTGACTGTGGATGTGTCCCCGGGGCTGTAATGATAGTGGATGGCTGCTAGCTGGCTGGGGGCTGACTGTGGATGTGTCCCCGGGGCTGTAATGATAGTGGATGGCTGCTAGCTGGCTGGGGGCTGACTGTGGATGTGTCCCCGGGGCTGTAATGATAGTGGATGGCTGCTAGCCGGCTGGGGGGTGACTGTGGATGTGTCCCCGGGGCCGGGAGACAGGGGTGTGCTAGCTAGCTATTCGTGGGTTAGCCCAGAGTTGTTAACCGTGGTCAAAACTATCATACTAATCATAACTGAGCGTGTGGAACGTTGTCGTTTACCCACTAAGAATTACATTAGCATTAGCATTAGCTACCTGTCAATCAGCACCTTTACAGTAGGCACCAAAGCACTTTTCCTCTTCGTTCCCCCCCCCAGAAAAGAGGAATTGTCCATTACTGTTACCATTACTATTATTCTTGTGTCTTATTACAACGAGTTAATAAACTACTGAAACGATTTTGAAAACATTATTTTAAGGTACAAAAGAATCTTTGGTGTTGGATCGATCAACATTGAAATCAACCAATATCAATAAATAAGGTCTCTGTTGTATCACCCCCCCCCCCAAAAAAAAAATTGAAACTTGTATCGAATTGTGGGTCAAAAATCGTGATACAAACCGATCCCTGGGTTTGGTGTATCGTTACAGCCCTATCTAACACAAAATCCATAAAACCCATACCAAATGCCAAATCTTTAATATGATACACGCTTCGCCTGATTCTCCTCCTCAATTCACTGTAATGTACCATTGTAATCCCTTACCTGATAAAAAAATAATCATAATTCTAAAGCAGGGATATTATCCATGGAATTACATTCAGTTAGTCTCAGGATTGCTCAGCAAACACCCGCGTGGAAAGAAGCCACGGTCAATTCCTTGTAAGAGATAATCTCTTTTTAAGAACTGTGGCGGAGACGCCTACTGTCGTCATGGCGACGTTTTCCTGGCACGGTGGACACCATGAAGAGGTCTGCTGCGAAATGAGATATAAACCATTTGACAAAGAGAGGCGCCTTCTCCTATAGAATGATTGATGTCACAAACTGATACAAGCGGCGGATGCTGTAATCCTCGGCTGACAGACGGGATCATCGCTGTTTTAGGTGTACTGAATCGCAAGCTTGAGTCCTTTTGCTTTCCAAAATTGGAAACACGGCCTCTAAAAAGATTCAAATAAAAAGTTTTTTGAATTTTCAAGCGTGTTTTTCACAAGTTTTGACAGGAACTCAAAAGCGACATTGATCAATCACAGCTTGTGTGTGTGCGTCCATTATTATTAGCTGTTTCATCCCATTTACAGTACAAACAGTGTGTCTTTAATATTATTGCCAACCATTTCCCAAAGAACACCACCAGCTTCCAATCTTCCAGGCAACCACGGCTTCAATTCTTCAATTATGAAAACTTTCAGAGTCTAAAACTCGTGTCACATATTCTTTTTTTCAGCTGTTATCATTGCGTGTCACGGTGTGTTCAATGACGCTCTTACACTCAGTATTGTTTGCAGTATGAGTCTGTATGCCAAGACTGTGGCAAGCAGACAACTTTGTAAATGGGGGGTTAGGTCTTGTGATAATCCGAATGGATCTGGGTGTAGAGGACCCCCTGTGGTCCAGCAAATGGACTGAATGCGTTTCCTACATCACATCCACAAAAACAATTGCAAAGCCCATTTTGAAATAATTTTAAAACCAGCCATGTTTCTTTTGACATTTCGTCCCCCCCAAAAAAAATAATGGCAGGGATATGTAGACCAGAAAGGGGAAATCACACACAACCCCCACCCACCCCCACCCCCCCTTCGGAAAATTACACCTTAGTAAAGAGTGCATGATTTGTTGTTAAACCTGCAAAATGGTCCTTTAAGTTGGCTTGAACTGCTCTATCCATCCACACAGGCATCATGCTGGTTCTCGCCCCTCCTCATGAATATTTCTCTTTGCTTATCTATGACTCCGTTATGTGTCATACATATATACATATATATATGAAAATAAATCAACATTCGTTGGTCGTTATCGGCGCTAACCCTCTTTAACATATCTCCTCTACTCCTTTTGCTCTCTCTTCATCCCTCCGTTCACACTGAAAGAATCGGGAGCGCCAACTGCACCGCGGAGCTCATTCCATTTTAATTGAGACGTCCGTGTGAAGATGGACATGAATATTACATTCCACGCGGCCTATTAATATGCTGAGGCCAGCTTAAATGTTTTAATATTCGCAGTGTAAATTATTGAAATTGTGTTCATGGGCAGCATCAGCTCATTCAGAAATGTTTAGCCTCTGATGTTCAGGAAGAGAGGGAATTTTAATCGCGTGCACTCCAGCTGAAATAGGACGCGATTTCCCATGATGCACTCCCACATGTGCTTGACCACCCCTCCATGCGCATGTAACCTGGAGTCCCCGTTTTAAACTTTGTTAATTAGAGAGAAGGACTGTTAGTGTGTGTGTGTGTGTGTGCGTGTGTGTGTGTGTGTGTGTGTGTGTGTAGGCCTGTCTTTCTGTCTCTCAAGTCACCAAGCATGTCAAACAGACACACACACACACACACACACAGTATTCTAAAGATCCTCATCTGATGTTTCACTGAGCACAGACGCGCCGGGCAGCGACCACAGCGATAAAGTTGGTGTTTCGAGCGACTGCACCCGGCAATTTAAAACAAAAAAAAAGGCTGGTTGCGCGGCGGCGGCGGCGGACGTCGTCGCCTGTGGTTGCACACACACACACACACACACACACACACACACTTGTGCCAGTGTTGGAGAGGAAGATGGATCGGAGCACAGATTGTAAGTGACATGTTAATTTCTTCTCCGTCACTCACGACCGAGGCGTCCGTTATCAAAGTAAAGGGACACGAGCCCCAGCCGTCAGGGCTCTGTTCTTCTTCTCTTCTTCTCTCATTCCTCCCCCTTTTCTCCCCTCGTCTTCCTGTCGTGGAGCATCCTAAGGGCTGCCTGTGATCAAGGAGGCGTTTAATGTAGCTTTCTGCCTTTCTGCTCACCCGTGTCTACCCCCCTGCCAGGGATCTGCTTGATTCCACCCCTCATCCACCACCAGATGACTGCTCTTCATAAGCCTCCCCCCCCCACCCCACCCCACCCCCAGCCTCTCACCTTGATGGTCAACCTTCATGTTCTAGACACTAAATGGAAGGAGACTGACACTGTGTTTCCTCCTTGTGTTTTTCATTTTTACAAGGGACCCCTTTGAAACATAGGCGTCAATCTGATCTAACAGTTGGGGGGGCAATAAACATAACATTTGTGAAAAGCAATTTTTGAAGGGGACACAAATAATACAGACACAATTATACTTGTAATATATAATATAATAATACATAGTACTAAGCTCAACACACTCACCTGAGACTCTACACCTGACTGTCCCCGGTCTCCCTGTTCCTTACCTGAGACTCTACACCTGACTGTCCCCAGTCTCCCTGTTCCTTACCTGAGACTCTACACCTGATTGTCCCCGGTCTCCCTGTTCCTTACCTGAGACTCTACACCTGACTGTCCCTGGTCTCCCTGTCCCTTACCTGAAACTCTACACCTGATTGTCCCCGGTCTCCCTGTTCCTTACCTGAGACTCTACACCTGACTGTCCCCGGTCTCCCTGTTCCTTACCTGAGACTCTACACCTGACTGTCCCCAGTCTCCCTGTTCCTTACCTGAGACTCTACACCTGATTGTCCCCGGTCTCCCTGTTCCTTACCTGAGACTCTACACCTGACTGTCCCTGGTCTCCCTGTCCCTTACCTGAAACTCTACACCTGACTGTCCCTGGTCTCCCTGTCCCTTACCTGAAACTCTACACCTGACTGTCCCTGGTCTCCCTGTTCCTTACCTGAGACTCTACACCTAAATGTCCCCGGTCTCCCTGTTCCTTACCCAAGACTCTACACCTGACTGTCCCTGGTCTCCCTGTTTCTTACCTGAGACTCTACACCTGACTGTCCCATGGTCTCCCTGTTCCTTACCTGAGACTCTACACCTGACTGTCCCTGGTCTCCCTGTCCCTTACCTGAAACTCTACACCTGACTGTCCCTGGTCTCCCTGTTCCTTACCTGAGACTCTACACCTGACTGTCCCTGGTCTCCTGTCCCTTACCTGAGACTCTACACCTGACTGTCCCCAGTCTCCTGTTCCTTACCTGAGACTCTACACCTGATTGTCCCGGTCTCCTGTTCCTTACCTGAGACTCTACACCTGACTGTCCCTGGTCTCCCTGTCCCTTACCTGAGACTCTACACCTGACTGTCCCTGGTCTCCCTGTTCCTTACCTGAGACTCTACACCTGACTGTCCCTGGTCTCCCTGTCCCTTACCTGAGACTCTACACCTGACTGTCCCCAGTCTCCCTGTTCCTTACCTGAGACTCTACACCTGACTGTCCCCAGTCTCCCTGTTCCTTACCTGAGACTCTACACCTGATTGTCCCCGGTCTCCCTGTTCCTTACCTGAGACTCTACACCTGACTGTCCCTGGTCTCCCTGTCCCTTACCTGAAACTCTACACCTGACTGTCCCTGGTCTCCCTGTCCCTTACCTGAAACTCTACACCTGACTGTCCCTGGTCTCCCTGTTCCTTACCTGAGACTCTACACCTAAATGTCCCCGGTCTCCCTGTTCCTTACCCAAGACTCTACACCTGACTGTCCCTGGTCTCCCTGTTTCTTACCTGAGACTCTACACCTGACTGTCCCATGGTCTCCCTGTTCCTTACCTGTCCCCGGTCTCCCTGTTCCTCTGTTCTTTCTGTCTCTATTTGCCTTTGACATAGTGACGTTAGTATTTCCATAAGCACCCATTCTTATAAAGATGTTAGAAAATTGTCTTGATATGAGGACTTATTGTATTCACTTGGCGTTTTGGTGTGGTGAAAAAGGATCTTATGTCTGTTTTTCATTTTATCTTTGCAACAGCAACACAAATCTTTAAAGTCAGATGTCTAAATAGGAGTTAGGTTCATAGGTCCACCACACGGTCATATTCTAATCATAAAATTATAATATTAGGTTTTGCCTGGGACAGAGGATATATATTTATCTGCAGCAAACCTACAGACCAGCCAGTTAACATCATGTTGAGCAAAACACAAGTGTAGATCTTTAATAATAACCCAAATATCAGTTCACAGACATAACAATAGGCTTATCGTCGTGGTAACGTTAGTTGTAGTGGGTGCATTTCTTTTATTAAAGATTATTTTTGGGGCTTTCTCCCTTTATTAGAGTTGATAGGCATGAAAGGGGGAGAGAGAAGGGGGATGACACGCAGCAGAGGGTCGAGTGCAGACCCTAACGTACAGCAGGCAGTGGACCAAACCAACGTGAGGCAAGGGAGGGGGGGCAACTATAAATGTTTCTCAACTTTAAAAAAAAATTTCTAAAACGTTTTCTCTTACTTAACTCCAACGTGTAATGTAAATGTTACAGTTGACTTAATGTTAATGTGTTAATTTCAATTTTTTAAATTGCAGTGGTTAGTCAGTTATAACAGAAAGGGGAATAAAGGGTATGATTTGACAAGTTTTAATTTATCAGAAGAGCTTACAGCACAAAGAGTGATTATAGACCCTTATCAAAACGGACTCATCACAACCATTCACGAATCAACTTCATCCAATTGTAGTGTCCACACAGTTTTGTCCACATCACTTGATATCAACTAACTGAGGTGTGTGACATATGAAAAACATCCCACATGTCTGTACTTCTGACAGTGAGTGCACTAATAAACACTCTGTTTTTCTTTCTTTCTTTGTATCTGTGTGTGTGTGTGTGTGTGTGTGTGTGTGTCTGCAGGCAGCCCTGGTACTACGGCTGGGGCTTCAACCTTCCGCGGGGTCAGGCTCTGCTGGACAAGTGGAACCAGATCCCTGACAACACAGACATCCTGGTCACACACTGCCCCCCACTGGGTGAGACACACATTACAGCACGCGCACCCACACGCACACGCACACACACACAAATATATGCATGGACAAACATAACGGTTCTGGATTTTGTTCATTCACATGCACATGCTCCATGATGCATCTAAAGGTGCACATGTGTCCAGATCACTGAACTGTGTACATTATGTAATTATAATGAAATGATCTTTTAATCTCTCTCAAAATATGAATACAAACATACAGTGGTGTGAAAAAGTGTTTGCCCCCTTCCTCATTTCCTGTTCCTTTGCATGTTTGTCACACTTAAGTGTTTCGGAACATCAAACCAATTTAAACAATAGTCGAGGACAACACAAGTAAACACAAAATGCAATTTGTAAATGAAGGTGTTTATTATTAAAGGTGAAAAAAAATCCAAACCATCATGGCCCTGTGTGAAAAAGTGATTGCCCCCTAAACCTAATAACTGGTTGGGCCACCCTTAGCAGCAACAACTGCAACCAAGCGTTTGCGATAATGTGCAATGAGGCTTTTACAGCATCCTGGAGGAATTTTGGCCCACTCATCTTTGTAGAATTGTCCTAATTCAGTTACATTAGAGGGTTTTCGAGCATGAACGGCCTTTTTAAGGTCATACCACAACATCTCAATAGGATTCAGGTCAGGACTTTGGCTAGGCCACTCCAAAGTCTTCATTTTGTTTTTCTTCAGCCATTCGGTGGTGGACTTGCTGGTGTGTTTAGGATCATTGTCCTGCTGCAGAACCCAAGTTCGTTTCAGCTTGAGTACACAAACAGATGGTCGGACATTCTCCTTCAGGATCTCTTGGTAGACAGCAGAATTCATAGTTCCTTTTATCACGGCAAGTCTTCCAGGTCCTGAAGCAGCAAAACAGCCCCAGACCATCACACTACCACCACCATATTTTACTGTTGGTATAATGTTCTTTTTATGAAATGCAGTGTTCCTTCTACGCCAGATATACTTGGACACACACCTTCCAAAGAGTTCCACTTTTGTCTCATCGGTCCACAGAATGTTGTCCCAAAAGTCTTGGGGATCATCAAGATGTGTTGTGGAGAAATTGAGACGAGCTTTGATGTTCTTTTTGCTCAGCAGTGGTTTTCTCCTTGGAACTCTGCCATGCAGGCCATTTTTGCCCAGTCTTTTCCTGATGGTGGAGGCATGAACGCTGACCTTAACTGAGGCAAGTGAGGCCTGCAGTTCTTTGGACGTTGTTGTGGGGTCTTTTGTGACCTCTTGGATGAGTCGTCGCTGCGCTCTTGGGGTAATTTTGGGCGGCCGGCCACTCCTGGGAAGGTTCACCACTGTTCCATGTCTTCGCCATTTGTGGATAATGGCTCTCACTGTGGTTCGCTGGATTCCCAAAGCTTTGGAAATGGCTTTATAACCCTTTCCAGACTGATAGATCTCAATTACTTTCTTTCTCAATTGTTCCTGAATTTCTTTGGGTCTCGGCATGATGTGTAGCTTTTAAGGATCTTCTGGTGGACCTTACTGTGTCAAGCAGCTCCTATTTAAGTGATGCCTTGATTGTGAACAGGTGTGGCAATAATCAGGCCTGGGTGTGGCTAGAGAAATTGAACTCAGGTGTGGACAACCACAGTTATAGTATGTTTTAACAAGGGGGGCAATCACTTTTTCACACAGGGCCATGATGGTTTGGATTTTTTTTCACCTTTAATAATAAACACCTTCATTTACAAATTGCATTTTGTGTTTACTTGTGTTGTCCTTGACTATTGTTTAAATTGGTTTGATGTTCCGAAACACTTAAGTGTGACAAACATGCAAAGGAACAGGAAATGAGGAAGGGGGCAAACACTTTTTCACACCACTGTATATGCACAAAATATACACAAGCCGCTGCAACTGGTGGAAAGGGTGGGGGAGAGGGTGGGGAGGGAGAGAAAGAAGTGGAGAGAGAGAGGAAGAGAAAGAGGTGGAGAGAGAGAAGGGGAGAGAGGGAGAGAGAGATGAAGAGAGAGAGGGGGGAGAGAGAGAGGTGGAGAGAGAGAGAGAGAGGGAGGGAGAGAGAGAGAAAGGAGGGAGAGAGAGCGAGTTGGAGAGAGAGGAGAGAGAGAGGTGGAGAGAGAGAGAGGGAGGGAGAGGGGAGAGACAGAGGTGGAGAGAGGGAGGGAGAGGGGGAGAGAGAAAGGGGAGAGAGAGAGAGAGATAGGGAAGAGAGGAGAGAGCGAGAAGTGGAGAGAGAGGGAGAGAGGAGGAGAGAGAGAGATGAGGGAGAGAGAGCGAGGTGGAGCGAGAGAGGGAGAGAGGGAGAGATAGAGAGGGGCAGAGAGAGGGAGAGAGAGATATGAGGGAGAGAGAGCGAGGTGGAGAGAGAAGGGGAGAGAGGGAGGTAGAACAAAAATGCAGAGAACAAAATAATAACAAGGAAGAAGTCGTAGAGAAGAAGTAGAGAGCGGAGGTAAAGGAAAGATGGCGGCCTGTGTATAAATACACAGCATGTGTATAAATACACTGCATGTGTATAAATACACAGCATGTGTTGGGGGGTAAATGCGTCACATCTGTGCCTGCAAAACAAGCCCAAAAATCGCAGTTAATCTGTCGTTTATTTATTTATGTATTAATTTATTGACCCGAGAGTAGTCACATTAAAATATATTGGGGCTAGAAATACTAGCATCAGCCTATAAAATATGCATCGTGTTTTATATATATATATTTTTATATCATAGAAGAAAGTGATGACAGCGAGTATGACATACAACAAAGGTTGCCAGCTGGGCCTGAACTGGGGCCATTGCATTAAAATGCGAGTCCACCATCAGGGGAGTTTTGTTAAATGCTCTCTACAATGCTTAAACCCCCCCCAGAGGACTTGACTTTAATGGTCTTGGCAGCAAGTATGTGAATAGACACTCATGCGTATTCATACAAAACAACACACAGGTATGTTACACACAGGTACACACACACACACTCTCTGGAAATGCTTTATTTTCTTCTCAAAGGAACGAGGGCAGTGATGAATCATTGTTGTATTGTGTATTCTTAGTGATCACCTTTCAGCTTCTACACACTTTTCGTCCTCTCACACACACACACACACACACACACACACAGAACAAAACAGATGTTGGCTCACAAGTGAACTGACATCCTGTAGGCACGTCTCTGTCTCACACACATAAACACACACGGACGCTCGTGCACACACAATCTTCTCTCTTTCTCTCTCTCTCACACACACTTTCACACCTCATCTCCCGCTGCAGCTGTGGTGCTCAGACGAGTGTGTGTGATTGATTTCTGTGTCTGCGTCCCGGCTGCGAACGCGGCCGTTTATTTTCCATTCAGCTTAGCGAAGTGTCTCCAGCTATCTGCTCGTATGAGCCACCAGCATATGGAGCAGCTACAGCAGGCTACTAATGCATGAGACACACACACACACACACACACACACACACACACACAGCAGAGGGAATGGCATGAGAAAGAAAGAAAGATAAAGGAAAAAGGGGATGGAAGAAGAAGAAGAAGAAAAGTGTGGACAATATAGTGAATTCTTTAAAGCGCACTAGAGGGGAAGAAAAGAGTGTGAAACGAATGATGGCCCAGAAGGTGAGGGAAGGAGTGTGAGCAAGACGTCGTTTTGCACTGCACCAAAAGCTGCCGTCTTTTATGAGGCGCGGACAAAACGGCAGATCGGCAGCTAGAGATGAAAAATATGGCCTCTTTATCTGGCTGTGAGGAAGAAGTTAACAGCAGCGAGACAAAAGGAGACAGTGAGACCAAAAGAGGAAAACAGGCGCAGCGCCCACAGCAGCAGCTGCTTTGAAACAAGCGGCACATTAGAGCAAAATACCCCGAGACACAAAAAGCCCTCGTAACTTCTCACTTCACTTCCACAGTCTCACAAGGCTTGTAAAGAATACATTTACAGTTTGAAGGCATTTCATGCTTAAACTGATACTAAAAATATGTTGGTTTTTTTTTACAGGTAGATACATTTAGAGGACAAAGAAGTCAGACTGTAATACTTTCCCTGCATGACTGATTCACTGCCAGCTGAGAACATGCATGATTTTATGTCTGTGTTGGATATCAGAGGGTCCATTAACTTTGACTTGAGTGGGATTTTAGCACTTTGTTTGGTAGTCAAAAAAACAAGAAATGCATCAAAAATCTTAAAAGTCGTCCCTAGAGACTTTTCTTTTGCCCCCCGTGAAGACTTAGTGAAGCTACCAAATCATGAAACGTGCTACTTCTCCTTTGTCACAGCACACACACGCACACACACACATACTATTATACAGCCACAATCCTTTGTATAGTTTTGGTCAAAATCTAAGCAAGGGGCTAATTCAAATGTCGGTTTGACAACATTATGGAAAGGATTTCTAAGGAGGTCGACCTTTCTGTAAAAAAATAAGATCCTTTTTTAAACATAAAAACATCCGTGAAATTGCATTCACTAAAGCCACCAGACTCCATGGAAATAAACAGTAATTTTAGCATCATAAAATACACTTCATTCAAAGTCGACACAAACAAAATAAAAGTATCAAAAGCCATTTTGGGTTGCCTTTCCACTTTTTCAACCATCACAACTCTAGTTTTGGTTGAAATAAACACATAGTTTACCGATTTACATGTGAAAACACGTTGGCTCCATACACTCTAAAAGTATTACTTTTTTAAATTGAGTCTGGTGGGTTTAGCACTAGCGCCCTCAGAGCTGTTTCTGGTTAAACAGAAAGGTCTTAAAGCTGTTAAGACCATTCTGTTAGACACTTACAATAATAATCTGAGCCCATCAGGGGCCAGATGAAGCACTTTTAGTGGACGTAAATTGACGATGCACATTTGCCCCATAGGGTTACATTGCAGCCCGGGCTGTGGCTGCCGGTTACAGCGTTCAATGTTCCCATCAGTCATGCAAAAATAGGATCCAGGTTGAATAAAAGGTAGTTCCCCTTCAAAGACTTGAGAATTGACATTAACTTGCCCTTCACAGTTTTTAAGGCCCTCTTTCCTGTTTCAATATGTCAATTTATAATTACTTAATGACATATTTTTTCTTTGTAATCTTAGAAAACAATAGACATTTATCCACAGGTGGTAAATCTTTCTGTCCCCCGACTTTTATTGTGTTAGTTTTCTGGCAGCTTCCAGGCAAATTGTGCCATCAGTGGACTACAGATCTTTAAATGCGACTTTCTTTTCTCGAGAAGCTGAGGATGAACCTGATGTTGGACACTGGTTAGAAAAAAAAAGCAGTTTAAAGACTTCATATCAAGCTTTGAGAAGGTTTTGACGAGGCATTTCACAGGCATTTGCCTGTGTAGGACTTTCAGTTTCTTTTTCTCATTTGTTCAATTAACTTTTTTTTTCTCCTTTTCATTTACTTTTCTTTCTGTCTGGCCAGAGCGACAGAAGGCAGGGAAGATGGAGTTATTTTATTTCTCCGACTTGATGCTTTTATTGACTCAGCATCAGCAGCATCCCTCCTCACAGAGCAGCCACTAAATCATATACCCTCCGTGCTTCATCCTTGTCACACACACACTGTGAAGTCTGCATCTGTGCGTGGCTGTGATTGATCTTTATTTTTTATGGATGCTATCTAAGAGTCTTTTTGTGTGTGTGTGTGTGTGGTGCGATCTGCAGTTTGCCATTAGACAAGGGCCCGAAATGGTGTGCTACGTTCTAAAACGTGATGGATCGCTTTTTGAAGGGAGATGAAATTTATGACCCTCGTGGAAACACATTCAGCCACAAAAACACTGAAAATCACATCGCACTATTGCCTGAAGAGGATCATTACTGTACAACCGCCAGTATATGTAGAAAACTAACTGAATTAAAGTGGTATGTGTTACTTTCCATTTGTGTTCACGGACAAAAGTAGTATTTTTACCACACCTGCTGTCAGAGCTATAGTCAATTCCAGCTTTGTCGAGTCCAAGACCAGGACTAGTCGAGTCCATGTCAAGACCGAGTCCAAATGAGAGAGTCAATACCAAGACAGTAAAATAAAAGAATTACTTTACTTACCTGTTCATAACTTATGTGATCTAAGAGACATCATTTTTTTATTTGTAATAATTAAAAAGCAAGTGCAATAAAACACTATAGGATCACATTAAGCCACATTATATACTTAAAATATAAAATGTTCCCGTTCTTGAACTTATTACTTGAAGAACTCATGGTACAAAGAGCTCGCTGACACCGTGTCTGTGGCCAAAATGAAAATAACTGATATCTGATGATTGAGGTGTATGACGCAGCCAGGTGTGTACCAGGCGACCAATCACAATGCTTGTTCTAGATGGACTTTATATTTTAAATTAATACCTGTTTCCTGAACAAGATCGCTTCATCAGTGGTTTTGTTTTGAAGGAGGAAGTTAGTAAAAGCATTATACTGCAGACTCGGTTCGACCAATGAATATTTTGCCAGTTTTTCTTCACGACGCTTTATTGCCCACTGAGTTAGCTTTACCGGGAGATTGCATAGTGTAGACAGAAAATCATTCACTTACAATAAGAGAATATATATCAGATGCATCGTTGCATTCCAAGGGTTGCATACGGTAACTTAGCCTACTTTGGATGTCTCGTATCACTGTCACTGTGAAGATTGTCGTAGCAACCAACGTAATGATAACTTTGATTCATATAGCATGAAGAGGACACTTAACACAAGTACAGGAGGACAAGGGGAAAGAAAAGAGGAAACTAAAAAACTGGTATTAAATCTGTGACCCTTCAGATCACAAAAAACAAAAACCATTTCTGTAATGGGCCCGCATGACATTTTTTTGATCATAAAAATGAAGACGTATTGTCTCTGCGTTCAACATGTGTTTGTGGTATTTTTTCCGTAGTGTATCCAAATGGCAGGGCATTCATTTAAATAGATTCTTTCTCTTCACATGAATAGTCAGATTAAATTGTAGAATAAATTCATGGTAATTAAACAGCATATTTCCCATAAGTCTGTCACTGAAACTTAACAATATGATGAAATGTAACAAATTGAATTCATTAAAATGTAAAAATATGAATCTTTTCTCCGGTTCTGCTGACCAGATTGCATTGCAGCTAGCTACCCATTTTCACAATATAGTAAGAAACTTAGAATTTTACAGAGCAGGCAAATATTATTACAGAGTTTTGTTTTTTTTGTTCGAAGGCTCTGTGAGAAGCAGCGGGTTTAATGTGAGGCGTGTTTGATTTGCATGTCGCTGTGTGCAGGTTTCCTGGACTGGGTCCCCAAAAAGATGCAGCGTGTGGGGTGCATGGAGCTGCTCAACACAGTCCAGAGGAGGGTCCAGCCCAAATTACATGTGTTCGGACACATTCACGAAGGTACGCGCATGCGCTTGTGAAACACAAAGACACACACACACACACGCACACACACACACGCACGCACAATACTGCGGTAGCTACAGAGGCACATATGGTACAAACAATACTTCAACATTGTAAATTAACATGACATTTTTTACATCAAAGTTGATATATGTTTAATGGGAGAACACAATCATGTGTTTTAAATTCACATATATTCATGATTTCATCTCAAGCTTTTGAAAAATAATATGCGCACACACACAAGAGTTATGACACAAAGTTAGTACCTGTATCTGTTCATTGGAGTAAAAATGGTAATTTTAAAATTCACACAGTGGAGTCAACAACAGCCCATGATACCAACCTGCTTTTTTTTTTTTTTATAGTGCAATATTAGAGAAGAGCTAAATGATTTTTTTTCTCCTGAGAATGCCGAAGAGTTTTTCAGCCCTGAGTAGTGTCTGCAGACAACCTCACGATCTACGACATCCTCCACCAAGAAGGCAGAGCGGCTTGTCTATTACCTGAGAGTCTGCACTGTGAAGCCCCTCACTACTGCTTGTAAATGCACTGAGGGTTGACTCAGGAGAGCATTTTAACATTTTCATCCCCCTGGATTTTGTCAGTTGGACAATAAGAAGACACTAAACAGGTCTTTTAGTGACTAAATCAAACGTGAGTGGGACAAAGAATCCCAGTAGAAGTCACACCCTTGAATAATGTGTGTGTTACATCCCCACGTATTGCAATTTGACGTTTTTTAGTCAGGGATGTACTGTAAATATAAACTAATCTCTTCCCCCCTTATTTACAGAATACAGTTCACATATTTTGAAGCTGACATGAATCCTAATGACCTAAATTCATATGGTTGCAACATCATATCTAGCGTATTCTGAAGGCGGCAGTTTGTTCACTGTGTCTACATTTTTCTCACATATCTTAACATATAGCTTATTATGTAAATCTGCCAGTTACATGTACTGTATATGTAGCGCAAATAGAGTTAAAGCCATGTATCTAGATCAAGGGTCTTCACTTACAGTTTTTTATGATTGCTATGACCATTTTTTTCAACACAAAAGACTATTTTCTCAGAGAATGAATTCATAAGATTTGTGTTACAGGTTGATTAAATCTGAGTTTTCCTCAGTTTTTTTTTTAGTTTTAAAGGAGTGATCATTTTTTTGTGACATGCTTTACTCCCTACATCTAAAAAGACTCTAGGCTTGCTAAACTCTTAACGCAGCAACACAATGGTGAAAATTATGAAAGTGTATATGGATGAGGTCAGCGCTGAGCTGAAATGTAAGGACTCTGAGAGAACTTGAGAATGACAGACGTTATCCTCTGTGTTGGTCCTTTCAGATTTAGAATACATGAATACGAAACACACTGACATCTGTTCTTATCCAAGAGATGGCGAAAGTTACACCTACACTTAAAAAAATAAATAAAATCACTGATAGTGCGAAGCTAAATTGTCGTACTTTTGTAGAGATGGTATTTAACTTGTGCTTGACAACACTTTGGTAACACTTTTACATCTGCCATTTGGAAGGAACGTTGAGCCAAAGTGCCTTTGAAGCAGTTTTTTTTAACTGTAGGGGTGTTAGTGTCACACTCATGCATTCATTTTCTCAAACTGAATTAGTGATACCAAGCGCTTATAACTCTGGTGTTTCTCGTCCAATAGATTACATCTATGTATTATGACCCCCATCAGATGCGTACAGTTCCTATTGGTCCTGGGCTCCACTGTGATTGACATTACTTCCTCTGATTAGTTTGTATCATTTAACCATATATTAGTGGATATTTACTGCATATGTGTGTGCCTTTTGGGGAGGCAACATTTTAATAGTATGCAGTTAAAAGAAAAGAAATTCCATATTGGGCCACATTGAAGTTTGCACTATTATAATAAAAGAAAAACTGCACGTGCTAAAAAATGTGTGTTTGAATTGTATATTAAGGCATAATTTACTGGATGGGAGGAGGGAATGGAAATGTATACAAAAAGCTGCTTTATGACTGATTACTGTTAGGCATGGTGTCAAATCTGTGGCAAACACTGAGGAAGGGAGACTATGGCCAAAACCGTGAGAGAGAGGGGGGGGGGGGCAGCAGTAGAGAGAAATACAATGACTAAGGAGACAACTTTGGTCTATTTTCAGTAATATTTGAGAAAATTAAAACATTTAGCAGTATATTAAAAACATGCATGTATTACAATTGGTCCTCCAACCCATATGCCCAGACGGGTCGTCTAGTACAGGAGGTCTCAACTGGTCTCACCCGGTCTCACCCTGTCACCCACATTTTCTCATGGAGACCCTCTTTTATAGAATTCAAAACAAGCATATCATATTTTGTTTTTTCTTTTTTTTTTTTTTACATAAATACACATATTTACATGTGCAAAGTGCATTTCAGAGCCCATTATTAAGAAACTGAGGAGGTGCATGCCAACTGCAACATTGACTAAAATAAATGAAATATCAAAACATAAATACATTTTATGTTATTTATAAATAAATAAATAAGGCCATAAACGATCTTGCTTCCAAAATCAACACAAACTTAAAGTGAACGTTAATCAAATGATGGTTACCATGGCTAATGCGCTAGACTGCTGCACAACTGACACGGCTGATACGTTCAAAATGCTTCAAAATAGTCCAAAATCAGATGCACATTAAATGTTACTTCTTTCATTTTGACTAGTTGCCCGCGAGCCACCCAGAACGGAAAAAATTGACAATTGCCAGAAAAGTCAATAACGCAGGATTTCACTGTTATTTTGACAGCGCCTTGGTAAAATGTGCGTGCACACTATGCAAGCATAGTGTGCACGCACATTTTACACACACAGGGAGGCGCAGCAGCACACAAACATGCAAAAGATTAAAAAAAATAATATAAATGTGAGTATATAATATAACAATGTGAAATAATATTTTCATAAGATCTGCTTGCATGCTTTCACTTCATGCAAAATCAGTTTGTTCTCCTGAAAATCTCTCCTTCCTGCTCACAGCAACGCTCCAAGGTACAAATGCGCCTGGCTTTTAAAGGGAATGGGACACTCTGATTGGTTTATTGCTTTGTTACGCCCAAAACACACCAATGAATTAATAAAGACACTAAGTACAACTCTTTTGAACCATGCGCCTGGCTCATGGACCCGTATTTCTGCCATCAAACTAAAAGCAAAAGTGGATTTAGAGGCCTGCTGTGAACAAAAAATGAAAAACCAACTCTTAAATGTGTTTAAAAAACATCTGTAAAAGCATGTAGTGCTGACAGCGTGCAGGAGTTGACCTTTTTCCGCTGCTCCCCAGGTTACGGCATGATGACTGACGGCACCACGACGTTCGTCAACGCCTCGGCCTGCACGGTCAACTTCCTGCCCATGAACGCGCCCATCGTCTTCGACCTTCCAAACCCCCGGGCCACATGACTAAAGCGGGATCGCCCCAAAACACCTGGCGCCAACCAGGAGAGCTAGGTGAGGTTGGTCGGTCAGAGCGGAGCAGGTTTCTGTAAATATTACGAGGCAGCTGTGTGTTTGACGCCACACACGCAGTATGGTACATGCCTGGAGACGGAGCGGACTAAGTGAGGAACGCTTCCTCGTGCTATTCATGTTATTTTCTCTGCCATCATTTCTTCATCTCAACACGGAGTCTAAAAGCAGATGGACAAGCGGAGAGACGCTTTTCATGCGGACAAATGGACATTTCTCTGTCCTCTTTTACTGCACTGACAATCTGATGGGGCTCTCAATAGAGACAGGAGGCACCCAGACGTCCCTGTTGGCCTTTTTTCACTTCATTTATATGTACTGTAAATCATAAAGTGAAACCACCCAACACCTTGTCTACGTGACAGTTTTGGATAAGCCTCGACTCAACAGCAACGGGACATTTGCCCAGAGGGATTGTCACAGAACTTTTTCTCCCTTTCCACTTTTTAAACATTACTTTCCTCATTTCTTCCCACTTCTTTTCTGCCACTCTTATCTTCCTCCTGTTTCTCTCCCCTCCTCTGGCCCGGAGCATGAAGTGGTGTGTGTTTTTGCCAGTGTGTATGTGTATGTGTGCTCAAATTGAGTGTGTGAGGGCAGCAAGAGGTCTCTGCCAGGGGCAGTGTGAGAGTCAGGGTATCAAACATGACACCGCTCCCCTGGGCCCCATTACAGCCCCCATAAGCCTCTGAACCATCCAGGAGGATGAAGAGGAAACCACATGCAGCACTTTCCCTTTTTGGTCCTCTCCTCCTTCCATGTAGCTCCCCTATCACATTTTTTCCCCTTTTTTTCACTGCAAAAAAGGGGAGTGTAAAAACAAGATAGAAACACTAAATCTGAGGGAAAAGGTAAAATTATCCGTCCATGCAGCAAGATAATTTCACTTGACAAGCTTGCTTGATTTAAGATTATAGTGTAAAGTTGAACACTTAAAATAAGAAATTCACTCTTAAACCACTTCTAAGTTGTTTTTTAGCTTGGTAAGAACCAAATAATTTGCAGTGTTCCTTCCTCTCTATCCTCCATGCTGTGTGAATGATAGCACAGCTTTATAGGGACTAACTTTTTGGACTGCAGGTAACATACAACCAGGTGCGGGCCTGGATGGGCCTGGGCCCGCCCACATTGACAGCTGGCCCGACCAATCAGAAATTCAAAGTTAAGTGTGTTGGTGTGAAAAGCACTGCAACAATCACAACAACCATGGACTGGAAAACGTATATACATTGTTCAATTCTGAGACTTTTTAATGTGAGCTGTGGCTGTTTTTACAAAAATTGATGGCTAATTGCAAATTTGGCCCGAATTTCAGAAGCTCCACAGTCTGACGTGACAGCCCTGCCGGGGTCGCTGGCTTGCTGCCCGGCCTGTCTACCTTCACACACCCCGCTATGAGCTGGCTGGAGCTGTTGTTAGAAGAAATAACTCAACACACATTTCCAGATTAACTGGAACCTGTGGTTCTGAGTTATAAAGCTCCACAAGAGATTGCGGGCGTAAGGTAACAGTCTGGCTGACCGGGATGTCACTCACTCACTTACACACACACACACACACACGGGGCAGGCAGAGGAGAGGGGGGAGAGCGGGGGCAACGTCTGACAGGTACCCGTCTCCCTTTGACAGTCTTGTAAATAAATGATAACATGTATACTGATGCTGTCAGTCTTACTCTGTTAACTTTTTTAATATTCAAATAATATTCAGTAAATACTGCATACCACAGTACGCAGATTTCGAAAACGGCCACAGTGTAAGGTTAAGTTTTACTGTCCCAGCCAGTGGTGTAGTCTACTTGATACGCAGGTATACACAGTGTACCCACTAACAAAAATCCAGGATTTTCATATACCCACTTGTGCAATTGTGGTAATGACATGTAACAACATACTTTGCATTTTTATTATTTTGAATTATAGATATTTCCACCGCGAATTGGTGCATAAAAGTGTGCCAGAACGCCCAAAACATCCCTGGTGGAGGACACCCAGACCCCCATCCTGGCCCATACATATACAGTACAGTACACCCACTACAATACATTAGACTACACCACTGGTCCCAGCACACTGGGGTCTGGCAGACTGAATGTTTCTCACAACTACAACAGCTTCTTTTTGTAAAGAAAGCCTCATATTTGCTGGATTAGGGACAGCTGCTTTGATTTGGGGACGTCCTAGATTCAGGCCCACCTCGACTTAATCCAGGCCCAGCCATCTGTCACGTTCTGCATCCGCCACTGCATAAAACGTAAAGGTGCTACATGCTAACGCTGCTTCTGTACAGTCATACTAACCCCAACTTCCGAGCCGCGGGGGTTGTTTCCAGCACCCTCCCTCGTGTTGAGAGGGACGCAACTTTTATCCTTTTTTTAAAGAGGAGTAAATCTGTAACTACATGTAGTGTAACTGGTCTTTGTAAATGTACTCTGTCAATGTAAAGAAAAAGAACTTGAAGATTTCACGTTGTTGCTATGCTTTAAAAAATGTGTTAATATTTGTGCTTATTACATTACCTTTGGTCTATTTCTTAGTAATGTAAATGCTTATTATGGTATTTTTCTCCTGTGTGAAGCTGCTCGGCCCCATTTGGTGATTATTAACTCTTTCGTGTCTCTTAGCAGCTGTCTGTGTTTTAAAAAGAAAAGCTTCCTTTTTTCTCCCGTTGCTCTATTTTCTGAATTTAGCTGTTCTCAGTAAGAGTCTGAATGTGCTTAGCATAACAAGACCACGTCACACTTTGATCCTCCTGCTCTCCGACATTATGTCTGAACGTTCCCTGGGGCTGCAGTTTACTCCCACTTCCTCTGCACATCAGCATTCATTGTGCCAGCTGATGTCTTAATGTTTCCAAATAGGCAAAGAAGGAAATAGCAGCCGAATTGCTCTCCAAGAAATGTGTGGAGTGTATGTGTGTGTGTGTGTGTGTGTGTGTGCACTTGTTAGAGCATGAACAACAGTCTGAGTGTCAGTACGTGTTATGCTAATGTTATGTGGAGCAGTTTGAGTTTTAGACTGACATTGCAGACATTTGGCTGATTGTTGCATCTTCAAGAGGCAGGTTTAGGTTAGAATTAGGATTAGGATTAAGGTATGGGGCACAGGGTGAAGAGGGTATGGCCACTGCAGGTTAAAAAACAAGGGCAAATACAGAAATCCTATTTATCAATTCGACGACACATTCTGTACATCCAGAGTTTACATTGGAAGTCCTGGGTTAGGGTTAACTAGGGCTGGGTATCGTTCAAAAATGTTCATTACCGGTACAGATGCCAATACTTTTTTCGACACTACCACAAATACAACATTACACAAGTCTTTTATTTTTTTATTTTTCAGCTCCTACTACTTGAGCCCTGTCTCTGTGTGTAACGTAGAGTTTTTCCTGCGTGTCTCTACAACATGTAACGTTAGACAGCCAATCACCAGCACTATTAGACTTTAGAAGCATGCTGCATGCATACTGGCTCACTGACTCTGATAAGATTTACTCCATAGGTATTACAATTGGGTATTGAAGGCATTTTTCGATACTCAATGCTTTAGAGTGCCTTAAACGTTTTGAAATCGGTACCTAGCCCTACCTAGAACACAGAGAAGATGCTGCTCTGACAGTTATGGGCACATCCCGAAATGTAGATGTGATCTTCAATCAAAACTACAGACATCAGATATCTGCAATAGTATCGGACCCCTGCAGTCAAAGTTAAAGAACATTCACTTGTTAGCTAACTTTCCAACACCACAGAGAAAAAAAGAACTCGATTTGTTGTGGCACATGTGGCATATATTAAATTGGTGAATATGACAACGCAACCTCATGAAAGAAAATGACTGCACACCAAATCGTGTGATAGCCTACGAAATTAGGCGACAGCGGTCTGGTCACGTGACTATTGCCCCCCCCCATCCTCCACACAGTTACGAGTAGCCAAGAAGGACACGGAGGATTGGTGGCTGTCTTAATTAGCTTTGTAGAATCTCATCTGGTAATGACTTGAATGTAACGGACATTTATTAACATCAAAAAAAGTTATGCTCTAAAGCTTCAGCGCCAAGATTAGAAAAAAAAAAGATGGTTTGGAGTAGATTCATTTTCGCAGTTATGTGTAAGAAAGGGTCATGAGAACAGCCTGAATATGAATGTGCTGGCAATATTATTGGTGCAGGTTATACTAGTTATTAGCTATTAAACGGCTGTTGGTACCATCAATGGCATCCAAAAACAATAGTAGGTCTATTGATCACAGATCTTTTAACGCGTGCAGAGCAGGTAAGGGTAAAGGGTTTTAGAGTTTGTGGCTAGTAATGAACATTGTAGTATGATACGATATGATTTAGAGGACATAGGGTGTGTGTGTGTGTGTGTAGGTGTAGGAATAGTAAGAGAGTATAAATGAAAAGGGAGTGCTCAGCCTCATCATTTAAAACACAAACTTAATTAAAGTCTATGAAGTGAAATGCTCCAAGAAAGGAATAAAGGGAAATATTAAAAACCAAAAGATGGGAGGAACTTTCATCTCTCAGTTTCATAAAAAGCTGTCTGTTTGGTCCGACTCTCCACTTCCAGTCCTCATTTAGATGTCTCACTTTGATGCTCTTCTGCTTCAGTAGCTGTGTTATATGTGTTTCCTGTTTTTCCCCCCCCAAAAAAAAGTGCTGTACTATTTCTTGATTTCTTTCTCGAGGCATGCTTAAAGGAGTTAACGACTCCTGCTACTCAGACAATCTGCATATGAAGAGTTTTGTTCCAAAATGAGATATCTTCTGTTTGAAAAAAGGGACGCCTCCGCAGGCTGAATGAGTGACAGCTGAAACTTGAAAGCAGATTGCGGTGGTACTTTTTTAATCGTTAGTAACATTTTTTTCTGACTGGACCTTCTATATTTCAACTAAACGAGATGGTTATGAACTTTTTTTAAATGGATGTATAGCATTTTGGAATGAAAGTGTTCATATGGTATTGTATTTTTGCCATCGCTGTTGGGGGCATTTTGTTTTTCAACTGTAAAACAAGAAAACGAAGACCCACCAGTGGCAACGTGTTACCGTGTTGCTCCTGGAGACAACTCTAAAAATGTACCTCTCTTTCCTAAAACCATAAGGATTCTGCTGGTTCTGAGAGATTATTCACTGATTGAATAAAACCTTATCTGTGACCGGTGGATCATGCTTCCTTACTTCCCTTCCTTTTGTCTCTCCCCTCCTTTAATTCTTGTTCTAGAGACAGAAATGAAGGCTGCAGAGGAAACTTTTCCCCGTCCTGGTTCTTCTCTTTTGTTCCACTCAAAAGGTATCTGTGTCTCATATCAATTATAGAGCCCAGAGCAGCGAGTTAATTTCCAGTAGCAACAACCCTCTCTGTCTCCCATTTTGTTCCGCAGGTCTTCCACACCTCTGCACATTCTAATAAGAACCCTCGTTCAAATAATTACATTAGTAATCCCAGGGGAGACCGGGTAATTTATTCGCCGATGGCTTTTTACTTTGCCATTAATACAACTAGCTTTCATATACTCTTGTCTTCCCCCAGCTCCTTCCCTCCCTTTTCTCACTCTGCCTATCCAACCACCATCCTGAGCTCCTTTTTATTTTCCCTTTTCCATTTCCATCTGCGTGTCCCTCACTCAGATTCCTCAGATAATGACTCCCAGCTCTCTACACATTTTTTTCTCCTCTCCGAGAGCTATCTCGCTGCTGCCGCATTTTCATATATGAATGACAGACGTCCCCTTTATCTTCCCCGCCATCCATCTCACTTCACACTTCCCATCTGAACAAAAGATGCACCCAGTCCTTCCTGTGGAACACAGATCAGTGTCACCTAAGGTGGACAACACTGGGAACAACCAGTCATTTATCAATCTCTCCTTTGTTCATCTTTATTTCATCATCACCAAATGGCCCAAAATGAGCTGTGGGCCCCTATTCCCCCACCCATATTAGTTTATGATTATCATTTGTGATTATTTTGCACACGTGTATTATTAAAGGATATGCACTATGTAAGCATAATGTTAAACAATTTATTTGAACACTACGGATGTCCGGTGGCCGGGTTAGCTCAGTTGGTAGAGCAGGCGCACATATGTAGAGATTAACTCCTTAATGCAGTAGCCGTGGGTTTGATTCCGACCTGCGGCCCTTTGTTGCATGTCGTTCACCCTCTTTCTCCATCTGTCCTGTGGAAGTAAATCTTCAAAAATAAAAACAATTAGGGATGTCCGGATTAGCTTTTTTTTTTTTTAAATCTTGAATATCTGCCGATACTGAGTCCCGATCCGATTCTTGTATTTGCTCAGGTAATAGGGCTGTCCCCCTTTTTGGTTTAAAAGTAAACAAAGTAACTAAAATGTGTCAACTTAGTGCAGCAAATGAGTTCTCTTCAGGATCCCAGCGAACCCCCAACCAAAAAAATTAACCTAATGTTCCCCGCAGGGCTATGAAAACTAAAGTCAGTGAGGCATCTTGCACTTAACAGTCAATCTTTGATTTTCTTCTTGTGCCGATGTCGACGCCAAGGAATAACAGCCTGTAAGCGCGGTTTCCCGATGGAATCACAGAAGAATTGTGGAGCATTACAGTAATCGGCTTCTGTAAAAAAGGGTGACTAAGAAAGACAGAATTCTTACTTGTTGCCAAGTGCTGGCAAGCTACGAGACACTCTCTGGACAGACACTGGTAAGTGGCCACATCTTGGTTTGTAAGTGCCGACATCCAGGCAGTCTGGCGGGGTGTGTGTGGTGCAGGGCGTGTGCGATTAAAAGCTGCAATCACTACAAGCTGATGTAAATGATTAGAGTAAGGTAATCGGGGTAAATGTCCAACCTTGATCAGTTAAAAAAAAAAAAAAAAGAAGCCAAAATTGGCTCCAATCCAATACTGTGATCAGGATTGGGACATCCCTAATTAAAAGAGTCTTGCCCCTTGGTTGGTTTATCTGGCCCTGACAGCAAGATCTGCCTCTGATGCGACAAATACATCCATCAAGGGATCCGATGACTGAAAAATAAAGATGAACAAAAGGAGAGATTGATAAATGACTCGGGTTGTTCCCAGTGTTGTCCACCTTCTGTGACTATTTGACAATGATTTGAAAAAAAACATAATCGACACCAAAGATCTTTTGGTTACTTGAAATCTACTTGAAATCTACATAACAGTGACATGACACTGTCATGAATTCAATTCAATTTCAATTCAATTTTATTTATAGTATCAATTCATAACAAGAGTTATCTTGAGACACTTTGCAGATAGAGCAGGTCTAGACTACACTCCAGAATTTACAAGGACCCAACAGTGCGACAGTGGCGAGGAAAAACTTCCTTTTAGGCAGAAACCTCGGACAGACCCATGTGTAATAAAAGATATAAACTTGACGTAAATTTTTTTTTCAAGTGTCATTCAGTTTTGTCATGACAAGTTATGGTTATTGTGAGGGTTAGGGTTAAGGTTCATGCGTCATGCCTGTGTCATGTCACTCTCATGTAGTGTTACAGGTCTTTTTTTTTATAAACACACCGTCAGAAAAGAGAAGACATGGAGTTTAACTGTAGGAGTGCTTGGAGTGGAAAGTAAATACTAGCTTAATAAAAATGTGATTGTTCTGTAATGTACAAAATAGGGGCAATATAATCTGTGAGTCGGGCAGCAAGATGCTCCGAAAAATTATACATTAAAGTTTTTAAAATTCTTGCTCTTCTACAATGTCTGAACTACGACCTCCATCCCCTCTTTCTCACCTCGCTATTTGAACACTATTGTTGGAGTTGAATGTAAATCTGAGGTGTTGAATTTCCAACATGAACATAATTCCACACCGAGCTATTGTTTAGTGTCAATATTTAATGTTACAGAGAAAACGCATTTAAGGGGATTTAAGATCAAATGCAGGTTATATTTTGCTTAATCACCACATAACAAATTGCAATTAACCGAATTACCGCAATGTAGCAAAGCAGCAGTAGGCATCTGAATGAAGGTCAGCGAAGAAAGGCCCACAGGAAGTCGTTGTAGTAGATCCTTCCTGTGGTGTTGGCATCAAAATAAGAGCTGAGGTGGAAGAACTCCTCCTCCGACAGTCTGACGCTGAAGTGGCGCAGCACCTGCAGGGCAACAGCGGCAAGAGTTGGAGTGGGAACACTTGTGTGTGTCCTAGTGTTTCGGGTTGGGGTTTAGGAGATGTCATCCCTGAACAGGTTCGCTAATTGTTTCTATCGATTAGCTTCGTGGAGCGTTGTCGTCTGTGAAATGTACAGCAGGTAAATGGCAGGGGCAATAAAACAGGAGTGTCAGCTGCTGTTCTCCTGGGCCAAAATGTCAGAGCGGTCTTGTTGCAAACCTTCAGCTTAATTGAACAATTAAAATTACTGATTGGCTGTCAAGTGGTGTGTGTGTTTGTGTGTCTTGAGCATGGATTCCCTGTCACCCTCCATCATTCTTCTACAGACATTTTGATAGAAGAGACACAAGTGAAATGGTCGCATCAATAATTCATGACGAAACCAGTTTGTCTTTGAGTGTTTTGACATTCTCCGGATGCAGCAGAGCAGTCGGAGCGCTGTAAGGGACCTCACCTTCCTGAAGTCCTGCACCGAGACACTTCCTGCGCGGCTGCGGTCGCACGTCAGGAAGCAGCGTCTGATGGAGGTCCAGGAGGAGTGAACGGCACCGTGCATCCTCAGCATGACCTCCACGCAATCTTTGCTCAGGACACCGTGGCTCGCCTGAACCGGAACCAGACCGTGCAGGGTCCCACCAGACAGGGTACAAGGCCCAAACAGGAAGTCACGATCAGCCAGAAAGAAAAAACAAGAGCCCACATTAGCGCTATTATTTCATTTCTTCACAAGCTGAGACGCAAGTGTTGTTTGTTGTATGATCAGATAAAAAAGGTTTTGTCTGTAAGCTGGTGTAGAGACACGCCATAGAATCAGATAAGATGCAGGGGGTCTCGGCAATTTTACACAGATGGTGGTGGGTTCTTTTAAGACAATGCAGGTCTTGTGATTCCAAAGTTGGTTTGGAAGCTCGCAGCTCATGGGTTGCCAGATTAGGGCCCTCACCCACACGCTCCATTAAAGCTTGGGGCTCAGCTTAGTCGCTCAGCGGGAGTCTTTTAAGAACGTGCCCACCCGTGTGTCATTGTTCAAAGCTTCATATACACCTCCCCATGCCAGAAAAGCACTGCAAACTCACCAAACTTGCCCAGTTTGCTTGTCATAGGAGGCGATAGTCGAGAGCCTGAGGTGGGAGGTCCCGCTGAGTTTACACAATCTGGCAACCCGGCACCTCCCCCCACACACACACATACACACTTACTTATAACCCAATTTAAACTTGCAGCCAATAAAAGTGCAATGCATCAGATGTTAAACAGAGGAAAGGAGAGGGACTGCAGAGTTAATTTGAAATGTGCTGCTCAGCATGGGCATGTGTAGCTGAAAGTACATACCCCGTGTCCCAATTTCACATTAACTCCAACTGTGATGACTGGATACATGAAGGAAAAGCACATTTCTAAATGCTAACATGCATACTAAAATCTAAACCCGCTCGTGTGGTACAATCTGCCATGAAGGTGACGGGGAGGAGTGGGGAACAGCCAATCAGCATCCTCCACCCCGAAGATGAGCTCTTACCATCCGATCCAGACGACACAGAGTCCCCAAATGCAGACTGAACCATTTTTAAAAACTTGTGCCAACATCAATCAATATGATAAATCATAATGCTTTGTGAGGCTGTTGTGCAATAGTATCACGGGGTTCTGTTTATGTAGTGTGCGATTTGTGTGTGCTCTCATTGATTTGCACTTTGTTTCCATGTGGATTTTTATTGTTTCTATTTGTTGATCTTTACTGTAAGGGCAGCTAAAGTTGCCAGCTGCGGAGTCCAAGAAAAGTTTCCCAAACGTAGATGTACTTATGAAGTATATTATATTGATAAGCATATCATATCAAAATGTTCAGAACAAACTCCGCTTTGTGGATAGTGACACCCAAAATTGAGATATTTTAGCCTATTGGGTTCACAAAAGTAGCGTAATATATGAATAAAACAGTATTGTAAAACATTGCTTGGACTAGCCAGTGCGTCTTTTGTCCTCAGAGGGTTAAATCTTTTGCTATTTGCATTTCATTGCACCATGTAAACAAAGTGGTGGAGATACAAATGTGTATTAGGAAAAACTTTAAATTTTTTCTAAAGTCATAGCTCAATATAAGATGGGTTGGAGACACATTTAAGAGCTTAATACATGCAGACGCAGACTGTTTTTACCGGTGTAATAGGAAGAGGAGTCTCGTCGTTCAAATGCCGCCTTGGTCTCTGCTGGTTTTAGGTTCAAGAGGAAGTGACGAAGGAAGTTGTGATATGAAACGCAGCCATTACTGCTGATGTCAAACTTCACAGCCAGATGCTCAAACTCCTCCTGAGTCATACTGACGCCGAGGGATTGGAGGATCTCTGCAACACACAGTCAGTCCTGACCATATAGCAGGTAGAAGGAATAGCTCAGGATCATATATGATTGCCTGTGGTTTGCCGCTCACCCAGGAAGGAGGTAGTGCTGATGTGTCCCTTTTGCTGAGGATCTTCCTCGGTACAGTTCTTCTGGATCTCTCTCCAGCAGCGCTGCACGCCCCACGCAGCCTCCTCTCCGTGCTGCCCAGCAGGCTTCCTGTTCGGCCTCCCACTGAGGCTGGACACCTGGAGGTGCACTGGGGGCAGACTGGGAGAGGAATGAGAGGAGGTGAGGAGTAGGGCTGCACAACTATACTGAAGAAGAGTGTCATCTTAAGTTATTTAAGAGAGGTTTGCACCAAGCAGCTGATTCCAACGCCGTGCCCACAACTGGTGAAATGTAAGTACAAGTACATGTACTCAAGTACTGGACTTAGGTACATAGGTACATATATCTTTCCATGCGTGTTTCTACTTCTACTCTTTAGCTTTAGTTACTGGTTACTTTGCACATTAAGATCTTTGTACAAAAGTCCAACACTTGATTGATTGACCTGTTTGGATCTTTTCCTGTTTCTAAACTGAGCATTTTTCTGCATTAAGAACATTTTTCTGATGATACTTGCATACATTTTCAATGTAGGACTTTTAATTGTAATTGAGTATTTTTACAGTGTGGTACTTTAAGTTAAGTTAAAGGATCAGCCTTGGTTTGTGAACGACAATAGCAAGTCATATGTTGTCATATATATATATATATATATATATATATATATATGTGTAAAGCTTATGTGTTAACAAACTTTACGCACATGAGGTCAAGAAAATGAGGTTAAGATTTTTATCATCTTCAATTTTAAAGTATTTCATACAGTATGTTCGGTTATCTGACTACAGATGTAAAAATAAGGCAGAATTCTTTTTTTTTTAATATTTGTACACGCCTGAGTGGTGTTGATTTGGTTACACTGCCATTAAAAAAAAAACATAATTGTGACAATGAAAATAAAAATTGTTATAAATAAGTGCATTTGTATGTGACTTTTAATGTTAAAAAGAAAATATCAGAAGGGAACATCCCACCGGGCATCTTCACATTATCAAATCTGGCACTCTCTATCCCCTTCACAGGAGGTGTTCAATAACTCCACTTGCAACTAAAACAATTTCACTTAATTTTTAAGAAAACATTTGGAAACAAGGCAAAATAAGTTTGATCAGTTCACTTCTGCAGTTCCACCTAATGTGAGAACATACTTGACACAAGATGAGTTTAGGAATCACCTGCAAAGATGAAAACTCTGGTTCAAGTACATTATTTAATATGTTTCTGAGAAGAAAATGTAGGTCAAGCCTTAATTCACACACAATCTCAAATTGCTGCTTTAAGTCTGGCAAGATTGAACAGGCATCTGCTTATTTCAAGTAGGATTCACACACTTCACGTACATTACCGGACAAAAGACATAGGGTGTCTCACAGGCATACACACAAAGGAAAAACGATCGATTCATAAACTATTAAAACATGGCGGACGTTCTGGAAATGTCAAATATCTCTAAAATATAAGCCTTTCACCAAAAGAAGTTTCTGAAGAAAAATTAAATGGCAAACCAGTTACTGGATCTCTCTTTGTACATATAAAGCAAATGTTCACCTCATGTTATTTGCACAAATGTGACAGATGGAGTGTAATGTAAAGGTAAATGGACTGTTTTTATATAATGCTTTTCTAGTCTTAACGACTACTCAAAGCTTTTACATAGTACAGGAACCATTCACCATTCACACACATTCCCACACTGTGGCCGAGGCTGCCGTACAAGGTGCCACCTGCTCATCAGATACACACTCACACACATTTACACATCGATGGGGCAGCATTGGGGGTAACTCAGGGTTCAGTGTCTTGCTCAAAGACACTTCGACATGGGACTGCAGGGCCAGGGACTGAACCACTGTATATTAGCTGTAAGCTAGCAACAGCCACAGAGGGTGTGTGATTGGTCTGACACAGGCAATAC